>CAUDMG010003646.1:315000-630000 GCA_958450375.1 Homarus gammarus | reverse complement strand
TCTTCCAGAGCAAGCATTACTTTGTAGCACACTTACTGTAGACAATAGTGTACCCCTGAACTACACTTACTGTAGACAATAGTGTACCCCTGAACTGCACTTACTGTAGACAATAGTGTACCCCTGAACTACACTTACTGTAGACAGTAGTGTACCCCAGAACTACACTTACTGTAGACAATAGTGTACCCCTGAACTACACTTACTGTAGACAGTAGTGTACCCCTGAACTACACTTACTGTAGACAGTAGTGTACCCCTGAACTACACTTACTGTAGACAGTAGTGTACCCCTGAACTACACTTACTGTAGACAGTAGTGTACCCCTGAACTACACTTACTGTAGACAATAGTGTACCCCTGAACTACACTTACTGTAGACAGTAGTGTACCCCTGAACTACACTTACTGTAGACAGTAGTGTACCCCTGAACTACACTTACTGTAGACAATAGTGTACCCCTGAACTACACTTACTGTAGACAGTAGTGTACCCCAGAACTACACTTACTGTAGACAATAGTGTACCCCTGAACTACACTTACTGTAGACAGTAGTGTACCCCTGAACTACACTTACTGTAGACAGTAGTGTACCCCTGAACTACACTTACTGTAGACAGTAGTGTACCCCTGAACTACACTTACTGTAGACAGTAGTGTACCCCTGAACTACACTTACTGTAGACAGTAGTGTACCCCTGAACTACACTTACTGTAGACAATAGTGTACCCCTGAACTACACTTACTGTAGACAGTAGTGTACCTCTGAACTACACTTACTGTAGACAGTAGTGTACCCCTGAACTACACTTACTGTAGACAATAGTGTACCCCTGAACTACACTTACTGTAGACAGTAGTGTACCCCAGAACTACACTTACTGTAGACAATAGTGTACCCCTGAACTACACTTACTGTAGACAGTAGTGTACCCCTGAACTACACTTACTGTAGACAGTAGTGTACCCCTGAACTACACTTACTGTAGACAGTAGTGTACCCCAGAACTACACTTACTGTAGACAATAGTGTACCCCTGAACTACACTTACTGTAGACAGTAGTGTACCCCAGAACTACACTTACTGTAGACAGTAGTGTACCCCTGAACTACACTTACTGGAGACAGTAGTGTACCCCTGAACTACACTTACTGTAGACAGTAGTGTACCCCTGAACTACACTTACTGTAGACAGTAGTGTACCCCTGAACTACACTTACTGTAGACAATAGTGTACCCCTGAACTACACTTACTGTAGACAGTAGTGTACCCCTGAACTACACTTACTGTAGACAATAGTGTACCCCAGAACTACACTTACTGTAGACAGTAGTTTACCCCTGAACTACACTTACTGTAGACAGTAGTGTACCCCTGAACTACACTTACTGTAGACAGTAGTGTACCCCTGAACTACACTTACTGTAGACAATAGTGTACCCCTGAACTACACTTACTGTAGACAGTAGTGTACCCCTGAACTACACTTACTGTAGACAGTAGTGTACCCCTGAACTACACTTACTGTAGACAGTAGTGTACCCCTGAACGACACTTACTGTAGACAATAGTGTACCCCTGAACTACACTTACTGTAGACAGTAGTGTACCCCTGAACTACACTTACTGTAGACAATAGTGTACCCCTGAACTACACTTACTGTAGACAATAGTGTACCCCTGAACTACACTTACTGTAGACAGTAGTGTACCCCTGAACTACACTTACTGTAGACAGTCGTGTACCCCTGAACTACACTTACTGTAGACAGTAGTGTACCCCTGAATTGCACTTACTGTAGACAATAGTGTACCCCTGAACTACACTTACTGTAGACAGCAGTGTACCCCTGAACTACACTTACTGTAGACAATAGTGTACCCCTGAACTACACTTACTGTAGACAGTAGTGTACCCCTGAACTACACTTACTGTAGACAGTAGTGTACCCCTGAACTACACTTATTGTAGACAGTAGTGTACCCCTGAACTACACTTACTGTAGACAGTAGTGTACCCCTGAACTACACTTACTGTAGACAGTAGTGTACCCCTGAACTACACTTACTGTAGACAATAGTGTACCCCTGAACTACACTTACTGTAGACAGCAGTGTACCCCTGAACTACAATAGATTCTTTATATTTTACAGATGTAAAGAGAGAAAAAAGAGGGAGTGAGACCCTGACCTCGACACACACATTTAACACACTATTAAGGTCATCTCCCTGAGTCATGAAGGACTCACTACACGGTTCACGAGTGAAGTCGATAATTTAAGGACTTACAAGAAACGGAACTCATATCTGTAACTATTTTCTTTATTTCTAAAACTCTTTCAAGCCTTTTCCGCTTAACGCAGGGTGTCCGGGAGCAAGAGAAACACACACACACACACACACACACACACACACACTCATTCATTGTAATTTATTAATTCATACTTATGACTCGCCTCCCGTCTACAGCCTGTGTTATTATTCACTAAACTTGTTCCATCCTCCATCACTCTTTCTTTCTCACCACTAACCAATTTATCTGAGACATATATAAAACATTATAACATTACAGCACACATCCTTGACGTGATCTTACACTCACTTAACCAGCTTCCCTCTTGTTTGTAAACTCTTAACACTTTTTTCATTTAACTATACAACTCTGCCTGTAGCTAATTATGAAATGTATTTATGGCTAACTGTCATTTTAACTTATACAATTAAACATGCATTCGCTGCCTAGTTAATGTTATTTATAAAAACCTTCCATAATGAATATAGAGAGAGAGAGAGAGAGAGTAATATGGATACTGTACATACACAAACAGCATTGAGCAAAAATTTTCTTACAGAAATACAATTTCTGCTTCCCGTTTACTGTTCACTTCTGTTTCTTGTGTTGATTCTCTTTTATTTTCCAGACGGGGGCCCGCTCAGCCTGATGGGATCGAGGACGACTTCGCTCATGAGCCTTTCACCCATAATCCTTGAGGAAGACGAGGACGAAAACAAAGACGAGGTGCTTTTCGAGGACGATATCGAGAATCACCACATAGAAGAAAATTTCACAAAGGATTTCGACCTTCAGCATTCCTTAGAGGTTGACTTCCATATCAACAACGAGGATCTGCTCAGAGGAGACAAGATCCACAATGAAACTAACAACAATATTACCAAACACATGAATCACGTCAACCAGATCAACAGATTCTTAAGTGACAAGCATCGACCATCTCCAACCACAACGGAGAAAATCATGAACCTGAAGAACATGGAACGTTTATTAGAAGCCAACAACAACGATAAACACATCCTGCCAGACGTAACTCGCCATGAACACAACTATGAGAACCATAAGATCTCAGAGGATATGTTCGAACCCAAAAACGAAACTAAAACAAACCAGCTCAAGAGCCAAAAATCTTGTGGGGATCTTCGACTCCTTGAGAACGATACAATCAATGCTGCTCTATCTGGTGAAGATGTTTATATTAACATTATCAGAAAACCCGTCATGGTGGGCCTGATGCTGGCTGGAGATCCCTTTAGGGATGATACAGTTGATAATGCTGAAAATCTTAAACGCGGAGCTCAGCTCACAACCACCAATATACACCCGGCAGTCAGTTGTAAGGCTGAAGTAAGACTACATATGCCAGGCCCTAGATGTGAGTTAACTACTGAACTTTAGATTAAAGGAAGAGTCCAAGTTTATATGAAAATAAATTAAGAGTTTTTTCTCAAGACGAGTAAAATGTGATGCTGTAAGTCAGTGATTTCGTGTTGAACACTCGTGAGAGGGCGAGAGAAATGAGAAAACTTAGACTAAGGTTCCCAAGATGCATTAAGTGAGACCACCTGATATTAATGTCAGTGACTGGCAGTTTTTTGCGAGTGGTGATGTGTCCAGGTGCCTGATGGTTTTCACTGGTGATAATACTTATTAATGTAATACTATATCGTACTTCTTCCTCAAGATATAAGAAAAACTAAATACTGTACCAACATTTCTGTGACGTCTGTGTTGTGAAAGTGAAGATATTACTGCTAAGAATCAGTACATAAAAAGTGTTGGCAAACGAAACGCCTTTTTTTCCAATAAGAGTGATTCCATAGAGTTGTATATACAGTTCAGTTCATGGACCAGTTATTCCCTAAGATTGTGGCGAAACATCTCACAGTTTAGCATCCGGAATGGACAGTGTTTAAACCTCTCAAACTATTGACGTCCAGTGTAAATACGTAGTTTTCATAAATATATTATAGATAAGTTTTAAAAGTCTGTTTAATATTTTGATCAGAGTACTGTATTTTACAAAATGTACTGTATATATACTATACTGTAAAGGCATACTATACTCATATATGTTTATCAGATATACTATTCGTCCATAAGCAGTGAACATTAGACAGATTTCTACAGTACAAACAAGTGAACATACACAACAAGAACGGATCATCCACAAGTGTTCGTGTGTTAATGTATCGTTAATTCATTGCTGGTATATTCCACGACACTGTTATTAAGGTTGTGGTCACTGGAAACCAAATATAATGAAGCCTGACACCCTAAAACAGAATCAGTTAAAGAATGTTTTATTACAGCGTATACATTATTCTTTTTTTCTTATCTTTTTAAGTAGTGACACATTATAGTCTTCTCTATTAACGGTCTGTCCAGGTTCCAATATTTTTCCTGATGTAAGTTCAGTGTCTTTAAAATATCAGCTAATTCTCCCTATTCATTGTAAATAGTGTACAGAGATATAAAGAATAAATATAATAATCAAAATATAGACAGATATATACAGTATATAACTAAAGAAATGGAGAAAATATAGTAATTTTTTACTTATTTGTCAGTACAGTATAATGTATCAAACAGATAATCTTTGTTTACTAGAATGTTTTATATCCCGGTCACGTGGAGGATTATTCAGGACAAAAATAACAAACGAAATTTTTGTTTTACGGCGTTCTCCTTCCATCAAGTACAGGTAAATGACTCATACATAACTAGAGAGCCTACAGAGTGTACAGTACAGTAGTGTTTTATATATTTAGTGTGTGTGTGTGTGTGTGTGTAGTTACTGTTTTATGAATGAAAGTCGTATTTTTATAAACCATATATGGCTCACGTTGTGATGCCCCAGCATGACATAATTATTGAAAGTTGTAAAAGACTTTTGTTATTTTTGTATAATAATTACAATAAATTAGACAATTTTTTAAGCAAAGAATAATTGTTAATGGAAATGGGTTGTTCAAATTTTAAAGAAACAACAATTATATGTACAGGTGTGTGTGTATAAAGTACTGGTATAGAAGGTCCCAAAGATGATGCCTTAACCTAAATATAATAGAAATGTCCCTAAAAGGTAACAGAACTGTACTTCTTGGTAATGTAATCACGCCAAAAACTTACATTTAAGTTTTAACCTGATTATTGTCGTCTACAAAGAGAATAATATTTAGTAATAATGTTTTTAATGATGCAATAATATTCATGAAAGTCACCCATTAAATGCATTCTTATATACGTGACACCTGCATTATATACATGACACCTGCATTATTCCTTGACTATGAGAACCGATGTCATTGTACTGTACTGTGGGTTAAGTCATCATTTGTTATTCTCACTGTCACATCTCCTGTTCTCTCTTATGTTTTAACACTTTATTTCCCATTTTATTGTTTTGTTTTTTCATGTATTTTCATTTTCCTTAACATATAGTTCATGTTCTTTCGTGTTTCTCCTTATTTCTCATTCTCTCCGTCAGTCTACATGAACTAACCTATACTAAACCCCTGACTAAACCTAGATTAACTTACCTCAACTTAAATTAGCTCCAAACCTTGATTAACTAACATGAATCTACATTAACTGTCAACAAAGATATAGTTACCTCAATCTTGAACCCCTCTAGGAGTTACTTACCTCATTCACTCTTTTCTCTATTATAGTGTATTAACTTAAATAAACTGACCTCATCCTGTTAACTACTGTACTCTCAACTATAAATGAATTAACTTTAACTATAGACGAAGTAATTTTAACTATAAATGCAGTAACTTTAATTATAGATGAAGTAACTTTAACTATAGATGAAGTAAATTTAACTATATGCTGTAGATGAAGTAACTTTAACTATAGATGAAGTAAATTTAACTATATGCTGTAGATGAAGTAACTTTAACTATAGATGAAGTAAATTTAACTATAGACATTTTATCTATAGATGAATTAACTTTAACGATATATGAATTAACTTAAACTATAGATGATTTAACTTAAACTATAGATGAATTAACTTAAACTATAGATGAATTAACTTAAACTATAGATGAATTAACTTAAACTATAGATGAATTAACTTAAACTATAGATGAATTAACCTTAACCTAGTCAGCTAATGACCATAACACCGACAACCAAAGATGTGAATTACAATATTTATTTGGAGAATATTTTTTCTTTTTCCTTTTTTTTTTTGGTCTGTATATAATTGTAAATAAATTTAAAAATATTTTCTCATTGTTGTTTTTATTCTCTCATATGTTGTAAGAATATAACTAATAAAATGTGTATAGATATAATATTTAGAAGTGTTAGTTATTCCTCTTTTACAATGACGAAAAAGAGTCAAGTGATTTTTTCAGAAGGAAGAGAATGTTGAAAAATGGAATGACATAATAAAGATAAAAGTGGTGTAATTGGGGATAAAGTAAAAATAAATGCAAAAGGAATGGGAGATAGTTTAAGAAGACTGTTCTGTTCTAGAAATGCAACAAAGTACAGTATTGTAATGTAGGTACAAGAAAAAATAATAACGAAGAACAAGAAGTGAGAACGGTGGTAATTAAGGAGAAATGAAAGGACGAACAAGGAGTGAGGAAAGGAGTATTAATTAAGGTATTAGAAAGGGAATAAATAAAATGATCAATGAGTGGAAAGGGACCTACGAAAGGAGAAGAAAGCGTGTCACAGGATTTTTAAACGAAACTTCTCAGGAGGGAGGAAATTAATAGAATGTGAAAGCCAAAAGAAAAAATGGGAATGGCAATAAAAAAGGAGAGTTGTTATTGCAGATAAATGAGAAAATAAAAGTGAGATGACAAGAATATGCTGAACAAGTGTTGACTGACACATCTTGCTCATAAATGGTCAAAACGTATTTTTCACGGCAAGTCTGGCGGGATCATATTGCTTAGTAAGTAAATCTTCACTCGCTTTTCAAATATTGGCGCGCACGCATAGTTGAACAGCAACCAATAGGGATACCAATAAAGTCATAAATCGCTATATGGCAACGTTTGGAGAATTTTGCCAACTGTGTGAGTGGATGAACTCCCAATTTCCAATTTACCATCAATGTTGTGCGTGTGTTGTTGCGATACGCCATGTCGTGGTAGAGACGTCTCAGTGTCTAGTGCTGGCAACCTTGCTTTGAGCAGTAGGCTATGATGGCTATCATACTCCAAGACATTACTAAAGTGTTGTGCAGCACAACTGTATATAATGTAAACAACAAGTGATTATAAACGCACATGACATAATTAGTGATAAGTAATATTACGTGTAAGAAAAACAGCGGTGTACACCCAACATGGAAGACGTGGTGAACACCGGCAGAATTCCAGTCTTCTTTCTTTTGGTGAGTACTTTATAATAACGTACATTATTCTTCTTTTGGACTCATCATAAGAATGTTTTATAATGTGTATTGCAATAGTAGAAGAAACAGAACGTGGTTGGGAATAAGCTAGGATATGCTGCTAGACGCCAGCGTGAGCTAGGGAAATCCGTCATCTTTCTCTTAATGAAGATCTGATTATAACAGCTTCTCTATTTTTCTACTCTCTATAATTATAATGTCGTCGGTAATAAATAATATTGATCGGTAATTGAATAGTAAGTTGTATTATATTTGTAGATGCGAGTGTTGTGAAGTAACGCGGCAATAGCGGAGGGTTTTTACTCTGTGGCGACTTTTTCATTTCATTAATGAGGTAGGTTTTGGTGGGTATGGCCGGCAGTGGTGGTCCGATAGTTACCGGCCACCTCAACCATCACCTTGGACTGTTAAGATGTTGGCGCCGGACAAGGTGGGCACTCCGCACTAGTCATCGCTCACAGCCGGGGACTGTGGACGCAACACAAACTGCGACCCCACACAGACCTCTTGACCCTCGAGTACGTCGTGGTGTGCGAACCTGCCTACCTGTCGTGGTGTGGGCCTGGTAGTTGAACCCAGGTGTTGCAATTGTCGTGGCCGGCACAATGCTGACTCCCGGCACTGCCCCAAACGTCGTTCTGTTTCTGAGAACAAGCCCCCCCCCCCCCTCACCTCACCTCTTCCTAAGGCTTCTTTTTCACCCACCTTCTTAAGATTTTTATTTTTTAAGATTGCCTCCAAGGGGGCTAGTTTATTGGGCATCCCCTTACATCCTGTGCAAGGTGAAGTGCAAAAGCGTTTACAGCGCCCATCTGGGAAGCATGCGTAGTTCATGCTTGCCTTTATGACTCATGCATTAAATGCGTAAAAGCCTGAAGGGTCATGGGTTTTGTCATCCTTACATAAAGTGGGGGGAAAATTCCCTGTTCAATTTATCTGTTTCTGGCAAAGCGTGGCAGGTCCCTAATAATGTCAAGTACCAGGCCATAGCCATAGGCAATAACAAAATTGAGGGACATACCTTATAGTGTGATTGTGATGGCGTGTACGTCGGTAGTGTCGGCTTCAAGGGGAACGTCGAGAGGTTGGTAGGGGACGTCCTTCTTGGCGTAGATACGTAGTCACCTTCTTCCCTTTGACATCTGCCGGGCAGCCCTGCTTTGCTGACCCTTTCACCTTCCCCTCTGCCCCGGGCCACACCTGCCCCGGCAGTGCCTCGTCTTACTGTAACACGCCACCCTTCACCGTCACTTCCGGCGCCACCCCAACTTCATGCTGGCGCTCCTAGGGCTCTTACCCGTTTCATCTCCGACGCTGTCAGACCAAGTGCTACTGCCTGTCTCCCCCCCCCATCGCTCCTCCGGAGAGGTGACACAGCTCGTGTCCCTCCTTCACAGACTAGAGAGCCGCGTTGAGCGTCTCTTTGGATCCCTACTTGCCGTCGTCACCGACCTACAGCTCCGCATGGTGTCCTCTGTGAACTCCACCTGCACCACAGACTCCCTCACAGCTGCCGGCTGTCACTACTGCCGCGGAGCCCTCCAGGCCACGCCTACTCCTGTCACTGAGCTGTCTTCACCAGGGCTCTCTGTTGGGCCAGAGGACGCGGAATTCCCCTCTCTCCAGGACTCCGCGCCTTTGGACCATACAGATGACATGTCCTTTGACTACGTATCTCCGCAAGGAAGGACGTTTCCTATTAACCTCCAGACCTCCTCCTCGTCGCTGCAACTACCGACGCACACGTCATCACACTCACACTAAAAGGTTAGTCCCTTAATACTGCCAATGCCTAAGTCACCCAAGTGCCTCCCTCCACAGCACAGTCCCCAGCTGTCACCAACACTCCTTCCTCCTGACCATATCCCTCCTCCTGCAGCTAGGCATTTGACTTATTAAGGACTTGCCACGCCTTGCCATAAGCAGATGTACTGTATCGGGAATTCTCCTCCACGCACTCATCCTGTCACTATACGAGTATATAACTTGCCGATGAAATCCATGGCCTTTCAGACACTTACTCCCTTTAAGGCATGAGTCAACTAGGCAAGCAGGAGATCTGCGTGCTTCCCTGTTGGGAGCTTTAAACTCTTTTTGCGCTGCGCCTTGCACAGAATGCAAGGGAGTGCCCAATAAACTAGCCTCTTCGCTAGGCAAATTAAAAAATATATATAATAATAATTACCTGCACAATGGAAATAACAAGTCCCTGTCTAGCCCCTTACGATATATCTGGAATTGAATATTGCTGTTGTCATTTTTAGTGAAGCTGAGCCGCATTTGAACGTCACGAATCTTGTTTACATGTGTCGTTCTTCCAGCTTTTATTCTGCCATTTTGGTGTTATTTTTAATTAATAAAGTATATTGCGCAAGAAAACCTAATACCTGCCTTGTCATTTACATGTAGTCAGGAAATCCCACAAGGTCGTCCCTCCGTCTGAGGTGAAGTAAAACACAAATAAAATTACTCAGTATTTTATTTCCACTTGAGCGGCCATCATCGGCTAATTTGTGACGCGACCAACAATGTAAACAAACACGGGAGTTGTCACTCAGGGTAGCTGCGATGAGCTTACACTTTCTATTACTGTAAAAAGAGACTTTACAAAAACTCAACATTAAGTAGGAAATTTAAATATTCAGTGGGACATCTCAAAATACAGTAATAATGTGGCTGCTTTTATACGAAGATCTCATTAAGTGAAGTAGCTCCAGAGTGCCCTGAGGACACCTTCTTCAAGAACTGTTTTAATGATACAAAAGGAAACAAGAACGTACATTAGGCTGTTATTAACTTTTTTGTACGATATTACTAAAACTATGAACAAATACATGGAGAACGTAAAAGAGAAATATTAATCAATGAACTGATACTATGTGGGAGTAACTGTGAGGTATTATAAGTCATTCGAATATACAGTAAGATTCAGTCATAGCGTCCGTCACTCTTTATTCCATATTCAGGTTTTAGCCAAAATTTCGGAATATTGATCACAAATTTTATTTAAACAAATTACTATGTTATGTTCTCTTATTATCAAAAGTTCGATACGATTATTTTACACAAAAAAAGAGTAAGGGGCACTATACTATATTCTAAAATGTCTTGTATTCTTATTCTATAAAAGTTTTAACGTTTTCATTCAAACAAATGAAACATAAAATTAAAAGTTGCAACTATTTGTACTGGTGCACAAATTTTAAGTTATACTTTTGAAATATTTAACATCAAGATTAGAGTTAATAATAGGTACAATGTACACATTGGTTCTCGGTTAAAACTTTATATACAACTACAAGTTAATAAAAGAATTGGTACAACATAAGATAAAATAATTATTATAATAATAATATCAGAAAAACAATCAAAATTGTAGTAATACAAATAATAATAATTTACAAACACACAGTTCATTTTCTTGGTTCAGATTCAAAACTTACACAACTGTTATCCTGTACAATTTTTTTTTATTATAAAGTGCCAAACATTACATAAAACTGATTGTTTTGTTATTTGTGTTAAGTAATTATGTTCTTTATATGACACGACCTTTAAGAACCTTTCAGATAATATTAGTTTCTCCACTGCCAACTTAACACTGGAAGTAATAGCCCTTGTCTCCATGACATAGTGGAGGAAAACATGACATCTGTGGCCATGTTGGTAGACTGAGAATGGCGCGGCCAATGCATTGATTTTTTTTATTTTCTGTAGTGAAAGATCTTAAAAAGAAATCATTATTTTTCTACCTTTTAGAATACAGTGTTCAGACAACGACACGTAAGCAACACTAACTGGATGCAACGTATATGATTTCCTGTTGAAATATTTACATAAAAATATGACGAATTTTATTACTTGACACTGCAATACTCGTGTAAGTTGTACGATATACTGTATATCACATCAGTAAAGACTGAATAAACTTAATAAAAGGCGAGCCAAACCTTAACATCGGTAATTATTGCAATTCCCACTCAACTTGAGTTAAAAAAAACAACATTTATTTAACTCATTCAAGCTACCACACAATAATAGCGTCAAAAATTTCACTGTGGTTGTACCCTATCTAAGTACAGTACCTGTATATTCTCTCTCACCTCTAATTACCACATGGGTAGAAATGGAACGATTCACAATACTGTACTTGAAACTATAGTCTTTTTTTTAATTAGGTGGCACTGGAGGTCGCCAACTTAAATACTCAGTTGTGATGGGTGAACTTCGGCCTCCTGGTGACGAGATTAACCAGTTCTGTAACTGAGAAATTCATAACCCTTCTTTTTCAACTGAATTATTTTCACCGTCGACATCTTCAGTAATCCATTTTTCTTGTCCCCTGGGGTTATAGATTTATTCTAGGTAGTGGCGAAAGGTTGGTCATAAAATAAACTACTAAATATGATGAAATATAATTAAAATTGGGAAGAGCTGCAGTATTCCTTTCTTCAGCTATATCAATCAATCCGCTGCTAAGGGGCGTCTTCGCCAGGAAATTTTAAATGGATTATATCTTCGAAGTTGGCCCATAACTTTTCTTTTTCATGCCGTCCAACAACCGACTCAGCGATATTGATTATATTATTTTCCTCGCTGATTGTAAGTTTTCGGGATTTTTTTTTTTTTGTCTGTTTACGTCTCGTGGCTCTAGGTCATGATAACTTAGGCCCAGAATCGTTCATTAGGCTCACTCTAAATAGCTTACATCCTCTAAAAATGTGTATCTTGACTGTAGAGGATGTTGATGGTTGTTAGCGTCTGGCCACCAACGGCTGAGGTTATTATGGCTATAAGTTGAGGATTTGAATAGTGGGCAAATTTTTTTGTTGAGAGACTGCGGTGAGGGAGGTAAGAGTGAAGTCTAGCCGGTACCGCAGTAAGCAATGAAGTAAACGAAGAGGAAAGCAGAGTATGTGCCGATCAGTGCGAGGCGAGAGAGGAAGTCTGCCCTCTGTACCATCATGGCCAGGATGCGTCGAGCCCCGGACGTCTCTTCAGTAACGGTCGACTTGGGCTCTCCCTCCTCAGGACTCTCAGATTTCTGTAAACGAATAGAATGTTTACATGCCAGGACACACACACAGTGAACATGACAGTTGTTTCTTTAGCTACATGACAATACAGGAACATGACTTTACATGACAATCTACATCAGGAACATGACGCTACTTGACAGTACACATTAGGAATATGACGTCACATGATCGCAAACGTTAGGAACACGACGTCGTATTCACAGTTCACAGGAAAACGAGTAAAAACGTCTGAAATACTACCCTAGCATAATCATATACAGTACATCAGGAAAATGAAAACGTCTCTCACCTTCTGAGCAGCCTCCTTGCTTCCCCTGATGTAGCTGGCGATGACGTAGACGACTGTGCCGAAGATGATTATCATGGAGATGCCCGAGAAGACGTCGATAGCGCGGACGTAGGGGACGAAGGCCAGTGGCTCCCTGAACACGTTGGAGAAGGAGGCGAGGGTAATGAGGGGAATGAGAGTGAGGATGAGACGACCCAGGAACTGCTCGGCGGGGATGAGGAAGCCGAACCAGGAGACAATAACAAGGAAGATGATGGGGATGTACCACTCCATCAGGTAGCGGGCGAACACTCGTCGGATCTTGAGGCTCACCTGCACGCAGCTGTACTCACCTGCCCACACAAACATAAGCACCCATTTAGAAAGTCTATGTGAATGTTATCCTAATTTGTTAACCCAAACATAGACCCGATTACTGTTATTAGTTGTCCCAATGGTCAGAGTCTCCAAGTGCCCTCCAATAATTCAGGATTTCTACAGTAAACAACAACTTCTGAGAATTATAGACATATTTTTTTTCAATTAACTCAAGAAAGGCTGGAGGGAAAAAATTTCCCAACACAAGTTTCTTCACTTTCTGGGATAACTTCAAACTGACGTTATTTTGATTAAGTGATCTGAGTTAGATATTTTGCGTTAGGTCAGGTCAGGTCATTTGGGATTAATTAGGTAACAGTGCAGTATAAGGTTAGTTTATGTAATATGAGTTAGTTTAGGTCAGGTAAAGTTACTGTATTTGGATTACGTAAGGTTATTGGGGTTAGGTTGAGTCATCTGCAGTACCTGCAGGCGATCCATAGGGTGAGTTACTTACGGTGGGAAGTGTATCAATTTCATGTTTGTGTCCGAGAGTCAGTGTCTAGTAACGTCAATATAATGATCTATTAATGTGTCCGTACCATTGAGTTAACTAATAAATAGTTGTACAGTACTTAAAATTGGCGTTTAGAAAATTCTCTCTAAGAATATACTGTATATACACAGCTAAATAGCTAATCGGCCACCCTACCAAACTTCCCTCACTTTAAAATCCTACAACTATAAATTCTTACTTTACTTGTAACTCTTAATTTACCTTCACTACAAAATCAACAAATTCTAAAAAAAAAAATATATATATATATGGCATGAGACATAACTGGCGGGAAATGCACAGAAAGATAACATAAATGAACAAGTAAATATAGATACAGTGGAACTTAAAAAAAAAGTGTATAAAATTGCAAGTTTAAGACCTAATCAAAAATAAAAAGTGGGTAGAATAGGCAGAAGAACTGTACAATGATAATGATAGAATGGGGGGTAAGACAAGATGGGGAAATAAAGATGAAGATACCAATATTAAAAACAGAAGTCAAGGTAACTGATAAGAAAATAGAAATACAGTATTAAGACGTGTGGGAATGTGGGGTTGATCAGCTTCCAATAAAAAGGAACGGGAATTAAGGAATCTTTTACCGTAACAGGAGACTTACCCAATAATTTCATTTGTACTTTAAGACAGTTACTTCAGCAAAATATTATAACAAAGAATAAAAACTTAAGCGTACAGTGGACCAGCTGAAGGTAAATAAGGTTTAGAGAGTGAAGAGAATCCAGGGAAGGCTTCAGAGGGTCAACGAAATTATAAATAAGTTTGGTAGAAAAAGGAAAAGATAAAATACTATAATTTAATAAATATCTTGGTTTGCCATCAACTTTATTATTTATTTCATTTATTTTTGAACAGGGATTAGCCCACCCGGGCACAGGTCACTGACCCACGTCGGGGCCTGAGGGGCGAAAATTTAATAATAATAATAATAATAATAATAATTCATAGTAAACAAAAGTTATAATAAAAATACAAAGTTAAAAATAACAATAATAATATAATAATGATAACAATAGTAACACTGTAATAATAATAATAGTAATAATAATAATAATAATAATAATAATAATAATAATAATAATAATAATAATAAAGAAATACAAAATGGAAGAAAAAAAGATCAAGAGTGAGAAACAATATATGTATGTTGTGTTGTCAATAGTAAGAGAAACAATTGAAACCCTGCAATTGTGTGTAAATGAGGCAGAAAGTCAGATCAGCAACCTGGGACTTGGTCACAATTTTCATGATGCCATATGGCAGCAGGGTCTACCATTAGACAACACATTATGCTTCCAATATCTTCCCAGGCGGTAGTACCTCCCTGTTTGATAGCTGCCTAATATTGAGCGTACAGGTGATACTGTCCGTACTGCAACAGTGAAGACGTTATGAAAACTGGTTAAGTGACTAGTAGTAAGAGACGAAGACTTGGCTGAGAAAATACACTGCAAAGTCGGCAGTAATGGTTGTTAATGGAGACAACCTAAAGCAGCACAAGAAGACACCTTAAACTCTCTAAGGTTTAACGAAGGACAAATATAAGGATTTACTTCTTCATACAGAGGCTCGTAGTACTATGGACTAATCTACCAGCTCAAGCAGCGAAAGGAGAACAGTACTGGGTTTCACAATAACCCTTGACAAAACTACCAAAAACAATGGAGAGATCCTACACAGACCAGTGGCCCCCTTCCTTTAGTGGGTGGCCATTAGGTAAAATATAGATTATGATAATTCACGTAAAAGTGACACTATATCAATAAAAGGTAAAGCTAAAACAGCATTTTATAATTAATTGAAGGATCTGTTTGAAGGATGTTCATATTAGTTTGAGAAAAAGACTGAAGTGAGTGCCACGTGAGGACAGCAGTACTTGTTTATGGGTCTGTAGTGTCTCGTGGGCACCTTCAACACAGAGGACGTTGAAATGTGCAGCTATAGGAGAATGATGAATATAAGTTACTCTGATAGAAAAAATGAAGTGACAAAAAGAAAGGCTGGAGCAACGAAAGAAATAATAGGTAGTTATAAAATATGAAAACTGAAATACTTTGGCTTTATAATTAGTAATGAAGAGATAAAGGGCATCAAGATATAATAATTAGGTAAACTAAAGGTATGAGGGCCAGAGGAAGGCAGGCACTGGGATGGATGAATGAGAATATATAAAGCTGTGTCACCGGATATATATAAAATCTAGGAGGATTGGTAAAGACAACTCGATAAACATGCGAGTCGCGGTCACCATCCAGAAGACTGAGGCTGGCACAGTACCTCGAGTGATGGATCGCTTGTGCTCTCTGTAGACACGATAATTTACTCACAAATAACAAATGGTTTAGTAACAGGTGCAAGAGTCGTTTCCTGTTGTTAAGAGTATCTTACCTGTGGCAGTTACAGTGTTGCACTGGCCTGTCTCATAATTCTCGAAGCGGAACATGTCAGCGTGTAGGTTCTTCTGGAGATCAATAGGAGCATCCTCAGCCATCGTGAACTCCAGGTCTTTAATTGTGTATCCATCTACCATAGACATTTGTTCATAAACGTTTTTTATTATGAAAAATAATGATGTTGACTTAAATAAAAACTTACATTTATGAACAGAATACAGATACCAAGGAGCACAAAAATGTGATTCTCTCATGTCAAACCACACACACACACACACACACACACACACACACGTCATTAGTTTGGTT
Source organism: Homarus gammarus (assembly GCA_958450375.1). Lineage (NCBI taxonomy): Eukaryota > Metazoa > Arthropoda > Malacostraca > Decapoda > Nephropidae > Homarus > Homarus gammarus. The sequence continues at coordinate 613,409 of CAUDMG010003646.1, read as the reverse complement.
GTAAATATTTCATGAATGACTCACCGTCTGTATAGGCCTCTCACTAATCCTTCAGTATGGGTAAAAACATCTAAGAATCCGGATACAGGGCGTCTCACGAACCCTTGTATGTGGGCAAACATTCTTTATCTAATTTTACAGCAGACCGACCACACAATGATCCAGCTATTTATACATCTCCCACACTAGTAGTACTGTCCCTCACCACCACCGTTCTCCCAAGTTATTTTTCCCCTCTTAGCTGGAGATAAGAGAACGTTTCGAGTTACGGAAGTCCCATTGCGATCTGTTCATCTTTCCCTGTCTCTCTCCTGTCCCTGTCTGTTTGATTGTGTCTCATCTTTTTATCCGTCTGTCTATCTCATTCTCTCTCTCTCTCTCTCTTTCATCTCCTCATTTGTCTTTCTCATTTGCTCTGTCTCAATTTATCTATATTTTTAACTATAACCATCTCGTAATACTCACAGCTGGCCACGTTGATCATGCACTGCTGTGTGTCGTGGGGGAAACGACTCAGGTCCATAGGGCAGCTCTGCTTAAGTGTCAACCTGTGAAGAAATAAATCATAATTATACACTACTTAATTAGTCCACTACATCTATAATCTACTTATATAATTATGATCCTTGAGAACCAGAGATATGGAAATTATACTGAGAGAGGGGTGGATATTACCTGGTGCTGTATATGAGTTTGCCGTTAGGAAAGACTCTAAGATAACTCTCCGGGTAGATAGACTTTTGCTGGGTGGTGATGGCGTTTTTGAAGAAGGCGTCAGGCAGCCAGGCTAACGTGGGTTTTAGTATAGTCACGTGGTCTACACCTGGGTCGATAAATGATAAAAATAAATGATAAATAAATACACGTAAAATCTGTTGTAAATATATATGGATAAAAATTATTCTAATCTTTCAAAAAATATTGAGGAGTAATTTTATTGTCTGAATCATAATAATGTACACAGTGATGGTGACAGTACCTGGCTCGTTATACTGGAGGCGATAGTCATTCCAGATCATTCTGAACGTGAGGTCAAAGTTGACTTTCTGAAGGAAAAAAGAGAGAACTCATTGAGAGAGAAAAAAAATACCATTCCACCCTCTCCAATCCACATCCTCAAAAAAATAAAAATCTAAGAAAAATTATACCTAGAAATTTGGATCACCCGAAGATTAGCCCTCAGCTTGTTTCTCCCTAAGATTAACCACCTTAACGCGAACCTAATCTGTCTAATCTAACCTAACCTACCTCTCCAAGTAGTGTTAGGGTATTATATCTCAGGTTAAATAAGCTGGGGGGCTAAAATTCAGGTGATTTCATAAACTATAGCAGGACATTCGGAGGCGCTACCTGGGCAGAGAAGGTTCAACAATATGGCACTGAACATATAAATAAGATCACGATAAGTTAGTTTACATTAAGTTAGGATAATTAAAGTTCAGCTCGGTTGTATTGGTGAAAGTTAGATCTGGCAAAGATAAGTACGAGTTTTCCCATATTACGTTGTACAGTTACAGAAAGTTTGCACGAGGAACTATGGCAGAAAGGAATAACATATTACATTCAGTTTTTGCCATTATGTCACCTCTCCAAACTTATGACCTCTAATGAAGACAAAAGATGCTAGAATCTGCAACAATAGGCAACTGATATTGTTAACATATACAACACTCACCATGTTAACATATACAACACTCACTATGTTAACATATACAACACTCGCCATGTTAACATATACAACACTCACCATGTTAACATATACAACACTCACCATGTTAACATATACAACACTCACCATGTTAACATATACAACACTCACCATGTTAACATATACAACACTCACCATGTTAACATATACAACACTCACCATGTTAACATATACAACACTCACCATGTTAACATATACAACACTTACCATGTTAACATATACAACACTCACCATGTTAACATATACAACACTCACTATGTTAACATATACAACACTCACCATGTTTACATATACAACACTCACCATGTTAACATATACAACACTCACCATGTTAACATATACAACACTCACCATGTTAACATATACAACACTCAACATGTTAACATATACAACACTCACCATGTTAACATATACAACACTCACCATGTTAACATATACAACACTCACCATGTTAACATATACAACACTCACCATGTTAACATATACAACACTCACCATGTTAACATATACAACACTCGGCTACTCACCATGTTTATGTCATCAATATCTATGTCTCTCAGGTAGGTCTGCACCTGAGCTGTGGTCCGATCTGTTAAAGGCAACACAAGTTAATGCTGAAAAATCTGAGAAATTTCTGGAGTTAGTCTTGACGTCTGAGCACTGTAGTGTCAGTGTTATCTCGACTAGGTTGGTTTGAGTCTTAGTGAGTCAGGTTCTCGCTGAACTACTGTAAGCTACGTGTCAGCGTCATAATATAAGATACGTGCATGAGAAGCTGAAGTAAGGTAATGTTAGCGCCATAATACATAACATTTTAAGAACATATTTCATGTTATTATCCTTAACTCCGCAGGGAATTTATGAAAGACTCCACATTCAACATAATTGCATCGAACTTAATTCTAAAGTACAGTACAGTACGACTAATTCCATGTCACCACATTAAAGAATTATAAATCACTCACAAAACTAAAGATTATACAGACTAGTAATGTAATTATCATCATCAGCCATCCATCAACGAATCACTGACCTTGACCTACTGACTGTGGGGGGGGGGGGGGGGGGGGTATTGGGGGACTTACTTCCGTTAACGCTGGGCCTGATGGCTGCGTCGTAAAGATCGGGATTCATCAAGATATCCAACACCTTCTGGGAGGCCGCCGTCTGGGAGTCATCCGCTGCCATGCTGAGGGAGGGAAAGACCACACCAATGTTTGTCATATGAAAGCATAGCAACTTAAATACAGTATACATAGATATTCTGTAAAGTCGTTAGTCATACTTTATAATGGTTCAACATGTAGAGTTTATCAGTCAAAATCATAAAGTCGCCGAAGATCCCCAGTCACCATTATGTTTCTGCTCGTAAAACAAATGCGCATCGTGTTGCGACTGGACTGTAATTGAATATATTGCATAATTATTATACGAAATATTAAATTATCAATCCTTCAGGCCTCACACTTTGTCAACTTGGCCTCACACTGTGTCATCTTATCGTCACACTGCCACCTTGGCCTCGCACTGTGTCATCTTGGCCTCACACTTCAGTTCTACACAATAAAGTTAGGTAGACTTTATTATCAACATTGTGTTAATCTGCCAGGTACAGAAGGACAACGCGAGACTCATACGGCTCGTTAACTCACTTCATCCTAGTACTGTATAAAATCTTAATCCACCGGTATTAAAGTTTTGTAATAATCTCGACAGGTTTCAGCTGGCGAGACCCTAGTTACCCCGAGTACTTTAATTTAACCGGAACCTAACGTATTACACGAATATGAAAGTGGGTCTCACAAGGGAATAGCGGACATTTACACTGAGTACGTAAGCCTTCTGGTACACAAGGAGACAGCGAGGCCGGCATTGCGCTCGACTACCTTCACTACCCTCAGCTCTTAAGTTAAGACACACATTCACAGCTGGTTTGAAGTGGCGGTGCCTAACACGCGAGCCAGCGACCCTGAAAACAGGAGACGAGCGCGGCATCCACTCGGCCGCTGTACCCCTTAAATAAATAATGGAGAGTAGTACGTCACTATTTCCGGCAGAGTGAGTATTGAGTCACTAACCTGGTGGTGGCGCAGAAGGACGCCACTACGGCCATAATAACACAACACACCGTTCGTTCCATTCTGGCTCTCCTTTAACACACCTGAAACAACAAAGAAATTGATCATTATATATATTTATAAAATAATAATAATAATAATAATAATAATAGTATTAATAATACTAATAACAATAATAATGATGGTAATAATAATAATGATGATAATAATAATAATAAAACTAATAATAATAATAATAATAATAATAATAATAATAATAATAATAACATTGTAGTAATACGCCCGTAAGAAACATACCCCCATGCACGCCCGTAAATCGTATTCAATGTTTGTTTTTTATGTGAAATGTGTAAACTAACAGGTGTGTGCAGGAACAACAGTTGTGTGAAGGAAGAACATATGTGTAGAGGAACAACAGGTGTACTAATGAACAACAGATGTATATGAAGGAACAACAGGTGTAAGAAGCAACAATAGATGTGTGAAAGAACAACAAGCATAAGAAGCAACAACAGATGTGTGGAGGAACAACAGGTGAATCGATGAACAGGAGAAGTGTGAAAGAACAACAGGTGTGTAAAGGGAACAGGTGTGTCGAGGAAACAGGATGTGGGTGACAAGATGATATATCGTCAACGACAACAAGTGGTTTAATTGTTATAACCTCGTGCTGGGGGGGAGGGAGGGGGTGATGACGTGTACTGTGGGGGAGAGGGGGGTGATGACGTGTACTGTGGGGGAGAGGGGGTGATGACGTGTACTGTGGGGGGGGAGGGGGTGATCACGTGTACTGTGGGGAAGAGGGGGTGATGACGTGTACTGTGGGGGAGAGGGGGTGATGACGTGTACTGTGGGGGAGAGGGGGTGATGACGTGTACTGTGGGGGGAGAGGGGGTGATGACGTGTACTGTTGGGGAGAGGGGGTGATCACGTGTACTGTGGGGGAGAGGGGGTGATGACGTGTACTGTGGGGGAGAGGGGGTGATGACGTGTACTGTGGGGGAGAGGGGGTGATGACGTGTACTGTGGGGGAGAGGAGGTGATGACGTGTACTGTGGGGAAGAGGGGGTGATGATGTGTACTGTGGGGGAGAGGGGGTGATGACGTGTACTGTGGGGGAGAGGGGGTGATGACGTGTACTGTGGGGGAGAGGGGGGTGATGACGTGTACTGTGGGGGGTGAAGACGTGTATTATGGGGGAGAGTGGGTGATGACGTGGCCTGTGTGGATGAAGACGTGTACCGTGTTTAAGGTGTTGCCTATGGAAGTCAGTTAGAGGCGGTCACTCGTCTGAAAGTACGAGGAAACTTTAAACTCACAATCTTTGGAAACTTTGGATAAGGAACGGAAGATTAGGGGAAAGTAAGGAAGTGAGGAGAGAATAGGGGTATAGTAAGGAAGTGAGGAGAGAATAGGGGTAGGGAATAGGGTAATGAGGTGGGGAGGGTAAGGTAAGGAGAGAAAGGAAACGAAAGAGAAATTAGATTGATATAAAGTAGATGGGAGAGGAGGGAGAGGAGGAAGGGACAGAAGTGAAGAAGAAGATCAAGTAGACGTCAATGTGACCTCTTGATAGTGTGGGTGTCATGTTTATTTACTTACATGTTGTCTCAGATGGTGATGTGTAGATTTGTGTTTTCTTAAGTTGTGCTGTGTCGTGTTTTCTTAAGTTGTGCTGTGTCGTGTTTTCTTAAGTTGTGCTGTGTCGTGTTTTCTTAAGTTGTGCTGTGTCGTGTTTTCTTTTTCTATGCTGTGTTGTGTTGTATTATGCTGTTATGTTGTGCTGTATTATGCTGTGTTGTGTTATGTTGTCTCTTGCTGTGTTCTGTGTTATGTTGTGCAAGTATCTGACCAGTCACACTGCAACACCAACCATGATACCATCTGAGACAATGTGTTGCTGAATGAACATATAACAAAACATTGCTATAATGATTAAACCAAGCGTGATTTAATCCCTGACACCTGTTTGGTCGCCACCACGGATACACTTGTTGAGTGTTGCGTCACCCACCCACACACCCACACACCCTAGGAGACACTGTGTTACATGACGGAAATTGATCCTTACTACACTAACATGCATACAGATGAAGATAATTATATTTTACTGCTGTGTTACCTCAAGACACTTCGCTCGCTCACTGATCTATAAATCAGGTGCTGGTACATGACGCTAATACTTTTACTTATCTTCTTGTTATACCAGAACTTGGCATAGCTACTTTTTTTAGGTTATATTTTCGCAAAATTCATAAAAGCAATCCAGACATAAGACGGACCATTTGTGAACTGCAGGGGTTAATGACTCAAATCTTAAATGTTTTTCACCTTAGAACTAAAAAAGTCACCTACACGGCTCCATTAATAGTCTTTTCGTTGATATAAATTGAAACTAAGCTGTGAAAAGGTAAATATCGATAAATCAAAGAAATATTTCCGAAAAAGTAATCAATGAGGTTACTAGACATAACTGTATTGTCTAAGATTATATACACAGGGTATACTGATTTATGCAGACAACGCCGCTACTGTCACTCACCGACCTTACTACTGTCATTCACCCGACCCCACCACTGTCACTTACCGACCTCACCACTGTCACTCACCGACCTTACCACTGTCATTCACCGCCGACCCCACCACTGTCACTCACCGACCTTACCACTGTCACTTACCGACCTCACCACTGTCACTCACCGACCCCACCACTGTTACTCACCGACCTCACCACTGTCACTCACCGACCTTACCACTGTCATTCACCCGACCCCACCACTGTCACTCACCGACCCCACCATTGTCACTTACCGACCTCAACACTGTCACTTACCGACCCCACCACTGTCACTCACCGACCCCACCACTGTCACTTACCGACCTCAACACTCACTTACCGACCCCACCACTGTCACTCACCGACCTCAACACTGTCACTTACCGGCCCCACTACTGTCATTCCCCGACCCCACCACTGTCACTCACCGACCTCACCACTGTCACTCACCGACCTTACCACTGTCATTCACCCGACCCCACCACTGTCACTCACCGACCCCACCACTGTCACTTACCGACCTCTCCACTGTCACTCACCGACCCCCACCAGTCACTCACCGACCCAAACCACTGTCACTCACCGACCCAACCAGTCACTCACCGACCCCACCACTGTCACTCACCGACCCCACCACTGTCACTCACCGAACCCACCACTTTCACTCACCGACCCCACCACTGTCATTCCCTGACCCCACCACTGTCACTCACCGACCCAACCAGTCACTCACCGACCCCACCACTGTCACTCACCGACCCCTCCACTAAATAATGAATAACAGATCAATACAGTACTAGTTGAGTAAGTTATTCTTATAATTGACTAATTAACTTTGTACTTCAGTTAAATGCAATTGATAATAAAATAATCTTAAAAGTAAGTTTAATGGATATCCTGTATAGCAATAGGCACTAATATATATAGCAATAGGCACTAATATATATAGCAATAGGCACTAATATATATAGCAATAGGCACTAATATATATAGTAGCAGGCAATAATGTATTTAGCAGTAGGCACTTAGTGTATATAGCAATAGGCACTAATATATATAGCAATAGGCACTAATATATATAGCAATTGGCACTAATATATATATAGTAGGAGGCACTTAATGTATATAGCAATAGGCACTACTATATATCGCAGTAGGCACTAATGTATATAATAATAATAATAATATTTATTCAGTAAAATTATCACAGGAGGTTTACAGTTCAGCATAAATATAGACGATGTAGGTGTACAGTACACGTAGGCTGTGGGGGTATACGTTTCCTGTGTGCTGAGACAGTGCAATGGTAAACACTAAGGTAACTTGACCACAGACAGCCGACTTAGTTGTCAGGTGCTTATTTCCAGGAGGGTCCTTTGCTTAGGCTTACACTTGGAGTATTAGTGAAAGTTTTTTATCTTTTTATAACATTCAACAACCATTACGTTACTCTTGGACTGTCCGAGGCTGACAGATCACTACCGCAATGTATTATGTGGTTAAGAATATAGAAACTCACTCTCTTCTTTTGCTGTACCTTCATTTCCTATGTGTTTTTCTCTTGACCGCGGACGCCAGGTACAATACCATAAAACTATGTTCATTGCCTCCAATACCCTGCCGGTTCACATCCCTAGTCCTTGCAAAGTTTGTTGTCAGATGTTCTGGGCACAATCCATTGAAAATCCTGTAAGCGTGATTCAGCCTAAGTTGCTTCACTCTATCCGTCACACGTAACATGTTCAGTGATTGAAGAACTTGGTGACCAAAGGGATCTCTTGCTTCCATGCCAAGAATGAACCTCACCACCTTGTTCTGAACAATTTGTAACTTGGGTTTTAGCTTTTGGTTAGGCAGAGTGCCACGACGAGCAGGAATAATCAGTAGGCACTTACTGTACAGGACTGTATATAGTATTCGGCACTTAAGGTGTATAGTTGTAGGATTACTAAGATAGAGTGTTTGACTTACCAGAGAGAGTGAAAGAGAGTGAGTGAGAGAGAGGGTAAACTCAACCTCTCACAGCTGTGGACTGAGCCAGTAGTGGCCACTGACACAAACACTACTACAGGCGGCAACCCTCACCCCCGCCTCCGCTCTCTCACTCCTACCCTCACCCCCCTTCCTATGCCTCCCCCCCCCCCTCCCTACTCGTCTTCCTCCCCCTCTGTATCTCTCGTACTTTCCCCTCACTGGCTGCCACCTTGTCCTGTCCAATGTTGCACTTAAAACTTACAAGTCAAATCATGAACTTTGATCTAGAAGAACTGAGAAATGCAGAGAGACCTGGCAGTTGTAGCATTAATAAATATGACAAATTTGGTGACAACAGATACCAGTATGGCCAGCATAAGGACAGAACTAGACAATGTGATGTAGTCGTGGCCAGAATTAGGCTAGGATGCAGACACATCTGGCAAGTTAGTGGCGCTGTGCCCATACCGGAACACTCAGGATGTAAACTTTGTGATAAACCTTTAAAGCATACACTTGAACACTATATTATTGAATGTGACACTGTCAAAGACTTCAGGCCACCTGGCTTATTGTATCATGAACTATGTAATTATTACATTGAATCAGGAGTGCTTGAGGATATTCTTGCTGTCTATCCAAAATTTCCTAACCCACACTGATTAGTCCTCAAATAGAATATTACTTGTACTGTACTGTATATGAACCACTGTCCTATGTGGCAGTGAACAGTGATATCACCCACATGATTATGATCTATGTATACTATTATTGAATATGATCTATATCTTTGTGTATGAACCTTGTTCTGCGTGGCAGTGAGAAGTGATAGCACCCTCAGTGTCAAAGACCTGACTGAATTACTCAGAATAGACAAACTGTACTCAAAGTTTTGTCAATAAATTTGTTAACCATAAACCTCCATCTCCCTTCCCCTCTCGCCTTCCTCCCCCTCTGTATCTTTCGTACTTTCCCCTCACTGGTCTCTCTCTCCTTCGCTCTCTCTCCCTTTCCTCCCTGCCTTCATTGTCTTCCTTCCCCACTTTCTCTCTCCTCACCAGTCTCTTTTTTTCTTCTTTTCTCTCTCATTCTTACGTCCCCTCTTCCTCCCTCTCTCTCCCCGACCACCATCTTGGCGTCAAATCCTCTCGGTCGCGTCCCTCTGCCTCGCCCCAGTCACCCCTGTCCCCTCTGACACTCCCCAACGTCTTGGGCCACGCCCCTCTCCCTCCTTCACTCCATCCCCCACCTCCTCCCTTTCACGCACTCTCCTTCCCTCTCTTCCCTGCCTCCCTCCCGTTTTCTCCCTTACTTGCTCTTTCCACTCCCTCCCTTCCTCCTCCCTCCCTAACACCCTCCTTCCCCCCTACCCAACTTACACTCCCCTCAATCTCTGCCCTCCATCCCCTCCCTGCCTTCCTTACCCTCCCTGCCCTCCTCTCCTTCCCTAGCCTCCCTGCCAATTGTACCCTCCCTACCCTCTCTATCCACAGACCTCCACCTTTCGACTCCCAACATTATAAGTCACACACTCATACTTATTGTAGTATTACACACACTGCGGGGCTTCGTTTTTCTTAGCCTCCCTGAGATAAGTTACAGAAGGTTAGATTAGCTAAGGTTAGGACAATTTAAGTGAGATTAGGGTAGGTTTCATTAGAATCTAACCTATAGCTCAAGACAGTTTTGCTCAGTTTGGGTTAGATTAGATAAAATTTAGATAGTTTAAGTTTGGCTAAGTTAGGTTACGTTTGAAATAATATAACTGCCATCTGTGACTGCGATTCTGAACTATAGTTTTAAGGATATTTCTTGTTTCAAGTCTCCGTGTTTGTAAAGCCTGTCATAGCAAGAGTATCAGCGCCATCTGTGATTATGATTCCGAACTACAACGCCATCTGTGATTGTGATTGCTAACTACTGTAAAATATCGACTAAGACGGTCAACTGTTACACTGTTTCTCTTTCGTATATAAACAAACACACATCTTCACCTTGGCTGCCTCCTCAAGCACTTAAGTCTCGTTACTTGCTTTTAACTTTTTAAGTAGAGAGGAAGACCTACTTAAGACGTTGATGTAAGTAGTAGACGAGTCGTGTTATATTAAGTCGTCTTTAACAACGTGTATTGTTGCCACTCAGTGTATTTCACGGCTTAGGACGAATTTCAATCAAAATTAACCTAACCTAAGTTAACACCAACTACCTTAAGCTCATCTAATCTAATGTAACTTAACCTTACCTAACTTAACCTAACCTAATCTAAGTTAACATCAGCTACCTTAAGCTCATCTGATCAAATGTAACTTAACCTTACCTAACTTAACCTAACCTAATCTAAGTTAACATCAGCTACCTTAAGCTCATCTAATCTAATGTAACTTAACCTTACCTAACTTAACCTAACCTAACCTAAGTTAACACCAACTACCTTAAGCTCATCTAATCTAATGTAACTTAACCTTTCCTAACTTAACCTAACCTAATCTAAGTTAACATCAGCTACCTTAAGCTCATCTGATCAAATGTAACTTAACCTTACCTAACTTAACCTAACCTAATCTAAGTTAACATCAGCTACCTTAAGCTCATCTGATCAAATGTAACTTAACCTTACCTAACTTAACCTAACCTAATCTTAGTTAACATCAGCTACCTTAAGCTCATCTGATCAAATGTAACTTACAATATCTATTCCAACATAAACTAATTTAATTCAAGATCATCAATCCTAATTAATCTAACCTAACCTAACCTAACCTAACCTCACCTTGATGATGGAACTTAAAGAGAGTAATTTGGTCCATTAGAATTTTCTAGGTTGGAATTTTGTCCAAGTTGGAATTTTGTCCAAGTTGGGATTTTGTCCAAGTTGAGATTTTGTCCAAGTTGGGATTTTTTCCAAGTTGGGATTTTGTCCAAGTTGGGATTTTGTCCAAATTTGGGATTTTGTCTATGTGTTGTTTTTTTTAGTGTGTTGGGTGGACGACTTTATGGGAGGGAGGTGGAGGTTTAACCGTGTTACTAGTTGTTATTGTGGGTAGGTGGCGGGAGGAGTGTGTAGGTAGCGGGAGGAGTGGATAGGTGGCGGGAGGAGTGTGTAGGTGGCGGGAGGGGTGGGTAGGTGGCGGAAGGAGTGTGTAGGTGGCGGGAGGAGTGAGTAGGTCGCGGGAGGAGTGTGTAGGTGGCGGGAGGAGTGAGTAGGTGGTGGGAGGAGTGAGTAGGTGGCGGGAGGAGTGGGGAGATGGGGAGGAGAGGAGTGAGTAGGTGAGATAGAGATGAGAAATTAAGAGCAGAATGGCACACACACACACTTGAGGAACAACAAGGAAGAACTGTGCCTCTCCACCCCCTTCCTACTCCTCCTCTCTTGCTTCTCCCCCCCCCCCCCATCTTTCTCCTCCCTCCCCCAAATACAAACAAATACATTCTAACTCTTAACACACACACACACACACACACCAATGAGGGTTGACAACACTGATCATCATAACCTTTGACCTTATTGACCTCCTCGTGATAATAACTAGTGGGTTCAAGGACACAACATTTCAGGGTTGCTATGTTAGATCATCTGAAGATTAATAGCTTATTTAACCTTAATTAATCAACCACCCTAACGTTAACCTAACCTAACCTAACCTAACCTAACCTAACCTAACCTTACCATTTTACGTCATAGTTTGTTTACCGCAATGCATTCTGGGGGAAAAGACTGGGTCCATTTTGGCGGGTAAACAAACGAAAACCTAATGGGTTAAGTTTATTAAGCTGCAACACACACACACACGCACACGCACACACACACACACACACACTTCTCAAAGGATCGTAAGTTGAGCTGCCTCCCACAATGAAGACGGAAGAATGGTATCTGGCTGTTAGGCGGTACAAAGGTGGTAGTGGCTTATTGTGTAGTAACTTGAGGCGTTTCTCTCATCACCATGTTGTGGGGTGTTGGACGAGTAGGAAGACTGGCGGAGGTTTTTGTGGTGCTGTTGATGTTTTTATTTGTTATGTGAGAGTGTAGGAGAGGCATGAGAACTACCTCTCTCTCTCTCTCTCTCTCTCTCTCTCTCTCTCTCTCTTTTCAATATCAATCTTTCTTTCCCTTGTAGTAGTTGTTGTGTTAGAGGTAGTAGTAGCAGTAGTAGTAGTAGTAGTTGTTGTTGTTGTAGTGGTGGTGGTGGTGGTGGTAGTATGGTAGAGTGGTGGTGGTAGTGTGGTAGTGGTAGTATGGTAGAGTGGTGGTGGTAGTGGTAGTATGGTAGAGTGGTGGTGGTAGTGTGGTAGTGGTAGTATGGTAGAGTGGTGGTGGTAGTGTGGTAGTGGTAGTATGGTAGAGTGGTGGTGGTAGTGGTAGTATGGTAGAGTGGTGGTGGTAGTGTGGTAGTGGTAGTATGGTAGAGTGGTGGTGGTAGTGTGGTAGTGGTAGTATGGTCGAGTGGTGCTGGTAGTGGTAGTATGGTAGAGTGGTGGTGGTAGTGTGGTTAGTGGTAGTATGGTAGAGTGGTGCTGGTAATGTGTCAGTGTGACCTCCCCTACAAGTGTTTTTGTGGCTGCCAGCGATGGTTTATTCGCCTTGTGTCGGAATTATCTGGCTTCCCCTGGCTGACGTGCCCAGCTGGTGAGGTCAGTGTGTGTGTGTGTGTGTCTGTTTGCCTGTGTGTGTAAGAAATAGAAACACACACACACACACACACATTCGTTGTTTCTCTTCCAACAATCTCATAAAAATTATCCTCTTTTCTCTCTTTCTCACCTCGTTTATCTCCTTCTCTTATGCCTTTCCTTGCTGTTCTTTTTTATCGTCAGTTTTTCTCCCCTTGTCGCTTGCTGAAATGTCTTGTGATCATATCGTTGTCGGTGTTTTTAACTGGTGTAATTGTGTGTTTCTCACGTGTTCTAGGGTTACAGCAGTTAATGTGTGTATGTGTGTGTGTGTGTGTATGTGTGTCTGTGTATGTGTGTCTGTGTGTGTGTGTGTCTGTGTGTGAGCATCAGTGTGTGTGTGTGTCTTAATTAATTCAAGAGTTATCCAATAATTATACAGGTAAACAAACAAACTCGTGTCAATGAACAAGAAAATAAACATCCTGTCTACGTTTATAAGATGAATCAATACGAAAATTAATATAGAAAAAAAATATATAATACAAGAGAGTAATTCAAGGCATGTTAACTCGACACCCCTAAATAATGAAGAATTATTAAGAGTTATCACGTTCAATTTACAACCAACACTTAACGCTTGTTGTCTTTTGTTCCGTCAGGCGTTAAATACTGCGAGGTTCACAAGGACCAATATCCGGATTCTTAAGAGATACGTATGTTACAGTTTTAATTTCCAAGGTGAGGATAAAAAACAACTATTAAACATCTATTTGTGGTAAGTTAAATCTTGCTGTAATTTCGATACTGTTTTGTCATGAGTCAATAATAAGTACAGTACAGTTGTATCGGAGAGTAAATCTTGGAGGTTCCGGTCCCATGTTCACAGATTATTAGGATTAATGTCTCCTAATACCTAGAATTTTGTGTTCCATTTTGTGGTATATCAGTACTGAATATCAAAGAGAATTTAATATGGTAAATAGTCTAATAAATTTTAAATCTATTATACAACACTGCTATGTCCAAACTCACAGGGGTTCGAGAGATAAATATTCATCATAACTGAAAGTGTTAAAATACTGGTAACTGATTGATATATGGTAAATAATCTCCATAAACAGCATGGGAATAATATTAAGGCAACAACAACAAACACTCAATTAGCACCAGTTAGAAGACATACTTAACGTTGTAAATCATTGAAGATAAATATTAATCTTACGAGGCTTTAAGAATCTTGAGCCAATTGGCAATAATGAAGGAGGAAAATTAAATTGTTAACAAAACTATTTTCTTATTTTCTGGTAAGTTTACAACATAACCAGGATAAATTCAACCAACAGGACAGCTCAGAAAATATAGTCTTTAATTTTAGATGTTGTCTAGAAGTATGTCTCAAGACCTTAGCTGTTAAAACGGGTTAAAACATCATAACAGCAACAACAGTAAACAGCGTGATATCTCTTTAGTTGCTGTTGCTGTCGAGAGTATGAACTAACTAAAGTTCTTATAGACCTTATTTGTTGAAGCATAGAAACGCACAAGAACATAACACAGTTAGAAGCATTTTGCTAATTTTTCAAGTGTTTATCTTATGTAGAAACCAATTTTAGTGTGTACTGAAGGATCTTAAGTGTCCATTTATATTATTTTATATAAACATGAGTCTTCTGTCTGCATGAGAGAGATAGAAGGAGGGAGGATAGGTACTAAACACTCGTGGAAGTCGTCTTTCCTTACACTCGCAGCTGCCGTCGTCTTGTTAAGTTATCGTGCCAGATACATCATCTGCTATTGTACATCTGGCATCTTCATGTAGTTATTTGCATACAAAATATACTTCACCCCGAGTTATATTCTTGTTTGCAGATAAAATGGATACTCTTCACTGTATGGCATCTTGAGTCGTAATACGTGATTTCCTGTATCGTATTTGCTTTCATGCATGAGATACGTTGTCTTTTGTCGTGCGGCTGGCATCGTCGTATTGTGTCATTAATGTCATACAAAATATAGATCATCTTGTGAGGCGCAGCTGGCCTAGTGTCGTCGTGAATTGACCGTCATAGAGAACTGTAGAACGTGACATCGGTACCGTTGACAGCTGTACGAGTCCTTACAGATAAGCATCACCCATATTCGTGTCGCTGACCCCGACATGGTATGTTATTTTCAGTCATATGATTAATTTTTAAGTGTACTTGAAAGGAAAGCCATTCATATCTTTGGGTAAGTTAATATTTTTGTGCTCCGTAATGACATTTAATGAATTATAAATGAAAGAACAGCCGTGTGTATAGTCATTTAGAGTTACTTGTGTTAATAAAAATTCATATTTGAAGATGAGGCCTGCCAGTCATCACCGTCCCCTGGATGTAATGGAAGGCGCTTAAGCACATTTATTTTATTTACAAGGAATATAGCACTGTTGTATACTGTAAACTGTATACCTGCTTAGTATATATATATATATATATATATATATATATATATATATATATATATATATATATATATATATATATATATATATATATATATATGCATGCCTAATGAATTATAAACTTGTTTGACGATTTTACTTATATATTATTATTATTATTATTATTATAATAGTAATAATTATTATTATTATTATTATTATTATTATTATTATTATTATTATTAGATGTTGTTTAACTTAGGATAGGCGTTGTCGTGTACTATAACTGTTGTAAAGGCCCCCTCCCCCCCCCCAAAAAAAGAACATTAACCCTTTACCACACGACTGACTACACAATGCACTTTTCTGGTTCTCAGAGTTTAAGTGAAATGAAGATATCCGACGGACGACAGACTGTTATTAATAAATCAGTGATAAAAGGAAAACTTTTTACTCTTTTCTTTCTTTCCATAAATAATAATTGCGGACATCTTTTAAAACTTAACACAAAATTAATGTACTCTAGTTCACGACTTTCCGACATTATTTTTCGTTTTTGTTTTCTTGGGGGATTTATCTATTTCGATTTTTTTTCCTAAGGTCACACGGTACAAAACAAGTAATTTGGTCCTTAGTTTACTAACGGTCTACCACTGGAGATGACTGGACAAAAGATATATTATGTCTACCATAACTGAATCGACTTATTTACCATTGTTTACCTTCACCGTTTACTTACATGTTGAACTAATATGAACTCTCTCTCTCTCTCTCTCTCTCTCTCTCTCTCTCTCTCTCTCTCTCTCTCTCCACACATCCACCACAGCAAAAGTTTTAGGTTTATTTGTTTGTCATTCCCTGTATATTGACCACTTTAGACGCGACTGAATACTGAAAATAGTTTATACCATATAGAGACAACTACAGTACTTGTATATCACACAAATTAGATAGGATTCTACACCGCCACTCCTTGACAACCTTCTATAACAGCTTCTAACATTTAAGATATACATGATTTTGCTAATATATTGTTCATTAGTCACGAAAGAAAGGAGAAACATCGTACACTAGCCTCGTGAACGTTGGCGAATCAAACAAACGGGGTAGGCTAATCTTGTACTTATTGGCTGAGTTAAGCTGCTGCACTCGAAGAAAATCACTATCAATTAGGTTAAACGAGGCGGATATTTGGCAGTCTACAGGCAACCCCCCCCCCCTCCAAAAAAAAAAAAGTCCAGCGGTTGTAACACGTGATAGTGGAAGAACGACTTGTACTGTACTTCAATATTTGTTTCTTTGTTATATAAATTGCAGTTTTGATAAGTGTGACTGTGGCTGGTGCTTTATGTGAACGTCTATTGTTGTTGTTTCAGTATGACACATTATAAATATAGTGCAGCCACGTCTTACACTAATGAAATTGGATCTGGTATTTTGATGCACCGGAGCACCGTGTTATGTGGTACAAGTGGGCTGCTCGCTGGTCCTGTAAGCTATAAGAATGTAACCACTTAAAACAGAGAGGTCAATGTCTCATAATTTTTTAATGTTGTTGGACTTAGTGTTTTACTAACCTAGTTACCCGCTTAAAGACCTTCGTTGTTGAAGTGCAGTAATAACATTATAGCAACAACAACCACCAATTAATTTATTGACTGGGGCAACACTCGGCCATCCACCTGGAATTAGAAAAAAGTAGTTTGTTTATGATATTATTCTTAACAGTGATATTGTAAGAAGGTTTCATAGGTAATAAATTCATAATCACTTTTGATAATTATTACACAGAATTCTTTCTATCTCCTGAGCTATGTGCAAGATATGTAAAAAAATATGGCCATTGCTACTCTAATAATGTTATTATTACCAATAATATTAATAATAATACTATTACTGCAACTAATAATAATAGTATTAATAAGATAAATAAAGGTAATTATATTAAATCCCATGCGGGTTGGGGTGATAAACAGATTCATGTTTTTATTATAAATGAACCTAATGCGGAGATAACACTTGAGCAAAATTTCACAAACAGGAAATTAACTATTTAAACTATGATGTCAATTCACGACGAGTGACGTCAAGGGAAGCAAAATGTGCAGAAAACTCACTTGATCTCCATTAATAGAGGGTGCGGGTCCTAGTCCGTAGAAGGCGGCCAATGGAAAGTACCGCCAATTCCGCTATCTTAATAATTCGTTCGATTCAGGGTATAAAGATAATGCACACAGGCCTTGCCCAGAACACAAATAAGTAATCTAATGAAGTAACGTCGAAATTACGCTGAGACTTTAATTATTAATTTCGTTCCCTTATTCCTGGCCAGGGGTGACATATTCAAGACACTGCCCGAGGCTTTGATAATGGGTAGTGAATGCCGTCATTATAGCAGCATTAACGTGCTTGAAGTCGACAAAAATGTGTTATGATCATTTTGCCCTGCTGCTGATGCTCACTTTAAGATAGATCTGGTTATACTGTACATGTATTACCGGGTATGTGCATTATGAAATATCCACTTGTCTGATAACTCACTATTTGCACTGTGATAACTAACATTTAATTTATTTCTTGTTTCAAATCTATAGTTTTTTCTTTTTATTGTTTTCATCTATTTTTTCATTATATTTCAAATACTTTTATTTGTTAATCGGATACTTATGTAATTATATATTTTTTTTTTTATTTTTTTTTATTTTTTTTTTTTTTTATTAATTTACATGATTTGTGTTTTGTGTTCTCTGTGTGTACAGTAGGTACAGAAGAGTGTGCGACTGCTTGTACGAGTCTCTCTCTCTGTATGTGTGTGTATGTGTGTGTTAGCGGGTACACAAGTCAGGATGAGTGCTTCTATACTCGTATTTCATTTGCCTTTATATACACGTGTGTGTTGTTTGTGTGTACAGTCGGGATCAAAAACTGGCTCCCTCCCAATATGAAGCAGTTGACCCCAAATAAGATCAAACAGCTCATCCGCACCAGGTGACAGTTAGTCAGGGTCAGTAAGTTCGGAAACTCATTCCTGTGACTCAGTTTCACCGGAGAGAGTTAACTTTTGTCCGTGACTGTACAAGCATGACCCGGGGTGCTGCCCATCACCATCAACACCAACAACACCAACAACAACAACAACACGAGCATCATCATCACCAACACCAAACAGCATGAGGACCACTAGTGAAGATCACCTCCAACTGAGTGATACCACCAGCTGCCTCCTTCACTCCTGCCCTCCCCTGTGGCGCGATGGAGGACGGAGGGAGGGATCAAGCAATTGTACTAATTCTATGACATTTCTCTCTCTCTCTCACACACACACACACACACACAAAGACACACACACGTAAATCAGAAGTGTGAGAGAGGGATACGATTGGTATTCTCAGGTCCTTATATTTAACAAGTACAGAGCTGTTATCTTAGCTCAGCTCATCTTAAACCTTGACACTGTAAGTAGTTGAGTTTATTAAGGATGTTGCTGCAGCCACCTATAAGCCGGGAGGTTCAGCTGGCCAAATACACTTAGTAGGAACAAAAGTATCAAGAAAACTGCAGTAGGACAATTTTTGGCCCAGGCAGCTCACTCATATATCTGTCCAGCCTATATTGAAACTTCCCAACGACTTTAAGATAATGAGGGTGTTTGCTTACTTGTTCCACGCATCCTTAACTCTATTTCCGAATCAGTGTTTACTTATTTTCTTCCTAGATTTAAATTTCTCTATTTTAAAACCATTGCTACGTGTTCAATCATGATTTGATAGTTTAAGTTCATTATTTACAGTGCCTTTACCAAACCACATCTTTCATTTATGCACTTCGATCATATCTCCCTTCGGTCTACGTCGCCCAAAAGAATGCAAATTAAGTTATCATTAATCTGTGTCTATACCTAAGTGTTCTTTTGTATTTTAAAGGAAATCTACATCCATTCATAGTACAGTGACCAAAACTGAACAGTATTATCCAAGTGAGGTCTAACTAACACTAGATATAGAAGTAACACTACTGGCCCTGTTACTAACGCTTCTACATACAGTATAAACCCTAGAACATTGTTAACCTTTTCTTCACACATAAACACATTGCTGTCTAGGTTTTAGGTCCCTACTCGTCACTCACTAACCCCTAAATCTTTCTCACTATTGGATTTATCTATATGTTGTTCAGCTGATATTTGGTTACACTGTCTCCATGTCCTAGCCCGAGGACTTGACATTTCTCTACACTGAATTGCATTTACTACTTTTTCAGTTCAACCTAAAAGTGTGTTTAGGTTTTCCTGTAAATTTTCCTAGTTTTGTTGGGTAAACATTCTGGGTAGGGTGTTGAGTGACACTTTGTTAGTGAGGCTGCCAGTATACCCTCAGGAGTGGGTCACCTGGACATCTGCAAGGGGATTCGGTTATCTGGACACCTGCAATATATTAGCACTAAACGGTGTGGTAGAAGCTCTGTTGATAGAATAGATCCTGCCAGTTATTGTACAGACTTGAGGTGAATCTCCGTGTCCGCTCTGCTTCATAACAATATAAGTTGGGTCACTTGGGTGTAAACGGGGCTGCCTAGTATGTGTCAATAGGCCCTCTGCAGTTTCCTCAATTCTTATATTCTTATGATGTGGACATCGAAATTCTCTTAATATTACCTCACTTAGTGTCATGATTATATACCTGAAAATCATTTGTCGTGGTGGCTATACAGTATACAATCTTTCTTTAGATAAACTTTAATAACGCCTTATTTAATGTCACAACTCACAATCCCTATTTTTATGAGCCAAGTTTTGGGTTAAGTGACTCGCTTAGCATCACACACGAGCATGTCAGACGACTTGATCCTGTCGTGTCAGGTGTGGTGGTGCTAGGGGGAGATGTGTCAAGTGTGGTGGTGCTAGGGGGCCATGTGTCAAGTGTGGTGGTGCTAGGGGGCGATGTGTCAGGTGTCGTGGTGCTGGGTGGCGGTGTGTCAGGTGTGGTTGTGGTGGTGCTGGGTGGCGGTGTGTCAGGTGTCGTGGTGCTGGGTGGCGGTGTGTCAGGTGTGGTTGTCGTGGTGCTGGGTGGCGGTGTGTCAGGTGTGGTGATGGTGGGGCTGGGTGGCGGTGTGTCAGGTGTGGTGGTGGTGGTGCTGGGTGGCGGTGTGTCAGTTGTCGTGGTGCTGGGTGGCGGTGTGTCAGGTGTGGTGGTGCTGGGTGGCGGTGTGTCAGGTGTGGTGGTGGTGCTGGGTGGCAGTGTGTCAGGTGTGGTGGTGGTGCTGGGTGGCAGTGTGTCAGGTGTGGTGGTGGTGCTGGGTGGCAGTGTGTCAGGTGTGGTGGTGCTGGGTGGCAGTGTGTCAGGTGTGGTGGTGGTGCTGGGTGGCGGTGTGTCAGGTGTGGTGGTGCTGGGTGGCGGTGTGTCAGGTGTGGTGGTGCTGGGTGGCAGTGTGTCAGGTGTGGTGGTGGTGCTGGGTGGCAGTGTGTCAGGTGTGGTGGTGGTGCTGGGTGGCAGTGTGTCAGGTGTGGTGGTGCTGGGTGGCAGTGTGTCAGGTGTGGTGGTGGTGCTGGGTGGCAGTGTGTCAGGTGTGGTGGTGGTGCTGGGTGGCAGTGTGTCAGGTGTGGTGGTGCTGGGTGGCAGTGTGTCAGGTGTGGTGGTGGTGCTGGGTGGCGGTGTGTCAGGTGTGGTGGTGCTGGGTGGTGGTGTCAGGTGTGGTGGTGCTGGGTGGCGGTGTGTCAGATGTGGTGGTGGTGCTGGGTGGCAGTGTGTCAGGTGTGGTGGTGGTGCTGGGTGGCAGTGTGTCAGGTGTGGTGGTGCTGGGTGGCAGTGTGTCAGGTGTGGTGGTGGTGCTGGGTGGCAGTGTGTCAGGTGTGGTGGTGGTGCTGGGTGGCAGTGTGTCAGGTGTGGTGGTGCTGGGTGGCGGTGTGTCAGGTGTGGTGGTGCTGGGTGGCGGTGTGTCAGGTGTGGTGGTGGTGCTGGGTGGCGGTGTGTCAGGTGTGGTGGTGGTGCTGGGTGGCAGTGTGTCAGGTGTGGTGGTGGTGCTGGGTGGCGGTGTGTCAGGTGTCGTGGTGCTGGGTGGCGGTGTGTCAGGTGTGGTTGTGGTGGTGCGGGGTGGCGGTGTGTCAGGTGTCGTGGTGCTGGGTGGCGGTGTGTCAGGTGTGGTGGTGGTGGTGCTGGGTGGCGGTGTGTCAGTTGTCGTGGTGCTGGGTGGCGGTGTGTCAGGTGTGGTGGTGCTGGGTGGCGGTGTGTCAGGTGTGGTAGTGGTGGTGCTGGGTGGCGGTGTGTCAGGTGTCGTGGTGCTGGGTGGCGGTGTGTCAGTTGTGGTGGTGGTGGTGCTGGGTGGCGGTGTGTCAGTTGTCGTGGTGCTGGGTGGCGGTGTGTCAGGTGTGGTGGTGGTGGTGCTGGGTGGCGGTGTGTTAGGTGTGGTTGTTGTGGTGCTGGGTGGCGGTGTGTCAGTTGTCGTGGTGCTGGGTGGCGGTGTGTCAGGTGTGGTGGTGCTGGGTGGCGGTGTGTCAGGTGTCGTGGTGCTGGGTGGCGGTGTGTCAGGTGTCGTGGTGCTGGGTGGCGGTGTGTCAGGTGTCGTGGTGCTGGGTGGCGGTGTGTCAGGTGTGGTTGTGGTGGTGCTGGGTGGCGGTGTGTCAGGTGTCGTGGTGCTGGGTGGCGGTGTGTCAGGTGTGGTGGTGGTGGTGCTGGGTGGCGGTGTGTCAGTTGTGGTGGTGGTGGTGCTGGGTGGCGGTGTGTCAGTTGTCGTGGTGCTGGGTGGCGGTGTGTCAGTTGTGGTGGTGGTGGTGCTGGGTGGCGGTGTGTCAGGTGTGGTGGTGGTGGTGCTGGGTGGCGGTGTGTTAGGTGTGGTTGTTGTGGTGCTGGGTGGCGGTGTGTCAAGTGTCGTGGTGCTGGGTGGCGGTGTGTCAGGTGTGGTTGTTGTGGTGCTGGGTGGCGGTGTGTCAGGTGTCGTGGTGCTGGGTGGCGGTGTGTCAGGTGTGGTTGTAGTGGTGCGGGGTGGCGGTGTGTCAGGTGTCGTGGTGCTGGGTGGTGGTGTGTCAGGTGTGGTTGTGGTGGTGCTGGGTGGCGGTGTGTCAGGCGTGGTGGTGCGGGGTGGCGGTGTGTCATAGTGTATATATGCATTAATATCTTCCATAATACACTGATATAATACTCTCTCCTAATGCACATATAATACTGTGTCTGTCGGTTGTTGTCAAATGGATGGTTCTACGCCTCAAGAGTTACATTTGAGGACCAGTGACGGCCTGGCAGTGTAGTGTTACACTCAGGCGTTTAAAACACCCTCTGCCAGGGACATTATCTTGCTGATCATAGTGTTAATGATGTGTGTATGTTGTATTAAAGTGATTTATGTTGTATTACTGATACGTGTATATTGTATTAGTAATGACGTGTGTGTTGTGTTACGAATGCGTGTGTTGTATTATTAATGATGTGTGTGTGTGTGTGTGTGTGTGTGTGTGTGTGTGTGTGCACAGTATGGTGTAATGCATGGAGGTATACCGTTAATGGTGTAATGCGTCTAGTGTGGTAGCATTATGTTAGTGTTAATGTGCATGCACTGCTTGCTTCTTCTCGCTTTGAGCTACCGCCGCTGGCTAGCCCTCGTGGCGAGCAGGGAAGAAACTTGCTTAAGTCTTCCTCTGCCAGTACACAGCCTCTTCACCATCAAGATTTCTGCTGTGCCTCCTCGTGGCAACACATGGTAGCTGGGTGCCTCGTGAGCCCAGGCTAGACCAGCAGGGGTTCTCGGGGCAGCAGTGGCCCCATAGGAACGGAGCATAGGCCCACTGACATGTGGACACGTCCTGGTGCCGACCAACCACTGCCCCGCTGCCTTGCGAATTAACCTTGGCAGGTATAAGGCTATGGGAGTAAACCCCGAACGAAAAATCTGCAGAGGAGCCCGCATCAGGCAGACATACTTATAGAGCTCCAACAAGACCCCCAACGGTGGTATAGGGGGAAGAGGTGACCACCTTGGGAAACCAACGACTACACTGGCGGACGAAGGCAATGCATGATGGACGGGCTGCAAAGGCGAAACCCAACAAACTGGGCTATCGGCAGTCCATTGCAACTCTCCCTCTCCCCAGTCGTTGCAACACTTGCACCACTGGATCAGGAAAAGGGTGAGCCAAGATGTGTGGTAGCAGCTTGCGCTCCTGCCTCAACACATTATTATTATTATTATTATTATTATTATTATTATTATTATTATTATTATTATTATTATAACTCGACTCGTGTGCAGCCATCATCCAGCTCATCATACGTCTCATCATCATCAAAACCCCTATACCCCCAAAAGTCCTACCGCGGGGCAGCGGGGACAGGCGCCCTCCGAGTCGCAATTCATTTTTCTAACCAGATTTTCCATAAAAAGGTTCGTGTTACCATTTAGTTATCAGACAATATTATTGGAAAGTTTGGGATAAGTCCTCGGGTGTGGGTAGACACCCGAAAGAATTATCCCGAGCGTTCAAACTAGTTATATATGAATAGAAAAAGTATCTGAAATACAATATATGTAACTTAAGATGAGAGAATAAGGAAAACAAATATTCAAATGTCCTAATAACCGGTTCCAACGGAAATGTATATATTTTTAAGAGACCACCGTGTACCCCTGTGATGTTTTACCTTCAACTCCGAAGATTTTTCGTCTCCCCATTCGCCCTTCTCCAATTTGATAAGCATTGCATTCCTACAATCATCCTCTTATAGCTTCATGTATGGTAAGTAACGCACTTTTGTTTGTGATAGATAGATGTAATGCCATTTCCAATTCGCCAATATATTATATAGGAAAGATCTAAGATGAGCCAAATGTACTAGGTAGATTGCTGAGGTAATTGCTTACAACAGTCGGGCTAACTCGAAAATGTTGACAACTTGACTCTTTCTTGTGTGGTGCTTCTCCAAGCGTTACGGTGTGGAGTAATCATCTTCCAGGTGAGGAGGTCGATTTGGCACTTTTTCAGATTTGTCTTAAGACTCCTTATATCTTTTCAATTGCTCGCCGGCGTTACATTTGCTCTTCGTTAGGTGACAGTAAAGTAACTGCTTTGGCAGTCTACTGTCGTCGATGCGGGTAACATGGCCAGTACAGCGTAGTTGTTCATGAATAATGGTAGCCTCGATGCTCCTACAGTTGGTGTCAGCGAGAATACTGGCATTTGTTCTCTTTTCTTCCCAGCGAACTTGGAGGATGGAACGTAGACTACGTTGGTGAAAGTTTTCAAGTGCGAATGTGACCCAAATCTCGCTGCCATATGCCAGGGTGAGGTGGACCACTGCTCGATATACGTGCAGCTTTGTAGATAATTTCAACTCCCTACAGCTGAAGACACGGTTACGGAGTCTGCCAAATGCTTGAGATGCACATCTGATCCGATGTTGAATCTCTTCATCGATGTCCGCAGTGGTGGATAAGTGGGAGCCGAGATTCAGAAAGTGGGTAACATTAGTGAGGGTAGTACCGTTAAGCTGGATAGATAGATGGTGGAGGTGTATCTGAACCAGGGGCAGGCTGAAGGAGAATCTGAGTCTTACGTACAGTACATTCACCTCATGGCTGAAGTGTGCATGCGCATCTGCATATGTATTCAGGATCTCCTGTAGGTCGCGTTCAGTGTGAGCGACAAGGGTGAGGTCGTCTGTATACTGAAGTTCAGTAAAGGAAGCTGCCGACACCTTTGTTCCTGCCTGGAGTCGTCTTATGATGAAAAGACTCTTCCTCCGGGTACTAAATTGGCACTGGCAAGAGTAAGGACACACACACACACACACACACACATTTTATACTCGGAATCGAATACCCAGGATGTTGGCCTTCACAGTTGTGTTGTTTTGTTGCCAAGGCAGTTCTAAACTACTACCACACTGTGCTTGTTGCTATCACCCAGTGTTGGCCATGGGGGATTAGATATATTAAATCTCTGGGAACTAGCGTCTTGTGGTCCCTCAACTTCTACATTGCTTCATATAAACAATTCTCTCTTTGCAAGAGCTCACTTAGAAAAAGCTGTTGTTATGCGGAACATTAAATATAAGACAACAAACATTAAGAACACCCACGCCTCATGTATTGTTGTGGTGTGTTTACAACAGATGGTGTTAACCCTTTTATTAAATAGCAAAATTAAAACTAGTCGGTGGGTAACACGAAGAAAGTTTTCATTTTATATTTCAACTTCATCTCAGTCTATAAGAAACATGAATTAGAAATCCACGAGGAAATGAATTAGTAAAAAAGACAACACAGAATACAGTATACCAGGGGGCGAGTTAACGTGCCCTTCACCAAGGATTCATTGTCACCATGCAGTGCCGGATTTAGACTGTGGAGGCCCATGGGCAGCCTCTTTGTGGAGGCCCCCCTCATTATAACTACCCAAGAGGGTGGGGTGGCGAGTGAAGCGAGCCTAAACATCTGGGAGTTCCGGGGGGCGGTATAAGCCCCCCCCAGGAAAATTTTTAAATTTGAACACTTCTTTGGAGAATTTTGAAGCCATATGCAGTTATATTAAGGTAATAAGAACATTGAGAAGTTTTTAATTAACTGTATATTTATTGATAGTGCACAAATTCCCAACACATACACACACACACACAAAAGTGAGACATGACTGGAGTCACTCATGTGGTTTTAAGTCGACCAGCCCTGATATAGCTACTACCGCACATGTGGAGGCCCCCAGATTGTCGAGTCCCTTAGGCAGCTGCCCACTTTGCTCACTCCTGAATCCGGCCCTGTCACCATGTCACCAACTTCGTGGACGTTGCCACTGGCGGTGACATGCCCACTCCGTCAACCTTTGAGTCAAAATTGACGTCTATGACTCATTTTACTTATTTTTTTTTGGTGAATGGTGTTATTATCATTTTGTTGTGACAATAGTACTATTTTTTTTTACTGAGAACTTTATTACCACCATTTAACTGTGAATATTATTACTACCATCTTACTATAAACAGTATCATTGTCATTTTGCTGTGAACACTATTACTCTCACAGTGCTATGAACACTATTACCACCATCTTGCTGTGAACAGTATCGCTACCATCAGCCACTGGGTCTATTTAAGTGAGGTCTAGAGGCCAGAGTCACGCTGACGTGAATGCTATATATACCTTCCAAGTAAACCTTGTGTTTTATTCTACAAACTGTACAGAATTTAGTGCAACCCGAGTAACGTCATTAGACAAACTGTATATGGTAACTGTGTGATGACTGTCAACATCTAAATTAAAAAATAAAGACTTTAAAATATAAAAAGATTAGTCATTCTCACACCCAAAAGGGGTTTTAAAATGGTTTCTGGGCAAAGGGAATAACAGCAACTGTTGGTAGAGATACAGAAAGTGTGCGACAAATGTACTAGAGGTTATTGGACGGAAGTCAAGAATTTGTGGGCGTGGTGTTCCCTCTCTCTCCACACACAGACACACATGAAAATTTGAAAATAGAGAACTAGTCTAGATATAAATGTTAATTTAACAAGTACTGAACTTGGCAACATTCAAACACCACTGAGTGGGCAGATAGACTGAAGTGGCTGCGAGAGATTTTTAGCCATAAATCCTGACTGATTTACTGATTGACGCACTAACTGTAAGAACTTTATGAAAAGCTCTTACCCTTCTCAAATGTACCATAATATACAGTACCTGTATATCAGCAACTTGGTTACAGTCGAGATTATTATTATTATTATTATTATTATTATTATTATTATTATTATTATTATTATTATTATTAGTATTATATTATTATTATTATTAATAATAATAATATTATTATTATTATTATTATTATTAATACTATTATTATTATTATTATTATTATTATTATTATTAATTATTATTATTATTATTGTTGTTGTTGTTGTTGTTGTTGTTGTTGTTGTTGTTATTATTATTATTATTATTACTATTATTATTATTATTATTATTATTATTATTATTATTATTATTATTATTGTTGTTTTCATATGTTTTTTGCATGATTATTTTTTTCGTTTGTTACCTTAACCAGTAAGTATGGACAATTAATTGGAATGGTATGCATGCTTAAGGTAAGGACAACGTGTAGCACATTTAAATAATAATGGAGGTGCATTGTACTGTGGACTGTGAGACAGTGTACTGTAATTGTATACAGTATGTTTAATAAACAGCTCACCGGTATGTTTTGTTTAACAGGAGTAAAGTTCTCTTAGACCATGTGTTTCCTTTATAGCGGAGTAGCTAAGTGTCATATTTTGAGGGAATCTTGCAAATTGTGATACAAGTATGAAAATTGGCAGAAAGATTCAATATGGGTTAATTATCAAATCTATCTGATTGGACATACAGAATTCCAAGATGGCTGCCAAATGTGGATGTCAAATTTTTCTTTTTGACATAAAAATTATTGTGCTCATCAATTCAAGTGATTTCAGTGTTGATTTCCATGTTTTGAGTATTTAGAATCTGAATTTTGTGTTGAAGATTCTGAAATAGATAGCATTCAAAGGAAACATGCTTATAAATAGTGAATGTCAATGTACTACCAGGGCACACTGGTGACAACACTGCTGTGAAACTCAACATGGGGTTCAGTATCAGCAAAGTACGACACTCACAATAAAGATTAATATATATATACAAGTACTTAATGACCTAAATATTACCTAATTAGTCCAAATAAGGTTAGGTAACCGCACCTGAATCGACAGGATGTGCCAGCGCGGGAGAGCCGAGCCAAGGATAACGGGGTTAAGTTATCCGGATGGTGTACAGATCGCACAGGATTAACGATTGGGCTTGAACCTAGTTATATCCTATACAGGAAAATACATATGATACAGAGTGGTAAAAGGATAAACCCTCTGTTCTGTACCACAGTGGCGATGAATATTGGTCCTAAAAGTAATCCTGAAAGGAAAACAGACTGGGCCAAGTGCTGTCTATGTCAAGATGATAAGAAGGAAGAACTTAAATCTCCAAAGACTAACCCTGCTAGAAGAAAGGAATATTCCTCTTTTCAACTCAACCATTGCCCTTCCAATAAGGCTTGATATGGAAAGACTAGATGATTGAGTTGGTATTGCAGAGACACTGGGGAAAAATAATGCAAAATATCATGAGAGCTGTAGACTTAGGTTTAACAACACAATGTCACAAAGAGCCCCAAAAAGGGCAACTACCTCTGTAGTTAACAGTGATGAAGGTTGCAGAAGTAAGGCGCCACGAAAGCAAAGAGACATAAAAACCACAACAGAATGTTTTCTGTGTGACAAGCCAGGACCTTAGAGTCCTGTCAGACAAGCAAAGACAATGAAACTCAATGACAGAATCAATGAATGTGCAAAGACACTCAGTGACAAGACTCCTTGCTAAACTTAGCGCAGGAGATGTAGTGGCACAAGAGATGAAGTAACACCCTGCCTGCTTAGCTGCACCGTAAAATAGATAAACAGCTTATCTTAGTGCAGAGGAATATGAGAAAAACACAAAGAACCTTGACGAAAAAGAAGCATATCCACTGGCTTTCTCTGAATTGGAGACACAAACTGCATGTGAAGGTTTAAATCGAACAATCTTTAGACTAGCAGACTTAGTCTTACTGTACAAGCAAAAACTAGAACAACTTGGTGTCGAATCACCTGAAGTTCATTCTATTAGACTTAAGGACCAATTGGTTTCACATATTCCTCAACTGGAAGCTCATAATCAAAGAAGAGATGTTTTGCTAGCCTTCCAAGAGAACGTCGGCTCCATCCTGGAGGGGGTTATCAAATTCAGTGAAGCTATTCATTTGGTCAAGGCTGCAACAAAAATACGGCAGGATATGCTCAATCACAAGTCAAAATTCCTAACCATACTTGATGATTGAAGTATTGAAGAGGCAGTTCCTTCATCACTTCAATTCATATGTAAGACTGAACATGGCGCAGACATTAAATCACAAATTCAGCACAGAGCAACCAAGTCAGATCTTGCTATGGCACAGCTGTTGCTGTTCAACTGTTTTGTTAAATCTCACAGACATTCGAAGGGTCGCGAGACCCCATTTGCTGTGTATATTGCCATGTCTGTGTTTGCAAAGACTAGGAAAAGATTGCTTATTGACAAGTTCCTTGAGCATGGTATTTGCATTTCCTATGATCGGGTTCTAGAAATATCTGCCCAACTTGGCGATGCTGCTGTTTTCTCGTGTGTAGAAGATGGAGCTGTGTGCCTACAGAGGGAGGCGATTTTTTATCTAGGGTGTATTTTACGTCTCTGTTATTTTTATCTGTATTTCTTAATTCTTTCTTTCTTTCTCAAAGTATTTCTTTCTTTCCGTCTTTATACTTGTTTCTCTATTTCCTGATCTGTTACTTTTCTCTTCTCTAGTTATATTCTGACCTAAGGCTTACCTGGGAAACCACTTATGTTACAATCTTCAATAGTCACGGTAGATGTCACCACCCAGGTTTTTCTATCAGAACATACTGTATAATATAACATTAATCATTTAACTAAGGTGATAGTAACAGAACACTTGGGTGGTAACCACGTGGCGAGGTGTGGGGCATGTGGGTCGGCGAGGTGTGGGGCATGTGGGTCGGCGAGGTGTGGGGCATGTGGGTCGGCGAGGTGTGGGGCATGTGGTTCGGCGAGGTGTGGGGCATGTGGGTCTATTTGTATTTAATGGTATCAAGGAGTGGGGAAGAATCAAAGGTAAATACTGTAGGAGACTGATACCCACAACATATAATAGATTTTTTTTTTATAAATTAAGTTAAATGCTGGATCCTTTATCAGAACATACATCTGTGAACCACCCCTTGGGGTTCACTCAAGACTTGGCCAAATTTACGTTAACACTAAGACAAACTCCAAAGACCACTTGGCCTTACTTCCACATAAGCCAAATAAGTATTCACGTCAACGGGACCAATGTTCAGTCAAAAGAATTATAGGTTTCTGGTAACATTCTATGACAGTGCCAAGCGGACTGTGAAGAGCTGCAGAAGGACCTCTGTGGGCTCCAAGAATGGTCGAAGAAATGGCTGCTGAGATTCAATGTCACGAAGTGTAAGAGGATGCACCTGGGACGAACCAACGGTAAGGAGGCGTATCATATGTCCCAACGGGACGAAGAAGCTGCATTAATTGAGACTGAATGTGAGAAGGACCTAGTTGTGTATGTTGACAATGAGCTGAAGTTCTCGGGCCATTGCGAGAAGAAGGCAAATCAGGCAAATAAAGTATTGGGTCTTATAAGAAGGTCGTTCAGATATCTAGACGGTCCGTCCCTCGTAACGATCTTCACGAGTGAAGTGCTTCCCCATCTGGAGCACTGTCACCCCGTTTGGTCCTCGAGATATGCTAGGGACTGTCAGTTGGTTGAAAATGGTCAGAGGGCCACCAGACTGGTGCCTGCACTTCGGCACCTCAGCTACCCTGAGAGATTGGAGCGCTTGAACTTGCCTAGATTATACAGTACTACAGACGGGCAAGTGGTGACCTAATTGAGGTGTATAAGCATCTCAAGGGGCACTACTCAGTCGAGTGTCCTTACTTGGAGCTGGCGGACGCTTGCCCCACAAGGGGTCACAGCTCAAGATTGAAGAAGTCGCAAGTCCAGAAAACCGTGAGGGCAAACTTTTTCGGAGTGAGAGTTGTGAACTCGTGGAACAATCTACCAGAAAGTGTTGTGACGGCACCGAGTGTGAGTTCTTTCAAGACCAAACTTGACCAACACTGGAGCAGGTTCAGGTACATTCAGGAGCCGGTGCATGCCCAGTACTTGCCAACAGTGCGTAAAAGAGACGTGATCGATCGCCCAAGCGGCTAACGAGTCGATCATTTGGTGAAGAGGATAAAAGAAAAGGAAAAGTAACAGAGACGTGACCGATCGCCCAAGCGGCTAACGAACCGATCAATGGTGAAGAGGATAAAAACAAAAACAAAAAACAAAAAGATTCATTCAGGAGCTAGTGCATGCCCAGTACTTGCCAACAGAGCGTAATAGAGACGTGACCGATCGCCCAAGCGGCTAACGAGCTGATCAGTGGTGATGAGGATAAAAGTAAAAAAAAGTAATCTCATAACTTTCAATTTACATTGTAAGAGTATACTTCAGGATTTTTGTAGAAGAAAACGAATGGCACCTCTCGCAAGAGAAAACAAGGATCTTTCTACGGGTAACTCATTCGTTTTACACATGTTCTGTGGACGGTGGAGAATAATATGAATAATTAAGTGTTGAAATTACTAGCCGTACATTTGTGACCATGCCATGCCCACTTGTATTGAGAAATTATATTTTTACTACATCTGCAGTAGACAACATTGGTCTTGAAGAAAGGCGGATTTCTTATGGTCAAGGGGCATCTACAAGATGGATTCCTGTTTATGAGTTAGTTGTAGCCATAGGGCTTGAAAAAGCCACTGGAATAACATTTTGCCATGCATTCATTGGTTGTGATGTTGTGTCAGCCTTCTGTGGTAAAGGTAAAAATACTGCATGTCACCCAACATGATATAATTGAGGCAGAGCCAGGGAACCGCTTACAGACCTGACGTGTCGTCTTCGTATCATAGAAAACGGCAGTGGATTATGGGTGACTGCTGCAACAAATTCAAGGTTTAGCGAATTTGCTAGTGTTGTAAGGGCGCGTGTTTTCCAACATCTACACCACCCTTATCTTACTTACTTCTCTTGTTCTTTTCTTACTCTTACTCAGTTCCGTCACATATTCTTTTGGTAGCATGGACATTCTTTTGGTAGCATGGACATTCTTTTGGTAGCATGGACATTATTTTGGTAGCATGGACATTCTTTTGGTAGCCTGGTCATTCTTTTGGTAGCATGGTCGAGGGTCTAGGCACATGGGTATAGTAATTCTGGTATCAAGTCACTTGGACGGAAATAAAGGTAAAATACTGTGGGAGAAATGAATACACCTAAAATATTCTAAGAACAAGTTTATTAATATGAAATCAAAGGGAAAAAGAGATATTATTAATTTATAACTACCAGGTTCAACTCCTGGCCTTATTGCAGACTCAGTACTTCCTTCCTTACTTATTTTCTTCTTTACTTATTTTCTTATTTCTTTACTCAACAGTTATGCTCAGATCTTACACTCTTACTGCACACAACCTTACTGGTGTTACATTACATGGCATAGTAGGACCAGTTCCTTGGCCCTACTCACAATACATAGTACATGGCACTCCTTGTAGATTTCTTTACTTCTCACACCTACTGGTGGTACGTGGCATTACAGTACAATTACAAGACTTTACTCAACTTAAACGTTAATACTGAACCCAGCAGATACAGTGTAGCCTAAGTTTTTATAACTAAGATTACTTGGGATTCTTCTAGCGCTCATACACTCCCTCAGTACACCCACCAAAAATAGACTTTTCAATCCTTCAAAGCCTTTATAATAATAATAATAATAATAATAATAATAATAATAATAATAAAAGTGTTATAAGTTCTTGTAGTGGTGAATGTAAGCATTTTTCGGTAGATAAACAGCATTGGAAATTGTATACCTCTGTAGTATTGTCTATAATATATATATGCTGAAGTGTATGCTTGTATATAGAATATATAAATAGCAAACCAATTATAAACATGTTAAATGATTTTACAGAACAAATAATATTATTGTTATTATTATCATCATTATTATTAGTAGGTGTAGTTGTGGTTATGTACCCTTTATTGTCTGCTAAACAGTGTCACCAGATCATTAAATCAAGATATGGATATAGGTGTAGTTTTATTATTAATAATTTAACAATTATATCTTGAACGTATTTATTAATTTAAGATTTTTCGTAAATAAGGATTAGACATTATTTTGAAATTAGGAAATAGTGGATGCTAATCTTAGCAAGGATCAATAGAACCAATGCTGTTTTTAGCGATGATTGGAGCCCTTTACGTTGCATCACAGCTGCTACCTGCTGGACTGCTGGTTCCTCTACGACCATGGCTGCTGCTGCAAAATCCGTCGGATTTTTGGGTATATTACCAGGTTTTCGGAAAAATTTAAAATGAGAGTGTGTTGAGTAAGCCTTGTAAGATCATAGCAGTTATTAAAGTGCAATTGTGCCAGGATATTTAAGGTGACTCCAATTTACTGGTATCCGGTTGTTGTTGATCAGCTGATCTGCTTAAGGGTGCTCAGTGGTAGGGGTTATTATTAAACTGTCTCTTCGCAGAAGTGTTAAATGGTTGCACCAGTAGGATAATCCATGATTTCTGTCCTAAGTCTTGCATAATTATGTGCTCTGAATAGAAAATTTATTTCGACTAGTATTTGAAAGTCGACCTACCAGGTCTCAATTTGTTTGCCGCGAGTTAATTTTTCAAATAACCAAATCAAATTTTCATTGTGGTATTATTTCACTTTTGGACAACCATGGAATCTGGTATTTTTAACACATGCAATAAGTATATCTCATTCTATACACTTGTTGCAAGTGAATAATAATGTCAATATTTATTTTTTTTTTAGTTTTTCACTATACGATCATAAATCACCTGTAGTGGGCAGGACATGAAGGGTAAAGGAAATTGCAGGGGAAAATACTGAAAAAAATCATATGACATTAAAATGATGTCTACGTGCTTGGTATGTGAAGAAATTAATTATTTTCCGTAAATACTTCTAAAAATTCTGCATTCAGTGCATGTGGTGGAGTGCTCAGTTTATTTACTACCGACCCACTCAATCCGAGCGTTCTCTCACGTCCACAAAAAACGTAAAATTACACCATGATGCCTCAACAATGTTGCTTTCATTGGTGCCAGGTATCAAAATAAGTACTTTTTCTTTTATATGGCATTGTGTTAACCCCCTGTCTAGGAAGTTAGGTAATGTTAGGTAGGCTTCTTTGGTTGGTTAGGTCAGGTTCTATTAGGTTCATTTTTATTCACTTTCTTTTATCCTCTTCACCACTGATGTGACAAGTGGGTAAATATTGACGACTGACCCGCGGCCGATTTTCATGGAAAAAGATTTTTGAAATGCTGCAATTTTGCAGTTTTTTTTATAGTGGACACTTGTAGCTTGTGCAAATGTGTTAAAAAGTTGTTACTTCTAGTTAAAACCTAACCTTACCTTAGTGGGTAAGAAAAACAGACCTCACCAACCTAACCAAACAAACAAACCTACCTAACCTTACCTTACTTCTTTATTAAACAGAAAGAACTTAATATGATATGGTGTAATTTTAAATTTTTTGTCGACGTGAGAGCAGCCATCCATACCAAACGGTTCTTAAGCATAAACTGAGCATCGGCAATTTTTGGCGTTGGTCAAGCCCGGGCAGCGGAGTGTTTGGAAATGCGTCATATACAACAGACTTTACACACAAACCCAGTTCATTTTCACAATATTGCTGTGAAAAGTACTTTTGTAGAAAGACGTTTATAAATAAAAGTACAATACGTACTGGGTTTAATCTTAGCATTTTCAATCCAAGTTCCTTTATAAGCACTAGAACTGTAGCACAAGACCGGCAACAACCTTCACATGCCATGCTGAAAATGAAACTGGTGCGGGAATGGGAGACGAGTGTGGCCGCATTGCCGCCGGGAAGATAAAGTTTTGCTCTCTTAGGCACCTGATTATCTACAAAACGAAGCATTTGCACAAGAAATGATGATCATATCAGAACTCACCGATGAAAATAAAGTAAGAAAATAAACAGTAAAACAAATAATTCAGCCGCGGGTCACTTGTCAATATTAACCCAGAAGTGTATAGAATGATGAAATATATCGATTGCATGTGTTAAAAATCCCAGATTCCATGGTTGTATGAAACTAAAATTTTACCTTCAATTTACCCTTGATATATGGTAATACTGTGGGTATTATTTTAGTTTCGGTCATCCGGGGAATCTTAAGAAATAGGTCAGGTTAGATATCCAAACTATGTTTTTCCGGTGGTTTTTGGTGTATTTTGAATGGTTTGGACCTTCATATCTGTCAGAAATCACATGGCTTGGATATCTATATACTACAGGGATGACTTATAAGATAAATGTGTTGTTCCTCATGAGAAGCACACGTGGGTGAGGAAAACAGTTCTTCATGGGACAGTATTATTATCGTTTTGGTCATGTAACGAATTTTAGGATATTAAGTTTTGGAATCGGTAGTTTAGACAATTCTAAGACACTCTTCTATAGTGTATTGGTCGGAAATTTAGATTTTTTTTTAGTATTTTAGCCGATAAAGTTACCAACAATATTATTTGTTTGAAGTGGGCAGGGCTTTGAAGTAGAGGGAAAATGTGGGGTAAAATTCTAAAAATAACACCTAACAAAACTTTGAAAACTTTACCTAACATTCCTAACTTGTAAAGATATTAAGAATCACTTAAGAGTTTGTGGATCCCTCCTCTGAACACCAAAAACAACATAAACACACATTAAAGCCAAAAACAACACCATCACCTTCTAAACACCGAAAACATGATAAGGTAAACGTTTTAAAAGTTTTAGGATTTTTAAAGGTGAGGAAATGTTAGGTCAGGTTTTCAAAAGTTTGTTTTGTGTTTATATATATCACACACACACACACACACTATAGTATTTTACCCCATTTTTCTTTTACTTCAAAGCCCTGTCCACTTTAAACAAGCAATATTTTTGGTTATTTTATCAATTAAAATACTCAAAAATATAAATTTCCAACGAAAACACTATAGAAGAAGAGTCTTAGAATTGTTTAAAATTTTACCCTTTTCGTATATGTAATAATTGTGATTTTCCGAGCTTCGACGACACTAGCACTCCTTTCTTTACATTGACGCATGTGGGTGGTTACAGTAATGGCTCAGTAGATGTTAGTGTGACCTTTTAAAGATAAATTAAGATGTTGTTAGCATAAAAAACAGACAATGATAAATTTAATCTGTTAATTTTGTCAGTTTGCCACGTTGCTTACCACCCCTGCCTCACTCCTGTATCACTTACATTTACATATCCATGCCAATGACTTTTCTGGTCTCCTTGGTTGCTTTTTGAGCACACTCACTCCAGGCCATTTTCCAAACATGACGGGCATGAAATTCTAATTAACACATGCATCCCTGGGTCTGACGGCATAGCATTAATTTTAATCTCTTCTTGAACATTAGTTTTACTGAGCAGTTAGGGAACTTAAGCTTGCCACCAATTGCTATGGCCTAGCAGTGGTCCCCAACCTTTTGTAGGCTCTTGGTCACATTTATCATTGTAAATATAGTGGAACTACATTCAAGAAAATTAAAGTATCATATCTACTGTACAGTTATTTGCAGTTTTACACATCTAACTGTTACCAGTTCCATACTTTTACTCCTGGACAGGACATCTGTACAGTAGTTACCCCCAGTGAGAAGGTTGGCTCTCTCTCTGGGCCTGGTTTGGGGTAAATACAAACGTCCTGTACACAACAGTTGTATCAAGTTTTTACATATTTTCCTTATTTCACTCTTACAAAGAATCCCAAATAATTCAATTTTTTCTAATGAACACTTGCGGGCTCCATAATATGGTTCTGGGGGCTCCATGGCCCCCTCGAACTACAGGTTAGGGACCACAGACTTTGCTCCGAAATAGGTTTTCTGGGTCAAACTCTCATTTCTACTTTATAATACAATACAGTACATTACAGTATTTATTCAGGCAATCCTTGTTTTCCAAACATCTGGCAGCTGTAATTTATGGCCTTGTTTCAATCTTTTGTATAATGATCTGTTCATACAAAGACAGCCTTTTCAAATATACCACCATTGATCAATGAAACACAGGAATTTGGACTCTTGAATGCAGGAAAATGAACACTACGTGGGCATATTGCACATAACGTTTGCATATTGTACAAGCATCCTTCCTAATGCATCTGCTTTGTTTGGTGTAGTGTTGTGACTTTCCTCTGATCATTTATATGGTGGAATTTTTTTAATTTTCTGTAGTAACCATTAACAGTAGATGATTGTTATTTTATTTGATTAATGTATTCAGTAAACCCTTGCTATTTGTGGGGGTTAGGTTCCAAGGAATGGCCTGAATTGGCAAAACTGTGAATAGCAACTTATACTACCTTAGTGTACTACTGTTTACCTATACTGTGAATGAGAAACTTAAGTCACCAATACTACTCTCCTTCGTATGTGGAAGTTTGGAGCTTGATGAAGTGTACTGTACAGTAGGATGAAATCTGGTTACTGAAGCATAGGGAGATCATCAGGATCACTGTTGGAAGAGGGTGATGCAGTGGTGGTTGTTGGAGTAGTGCTGGTGGTGGAGCGGTAGCAGCAGCTGACCGAGTAGGTGAGGGAGATGAATCAGCTGGGCAAGCGGCTGGTTCTTTCTCGAAAAACATCGTAATTGGTAGTTGTTTCTTCTTGGCTTTGAGGTCTCTAAATGTTTTACTCCACTAGCATCATTACCACTGACACTAGGCAGTCTTTTAGGGTCCATTTCACACGGAAACACTGAAGTTTTGTGTACAACACAAGAGATGCTGCATCGCAGGCAATGGTTGAGTGCAAACAAAGGGAGAGGAGATGTTGTGGGGGTGAATTGTTGCGCTGCAGGAGAGGCTCGTGAGCGAGCCACCCACCATCTGCATACTGCGAATAGTCAAAATCACGAATCACAAATAGCAAGGGTTTATTGTATACTGTTTAGTACAGTACAGTGCAGGTATTTTATTTTACAGGTACAGTACTGTTTTATTATTATTTAAGTTATCGATTTATTCATTTATATTTTGATAATTGCATATTATATTATTTTTTATATAAACCACTGTACAGTATGTAGTTTTCACTTGTATATGGAGACCAAATCATTATTCCTATACAATATTTTTTTCAATGGCATGCCTGTACTGTTGTTTTTAAGAGAACCGGTACATTGCTTGTGCAGTAACTTTACCAAATGTGATGAATTTAATTATATTCCAAGTAATACTACAGTATTTACCATTGTGCCTTTGGATGAGTTCACAAGTTGGTGGATTTTAATGATATTTAACAGTTACAGACCTTTGAACCTTAGAAAATTCCTGATGATTTATGTGAAAGGGTTACTTTGCTGCTATAATTTGGTCCAAGAATTTGTGGGTGGGGGAACATGGCGAGTAAAGTGAGCCCACCAGCTGGGGGGGGGGGGGGGGGGCACTTTAAGCCCCCTCCTCCCCCTTTTCTTATTCATTTTTATATATTTTGAATTTCTTATTTTTTAAATCTGACTAATATCATGGGCATTTTGAAGCCATGTGCACTTGATGTTAGGAGATATTGTGAAGTCAATGGTATTTACTTTTTACTATACAAAAACACCTGAGTATAATACTGCATTAAAGACAAAGTATTGGAATTTTTTGATGAAAGGAGGGGGGGGGGGGGTCCAGACCCCTGGGACCCCACTCCCCTGGATCCACCCCTGCATTATATGTGAGAGGATTATTTGTTCAGCTTTATGCTTTTTTGTCTCGATATTGTGTTAATATATATACTGTATATACAGTACATACAAATACTATACAGGTACGTATATATATATTTTTTTTTTCACAGCTCAATTCAATAACTCATTGAAGCGGTTTATCTTCAGAGCTTCAGCCTTCAACCAGATGGGTAAGTTACCATCAAAGGTCTCTCTTGTTTTTATACTCCATCATAGGAGTAGAAGTTTGGTTGGTATCCTTTTTTAACCCTTTGGCTCCTAGGGGTTTCCCTAAGCTGAATAAAGTTGCCTGGCAATAGCCAGAATTAAATTCTAAGGTGCAACAATAGCGAGAGAGGGTTAAATGCTTAAAAGTACCGTAGCAAGAGAATTGCACAGAACTTTGATGACACACAGTTTTGCTCAGTTAGCACTAGGTATGCTCAAGGGTAGCTTTCCCTGCACCTTTTAAAAGCAGAAATATTAATGCACAATACTGTATTGTTATTTGGTCTTTGTGTGTCCTATATGTACTGTATTTGAAGACATGAAGGTTATAAAGTCTCAGAAAGACATGTAGGAAAAATGCACCTTTCGGGCAAGATGTAAGGAATAACTGATGAGGATGATATAGTGTGTCTCGGTAGTGTAATAATGGTAAGAAATGGCAGGCTTGAAACGGTACTCTACTGTACAGTATTTGGAAATTCAATCAATTATCAGGAAAGGCCAAGTGTTTATGCCTGTTCTTAAAAACTAAGCTTATGTGGTAGAGCAAACAGTGAATGGTTCTGGTTCAATTTCCAGCTTATTGGCAGACTGTGATCCCTTCTTTTACACTACTACAGTAGTTGTTGCACTTAACCAGTGTTGAAACAATCATTTGTTGGATTAACATTTTATGAAGAGGGTGGTATATTCTACCTTCTGCGGATTACAGAATGGATACCAGATTATTAGCTATTCAGATCCCACTAACCTTGCTGAATCTCCACTACCGCTCAAGGCTGCATTTCATTACTTAGAAATTTCTAATTATATAGGGCATATATACCAGTACTATCTGTAGACAGCTTTATTTATATCGCTTGGCTTGTTACTTCTTTTCTTTCTTAAGATTGTAGGACTTATGACTATCTTTGTCATTTCTCATAAACCTAAGACTGCACCTAAAT
This sequence comes from Homarus gammarus, assembly GCA_958450375.1. Classification (NCBI taxonomy): domain Eukaryota; kingdom Metazoa; phylum Arthropoda; class Malacostraca; order Decapoda; family Nephropidae; genus Homarus; species Homarus gammarus. The sequence goes on along the minus strand of CAUDMG010003646.1, from coordinate 573,445 downwards.
AAAACTTACTTCTGACTGTGAGGAACTACAGTACTACTTCTCATTATCTCCAGTCTGGTTGTAAACTCTGTGTCTTAAGACAAATATAACTCGGGTTACCAATATGTTAGTGTACAGTATAGATTTATTTTTAAATATCTTAATAGCTTGTCAGTTTGATTTGACTGAAAATACTGTACAAAATTAAAATACTGTACAAACTGCAGGAGGGGGTATTAGTTGAGAGGACATTACATATTCTCAGTGGTGAGTACTGTACAGGTATGTCTCCTAGTGTGAGCAAGGAATTAAGTTTATTTGAAACGTTATTTTTTTTATTTTAATAGATGGTTGTTTGAATATCATGAATCGGTGGTAGAAATGGGTCTGGGGCAGTGCAGTATAGGTTGTGAAATTCAACCTATTTCATAAGTTTTTGCTTTGAATCAGAAAAAAAAAATTGAATTAGGGTTTGAGGTACAGTAAAGCATTTGAAAATTTTGAATTGTAGGAGTTTGTGTGTCTGTGTGCAACATTTATTTATTAGAAAGAGTGAAAGATTTAGCATAATAGCCCCACTACATCATTTGATGCTATGTTATTAAACATTCATTGTTATACCAGAAATACAATTTGAAATACAAGTGCAAACTGCTGAAGACATACTAACCATTTGGAGACTATTTTGTGAATTTGACTACCACTGCCACCCATCCTCACATCAAGACTTTACAGTTAAAACATGAAACTGCTGTTGACTGACCTTCCTTATATTTTTCTTCTCTCAACTTTGGCTAGTTTGCATACTTCTTTCCCCTTGTCACTTTTTTTTTTTACTACAGTCTATGCAGTATTTAATACTTTATTTATATGCAGTATTTTATTTTATTTTTTTAATGTTATCCAGTCTCCTTAATAAATACCCAGCTATCTTATTGGATAGGACAAGTATCCACCCTGACATAAATGAATATCTAGCCATATACTGGATAGATGCCAATATCCAGCTGGAATTCCTACTCTGTCAAGCATCAATGCATGATAACAGGAAAAGGCATGTGAAAATGGAGATAATTAAGATACAGTATTAGCCTTTGATCATACTGTTAGCCAACAGAGTTTCATCATTTATGGCTGCAGTTAGGGTTTCTCTGCCCTTGGGTAAACCCTCATTATGCTGGCCAGGATTGATTTATTAAACCATTTGGATAAACTGTACCCTTCCCTCTCCATCACACTGGGAGAAATAAAGGGTTTCTCCTAGCCACTTTAGTGCTGCACTGTATTATTAGTAACTAGGACTAATGGGATGCTAGAGATGGGTCAGTTGGTCTTCCAACTGAAAATATTTACTGATTTTTTATGAAGTACACATTTTCTTATCCCTTAGGAAAGTATCCAGTTTGAAGATTTGGTGTGAAACTGTTTTTTCTGCTCCTGTAATTTTCACCAGTTAGCACCTTGGAGTATTAATAAGTCATGACAGGTGAGATATAGGATAAACCTGTTGAAGTCATATGAAGTTGAAAATGGTGCTTCATTAATAGGTTTTAAGTGACATTTGTCTTTTTTTAGTCATCGATACTTTTTTAAGTGAGATTTGTTCATTTGGACAGATGTGTCCAATCAAGGACAGGGTTTCCATTACTCTTAAGGTTTCATATTAATGTGAAGGAGCTGCTAGTGCCTCTCATTTTTATGGAGGTCGTGGGAAAAGAAGTAAGGGGGAGCAGTTTCTTTTTTTTTTTGTGACTCATGTCTGAAGTAGCAGAGCAGTTTCTTATTTTTTAGTGGCACAAGTCTGAAGTATCAGAGGAGTTTCTTATTTTTTAATGGCACAAGTCTGAAGTATCAGAGGAGTTTCTTATTTTTTAGTAACAAGTCTGGAGTAGCATACACCAGATATGACCCAGATGCCTTTTGGGAAACCCTTAAAAGCTTGTGTGTACATACAGCGTTCTGCTGTCACTTCACAAGGTTTATTAAGAAATGGATTTTCTTGATCAAACTACATTGGCTTTGTACTTTAGTACTTTTCAGAAGTTGAGTAGGGATGCTTTATATCCTCTTCCATATAATCCTTTATTTAGAGGTTTCACCCCTTACTAATCTCTATATAGCAAACTATCCGCTGTCAAAAACAAAATTTAAAAGTATGCATTTATACTACGTACAGTACTTACTTTTATTGTAGCAGATGAATCTTGAGGTGGTGGTTGATGGATGGCTGCATACACTTACAGTATGTATATTTGCACTTACATTTGATTATACTTTATACATTATTCATTTACACTTACTGGCGTATAATTAGTATGCATTTAAAGTTAGCTGGTGGAGACCCCAGCACCGATTCTGCCACATATCTTTACTCTTCAATTGGTAGAGTTCTGAGCAGCATTCCTTTTCTCCTGGTGGTGTTATTTTGTCTTTACATGCTTTAGAGGCCATAATAATACCAAATACAAACAAAACATAATGTATGCGGCAAAGCAACGATCGCGACAACAAACACATGGGAACTGACACTGCCAAACTTCCACCCCATGTGACCCCATCTAAGCTGGAGGTTGTCTGACTTATGGGGTTTTCTGACTTGCATAAGTCTGATTTAAAGGGGGTTTATTTTTAGCTTAATTTACCACTTTTATACAGCTCAGTTCTGAATGTTATTTTTAGTTAAACTGTCTTTATAAACTGACCAGGCCCAGTATGAGAAGCCCCGATATACCTGTGTCAGTGCTTCCACATCTTCTGATGCTGCAGGAAAAATATAACTACAGTAGTCTTTTCACACGGAAATCAAAACATGAGACAAAACTATTTGTCTTGTATACTGGATTTTCATAAATCAGGAACTGTGTGTGTGTTGGGTTTTGGGTATTCCAGGGTTAATTAGTTTCTGTACTACTGTAGTTTTTCAGTGAGTGTAGGTTAGTTTTCAGTATGATGACAGTTTTGTAAAGTTTTGGATGTGGTGAGGGAACATCTGGATTTCCCTTTCTGTACTTTATGGATTCTCCCCCTTCTTGTTAGCCTGCATGTTATGTACTTAATTCTTGCATCAGAGGCAGTTTCACATGAGTTGTCTAATAGGAGACTAAGTGGTCTGATATAGGGCTATAATTGTTACTGGTATCTGCCTGGATGTTAAGTGATTTTACAGGAAGGGATTACAGTACGTTATATAGTACACTCTTGATCTTGTGTAGCTGGCTTTTGATTATGACATGCCATCTGACAAAGGACATAGACTAGAAATGGAAACTCCATTTCTGACAACCCATAGCCAAGTAGGTTAAACTGGCCCCCTCCCCTTTCTAGGATTTGTGGTTTATTCAGTTAGAACTGATTTCAAAGTGGCTATGGGATAAAGTGAGCTTATTGGCAGACAACTTATAAAAGATCTCCTATCTCCAAAGGACAGGTAGTACCTGTACCATATTTCTCGCATTGTGGGAGCATTAGGAGGGAAGGATGAATGGTTTGCTCAAATGGGTTAATAAACCAACCCCAGGTGATCTAATTAATCATTGTCTGAGGCCATAGAACCCCCCAAATATGGAGCCTGTATTATGAGAAGGCTTCTTGCTAGCTCCATACTCTGCCCCAAAAAATAGTATTTCAAGATCAATGCATTAATTGCTTGGGGATTTTTCATAACTAATTGAGATTTAATTTATACAGGATTGTACCATGATGACTGTTTGTATGAGACAGCAGATATCCAGGAGGCACTACGCCGTGTGCCTCAGAGTGTATTGGACGAACGCAATTTTAGAGCACAGCGAGCACTCCAGCTTTCCCTGACGAAGAGCATTCTCCCTAAAGATCAGTGGATTAGCTATGAGGAAGTAAGTACAGTACAGGATCTCAGAAAACAGACATTTTCTTACCTTGGTAGGGTCAAATTTTCTTCCCTAGCTATGTTTTGTTTTCACACAACTCATTAAAACATTTCTTTTGTTTCTTAAATGACAAAATTAAGAAATACTTAAAAAAATAGTGGTTTTAGAAGTTAAGAATTGCCTAGGTAGACCTAATTGCACTGTATCTTGGATTTGTTTACATGTGATTCAGTAGTTTCTTGTGTGTGGAAATGTTTGCAAGAAGTAGAAAATTCATAAATAATTATGTGATTGAATAAATAGCCTTATACAGCACTGTATCTTGAAAAGAATATTGTTTTGTGAATTAAATAGTAAAACCGTACAGGTACACTCGCACGCCATAGTTTCGATGCACCCTCTACCCCTACTCTTGGCTCGAGGGAAGTTGTAGTCAGGGCTGCAAACCGAAGTGTCCCTCTTGTATAGTGATGGTAAATAAAGTGTTGTCACTAAAAAACCTATATCGTGCATATATTCTCTCAAATCATGAACTGCTATTCGTACAATTCAGTGAAGCTTCGAACTACCACATTGTACCACTGAACAATGGGGAGGGGGGGACGTTTGGCATGAAGCCAAGGCTACGACTTCCATCGAGTCGGGTAGAGGGTGCATCAAAACTATGGTGCGTGAGTGTACATTATTATATGAGTCATTACCAGGAAAAAGGGGCAAGTGTATGAATGCAAAGTTTTGGGAAAATGCATTTGATTTTTTCTTCAATTTGTAGTCCATAACTCAAGAAAATCTATAATTTTTAATCATTTATGTCTTATTTTATAGTTGGGGCAATACATTATGAATATATATGAGAAAAATTTATAACATTCCATAATATGCCTGGTTGCTAATAATGATAACTACTTAGTAATATCCCCATTATCCAGAATCCCTCAAACTCGAAACTTTCCAATAGCTGGAATTGAAATTTTCTCGGAAAATCGTTCCTAAAGCCAGAAAATTCCATCTGGTTCTGATTTTCAGAGGGGCATATTTTCTGGAAAATTCCAAGAACATTTTCTCAGTACCTGGAAAATTCTGGGTTTGAGAGGCGAAAATTCTGGGGATGAGAGATTTTTTTCCAGCTTTGAGAAATGATATACGTAGTGCGCAATTTCTGGAACTTCCGAGAACATCTTTTCTGTTACCTGGAAAATTCCAGGGATGAGGGATTTTTTCTGGCTTCAAGAGAGTTGTCTCGTTACCTGGAAATCTCTCATTCCCGGAAGTGCTCTGTACCAATTGTTCCAGCTAACGGAGATATCACTTGTACTAAAAAATAAAATATGAAATAAATATCATTAATATTAATGATAAAAGCACATGAAAAATATAACAAAATATCACCATCACTGCCAAAAGAACTCATGTTCTACACTAATTATGGTATAAAAAGGGTAAATCCCTGCATAAACTTCACAACACAGAATAGAGGGTGTGAGCATTACACCCATTGGAATTAGCCGCACACTCCGTGTGAGACTAAAGTTGACATTCTATGAATCCCACCCTCCCCCCCACCAAGTCTTGCTACTGGGGAAAAAATGGAAAATTCCTATCTGAGTCTCACATGGTAGAACATGGATGTGGCTACACAAGACCATGGAAAACGGATTTTCAGAAAAATTCTTGTTTCATCGTTCATCCTGGCAACACCTCGTATATTCCTTATACTGTATGCTTTTATACTCTGTTTTGCTATCAATTTTACAAAACCATTAATACCAATCCACCATTCTTTTCAAGAAAACAGTAGATAAGGAACCATCAGTCTTTTAAAATCTTGCTGCAGGATATTATGTGACAACAGGAAGTATCTGGCATAAGTTATCTCAAATTTTTTGTTCGGTTTGACCAATATTAATTTTAAAAACTACGTGAACAGAATAATATTATATACAAATAAATATAATAAAAGATGATCAAGGTACAGCATTAGGGTATTTATCAATCAGACAATAATTACCCCTGTATTTATGAACTCTACTTATTGCAAATGTCTGGACACGAGAAGTTGCCATAAGTCAGAAGTAAATGAACTCAAGATACAGTGCTATGTAAACCTTCCTAAGTAACTCAACTTCTGAAAATACTATATTAGTGATTCTCTTCATTTGGAGTTCAGTGTGCATACAATAATGTTTTCATTTTGTTTAAGAAGTAAAACAAATTATTCAACCGAGTTTGTATTAGTGTAAAAGCAAATTTGATATAGTCTACTGGTAGGCCTGGGGTCACAGTTAGACGAGTTAACACCCAGGATAATGGAAAATCGTCCAAATCATTCGGTCTTGATCCCAAAGGTACTGTCATTAGCTTTTATAATTTAAGCTAAAGCAAATTATTAACTATTTTAAGGGTCAATTTGATCAAGTTGTCTACCATATCATGTTGATCACAGCACAGTTAGAATTAAAATCACACACCTGCTGACCCAATTCATGTCACCATATTTCATACAGTATTTATAATAAAAATGTATCTTTTCTACAGGACCGTGAGAAGGGACGTTATCTGCAGCCATACCTCAGTGAGGTAATCAAGGAGAGGAAGGAAATGGAAGAGTGGAACAAGAAGTAAATACTTTCTGGCTTTGTTCAGGATGTGAATAGTTTAATGATAATTATACTCCAAATAAATTGTTTACATAACATTGCATTATTGATTAGTACATGAAATTTAAAATTTTTCCATGGTTGAAAAAAAAAAGCTTGTTTGCCAAAAACAGCCCCTGTATATTATTACTATACCTAATTTTTATATAGAAAAGCCCACAGGTGAATGTTTTGAATGTAGTTATGAATGTATTAAAGGTCAAAATGTTGTATAATGTGATTGTTTTATTCCCATTAAAAGTTCAGTAGAACCTCGATAAATCAGACTAATTGGGGCAGACCCCAGTCCGAAAAATGCAACTATATGGGGGGGGGGGGGGGGGTTGGAGATAACATTGCTTATCTGAATTGTTTAAAGAAAATTGGTTTATGTTATGGTATTACTGCACTTCAACAACTAAGGTCTTTAAGTGCTTAACTAGATTATTAAAAATATATTGCCTCAACAATAAAAAAATATGAAACAGAACTTTCTGGGTTGAAAATCATACATACCTACTGGGTAAGTCTGGTTGTCACCGAGATGATTGTTATGTACTGTAAAGGGTTATATGTAAGTAACCACAGAATTTGTCTTCTGAATAAAGAGAAAACTGTAGACTGTATGTACTATAAAGATAAAAATAAGAACATAAGTGTAGGAGTATATTGTACTGTATGTGGAAGACAATTGTTTATCTGGGGTGGGTGGCTCTCCCACAAGATCAGTGGCGTAGCTAGAGTGTGTGCCGCCCCCACAAAAAATACATATTGCACAGTGACTCAATCATATATATATATATATATATATTAAATAGTTTGTGTACCATTATAGTATTACTGTACTTTCACTTACTCAAATATAGTATGCTTTAAATACACCCCAAACATATTTAAACTTTATAAGTAACAGTTAAACAAAAAGCAAAAACGACATATAGGATAGGGAAAAAAGTAAAAAAGTGTGAAAAAATTAGGAACATATTTATTTCTGAAATGAAAACTACAACTTTCTACTAAGTAACTTTTCTTGCATTTTTGTTGGCAAATTCTTCAATGACATTGTCAAAAACTATTTCATCTGTCAATTGTCACTCTATAGACAGTATGGCAAGATTTCTCAACCGCAAGGTGCTCATAGTAGATCTTAAGTAATTCTTGATCAGTTTTAGTTTTGAAAAACTCCTCTCACAGGTAGCAACACTAACAGCAGTTGTGAGGAAAATCCTCAGCATTATTACTATATTTGGAACCGAGTTCCCAAGGTTATACTTTTGAATAAACTGCAAAAGTTCAAGGGGGCCTTCTTTCCACGTCTGTATTCTGTTCTTAATAGTTATAGCAGCAACAGCAACAAAATGCTGAAGTCTTTTTCTGTCAACGAGGAACTTCTCTTTATCGATGTCGTCGTGATCGTGATCTATTTGACACTCATATTTATCATCCAAAAGATTCAATAGGGTAAGGAAGGCATATTTCTCAGCAAGTTCATGAAGCTGTTGAAATCTCAAAGTTATTTCTTGGATCACTGCTGTCGAATATCATGGAAAAGTACTTTGCTTCTTTCACTTGCTTGATGACTTTGCTTCTTACGTTTTCTCCCAAAATTTCTATAAACTCGTTCTGAATAGTAGGAGACGGATAGGAAGTAGCAAACAGCTTGATCTAAAATCACGGTATAATGACACTAGTATCAATGTAATACAATGGAAATGTAAAAAGTAGCAACTTAATCTAAAATTACAGTACAGTGAAAATGGATGTCTGACATAAGCGCCCCCCGACGAAAACCGCCCAGACGAAAGCCCCCTACTTTGATCGGGATGGCTTTAGTCTGACAACCCTAACCTAACCCAGCCTAACCTAACTTACCTAACCCTAACCAATAATTAACCACAGAGAAGAACAGTATATTTTACCCTCAACTATTTAATTATGTCCGTAACTTTTGAAAGCCCTTGCTGTTGTCAGACAAAAGCCACCCCGATCAAAGTAGGGGGCTTTTGTCTGGGTGGCTTTCGTCTGGGGGGCTTTTGTCTGGGGGGCTTTTGTCTGTACCCCAGTGAGGATAGTGTCTTGGTATAAAATCGCAATGCTGTGAAACAAAAGCTTAATATTTAATCTCAGTACCGCAGCAAAGGTCACATCAATGTTTTTTAACCAATACTTTAATATTTCTTACCTTATAGTATTATGTCTTCCAACGAAGTAAATAACTGGATCTAAAACACAAGAAAACTTAAAAGTCGTCTAGCCTCCCCTCGTCTTGTCACGATGGAGACTTGTGCAGAACTGAAGTGAATTGCTTGTAACTGGTGGATTGGTCGGCTGTACATGAACTGATATGACCCGAGACTGCATGGTTTTGCAGCTACTGGAGACGTAAATCCTTCCCTTTGCATGGGCGGCAAGTTAATCCTCGTCGTGTCTGACCTAACACCTGACCCACACCACATGAGCTCACTGGCGTACTTGTTTGAAGTTGTTTCCTTAATCCTCAACAGGTTACAGGTTGTGTGTGTGGCGGGGGGGGGGGGGCGCATAGCAAGGGTGTAGCTCATGACGTGGCCGTGATGATGTGGGTCAGGTGTTAGGTCAGACACGACAAGGATTAACTTGCCGCCGATACAAAGGGATGGATTAACGTCTCCAGTAGTTGCAGATATGGGTGATGAGCAGACCCAAAAGTGCCGCCCCCCAAAAGTGCCGCCCGGGGCGGACCGCCCCCCCCCCCTAGCTAAGCTAGAGACTCAAGTGAAGGGCCACCGTGACTCACCTTACCAGACTCACCTGAGGGAGTGAGATTATCAGACAATAACTTGTGATACTAAAGGTGAGCTGTGAAAGTTTAGGAATTATGATACATTGAAGAGGTTATGGTAGAGGGGTTCTGAAAATATGACATAGTCTGAGAGGGGTTGTGGTACTGTCTAGGTATGTGCTGTATAGATGACTGAGTACTTACCAAATACCGGACAGGTGGTGTGTCAACTGTGTGAATCCGTGCTGCAACATTATATTGGGTATATCAGTATTATGTCTGAGCGTGTTCTTTTGCATGTACCATATATAAACAAAAGGAGGAACAACTCTGTAAAGTATATCGTTACAGTTTTTGGTAAGGTTGTATATTTACTGGATAAGGCTGCTAGCAATTTTGTTGTGGCTATAATGCAGTACAATGTGAAAAGAAATAATTAATCGGCGTGTGCATTTTGCCAATAGTAACACATAAAGTAGTTGCCCAAATATCCAGTCTGTCTGAACCAATGTTTAGAAACCTCATGTTATTCCCATCGACATATACTGTACTGTACAGTATGTATGAGCTTGCCTTCTCGCCTTTGTTGTGCAGTGTCCAAAACATCACCAACCATCTCATTAAAAACGTTAGAGCAGACTATAGAAGGTGCGTTTGTCTTTATACAGGTAAGATTAAGTCTGATTATTTGGACAATGTATATACTCGTATGTGTATTTTAGTTACCTTAAGTTTTAATATTACTTTCTACAATTGTATCGATATTATTTTAATAAACAGTAACAATAATTCTCCAGTTTCCAAGTTTTAAATAAATACCTGATTAAGAATAAAGTGTTTTATATTCACGTGGGTCGCAATATTTTGGTGAAGCTGAAAGAAGTCGTTATAGAGAAAATGTTGGGCTACGGTGTAGGTGGCCCGTGATAGTCTAAGCCCTAAGGGGATGTGATACAGTTTAGAGGGCTGTGATTACAGTCAGGGTTGTGATAATAATCTATGGTGTTGTGATACAGAGAGAGAGAGAATAACTAATCTTAAGCTGACATGTACTACAACAATATTAAAGTCGTGTTATCACAACTACCAACAGGAAGACTGTCGTCTACATATGCAACTATTTCACCATTAACCTTCACTCCTTCATCACCAAATATAATATTACACATTTATTTCACTAGGATTAGTTCTCAAACTAACCTTACCAGCTAACACATTAATAGATGAAAACAATATAGTATTAAAAGTTGGTGAAGGAGAGTTATTTTTTATAATATATTTAATAATAGAATAATTTAATACGATCAGTAACAATCGTCCTCGTCGTCACTGCTGTCACTCAGCGTAAGGTGAGGCCAAGGCTAATGACGGGGCATCCGGATTAATCTTGTTCTTATATAGTGTAAACATTAGTAGTGAAGCCATTTAAAGTAATGTAGCTATGGCTAGTGGTATAGATATTACTAGAAGTGAAGCTATGACTAGTAGTGAAGCTATTACTTGTAGTGAAGCTATTACTTGTAGTGAAGCTATTACTAGTAGTGAAGATATTATTAGTAGGGAAGCTATTATTAGAAGTGAACCTATTACTAGTAGTGAAGCTATCACTAGTAGTGAAGACATCACTAGTAGTAAATACATTACTAGTAGTGAATACATTACTAGTAGTGAAGACATTACTAGTAGTGAATACATTACTAGTAGTGAATACATTACTAGTAGTGAATACATTACTAGTAGTGAATACATTACTAGTAGTGAAGACATCACTAGTAGTGAATACATTAATAGTAGTGAATACATCACTAGTAGTGAATACATTACTAGTAGTGAATACATTACTAGTTGTGAAGACATTACTAGTAATGAAGACATCACTAGTAGTGAATACATTACTTGTAGTGAATACATTACTAGTAGTGAAGACATCACTAGTAGTGAAGACATTACTAGTAGTGAATACATTACTAGTAGTGAAGACATTACTAGTAGTGAAGACATCACTAATAGTGAAGACATCACTAGTAGTGAATACATTACTAGTAGTGAAGACATCACTAGTAGTGAAGACATTACTAGTAGTGAAGACATTACTAGTAGTGAATACATCACTAGTAGTGAATACATCACTAGTAGTGAATACATTACTAGTAGTGAATACATCACTAGTAGTGAATACATCACTAGTAGTGAAGACATCACTAGTAGTGAAGACATCACTAGTAGTGAATACATTACTAGTAGTGAAGACATCACTAGTAGTGAAGACATTACTAGTAGTGAATACATTACTAGTAGTGAATACATTACTAGTAGTGAATACATCACTAGTAGTGAATACATCACTAGTAGTGAAGACATCACTAGTAGTGAATACATTACTGGTAGTGAATACATTACTAGTAGTGAAGACATTACTAGTAGTGAATACATTACTAGTAGTGAATACATTACTAGTAGTGAATACATTACTAGTAGTGAAGACATTACTAGTAGTGAAGACATTACTAGTAGTGAAGACATTACTAGTAGTGAATACATTACTAGTAGTGAATACATTACTAGTAGGAAAGACATTACTAGTAGTGAATACATTACTAGTAGTGAAGGCATTACTAGTAGTGAATACATTACTAGTAATGAGGACATCACTAGTAGTGAAGACATCACTAGTAGTGAAGACATTACTAGTAGGGAATGCATTAATAGTAGTGAATACATTACTAGTAGTGAAGACATCACTAGTATTGAAGACATCACTAGTAGCGAATACATTACTAGTAGTGAATACATTACTAGTAGTGAAGACATCACTAGTAGTGAAGACATCACTAGTAGTGAATACATCACTAGTAGTGAATACATTACTAGTAGTGAATACATTACTAGGAGTGAAGACATCACTAGTAGTGAATACATTACTAGTAGTGAATCACTAGTAGTGAATACATTACTAGTAGTGAAGACATCTCTAGTAGTGAATACAATACTAGTAGTGAATACATTACTAGTAGTGAAGACATCACTAGTAGTGAAGACATCACTAGTAGTGAATACATCACTAGTAGTGAATACATTACTAGTAGTGGTATACATTACTAGTAGTGAAGACATCACTAGTAGTGAATACATCACTAGTAGTGAATACATTACTAGTAGTGAAGACATCACTAGTAGTGAATACATTACTAGTAGTGAATACATCACTAGTAGTGAATACATTACTAGTAGTGAATACATTACTAGTAGTGAAGACATCACTAGTAGTGAAGACATCACTAGTAGTGAATACATTACTAGTAGTGAAGACATCACTAGTAGTGAATACATTACTAGTAGTGAAGGCATTACTAGTAGTGAATACATTACTAGTAGTGAATACATCACTAGTAGTGAATACATTACTATTAGTGAATACATTACTAGTAGTGAAGACATCACTAGTAGTGAATACATTACTAGTAGTGAAGACATCACTAGTAGTGAATACATTACTAGTAGTGAATACATCACTAGTAGTGAATACATTACTATTAGTGAATACATTACTAGTAGTGAAGACATCACTAGTAGTGAATACATTACTAGTAGTGAAGACATTACTTGTTAGTGTTTCTAGGTGCCCCCCCCCCCCCGACTGTTTCATACAGTTTGTTGCTTGTTAATGCTACTTGTTGTTATTGTTGGATCTTGGTGGTACTAGTTGATTGTGATATTATAAACGTTTCTCTTCCTAGGAGGCTCACTAATCTCAAAGATCATCAGAGAGACGAGTTTTTTTTTTTTTTTTTTTTACATTTTCCTGCCGGCCATAACAACACCACCTAAGTAACTTTTTTTTTATCATACATTTCTACCACCTTTGCCGAGTATTTACGCTCCTAAGTGTATTTTGCATGAAGGTTGTATTGTTGCATGCCTGTATATTCAGTTAATATGTCATAAACTATTACATTTCAACGTGCCATTATAGACATCAGTTATTTTATTGCATGGAAAGGTCACCACAGCCTTCCCTACTTAGTATTTCCCTTTTGCAGAAAATCTACCTTCACGTGGTGGACCTCGCGAGGTAATGGTCGGTGGCCAAGTGGGCTGCTAAATTTGCTGTTCGTCAGGAACACATCTATTGCTTGATCAACAATGTTGGCTGCCTTCTCAGAGACCGCCACTCCGACGAAGATGGCTACCAAGTGGAGGTCAACTTCGCCGTCAACACTCTCGCCCCCTACATCCTCATCGTCTCTCTCCTGCCTGCACGGCCGGCGCTACCCACTAGGCGAACTAGGCGATCGCCTAGGGCGCCAACATCTGGGGGCGCCACAAATTCAGGGCAAACTTGGATAAAATTAAAAATGAAAGGAAAACTGTGGTGGACACTGTGGTGGAGCCGTGGAGGGTCGGAGCAGGAACAATGTAGTAATGGGTTACTGTACCTACATTAGCTTATCAAAACTTTCAAGGGGGCGCACATCTAAAGGCTTGCCTTGGGCGCCAAATCATCTTGCACCGGCCCTGCCTGCCTGTGTTCCAGAAGTGAGTAACAGAAACTCGAAACCTACATGATTGCCCAATAAAGACAAAATGTGAATTAGGTGTTAAATCTTAGCAGAAGTTGGAGTTTGTGGGACGGACAGTGTCATGAGGCAAGTTACCGGGAGAGAGACAAAAAATTTATTGAGCACCGTTGTGGTTCTCAATAAAACGGCACATCGTTAAAGTATAAGGGATGTGTATATGAGACGCATCAGTCACCTAACATACACACACCTATTTATTACACTACACATCATATATTGTTGCAAGAAATAAACGCATTATAGATAAATGGATTTTTAATAAAGCAACATTCAGTGTTGACTAAAATATACACCATGTTTGCTCCCAGGAATCTCTCTCGCTCATCAGAATGGAGCACATAGGTAAACACGCGCGCGCACACACACACACACACACAGTTTAATACACTCAACTGAAAGCAAAGGAACTAATCTTACACTTGTCCTCATAACAGCAGTAAATAAGTCTAATGTCACCCAAGGCAAGTGATCCTAATGGTTGGGTTAGGTTAAGCTGGAGCATATCAGGATCTAGATCTCATCTAACCATTAACCATGGCAAAAATATTGTATATGGATCTAAGCCCCATTTAACCATTAACCATGACAAGAATGTATAGACATAAGGCCCCATCTGAACACTAACCATGACAAGAATGTAAAGGTCTAGGCCTCATCTCAACATTAACCCTGACAATGTGACACGAACGAGGATGCCCAGGTGATCAATATCAGTTCGGCAGGGATGCTGTGTGCAGGGCTGAACCCAATGACTTGATGCAGGAAACCAGGGAGGCCTCGTGTACTCCCAGAACAAATTCCAGATTGTAAAGTAATGAGATAAGGAGGTATCGGACCAGAGGCTTGAAGATGGCAGTTACGCAGATTATGACCAGGAAAAAGCTGAGGCATTGAATAGCTTCTTTTCTTCGGTGTTCACAAGAGAGCATACGATTAACTTACCTGCGTTTGGGGACAGACGGTTCGACACAGCACTGACCCACATTGTGTTCACAGAAGAGGTTGTAAGAAATAAACTGTCAAAGCTAAAGGCCTGGCCCTGACATGGTGCATCCCAGAGTGTTAAGAGAGTTGTGCAATGAGCTTCTGAGCCCCTGAAGATCCTGTTCTGTAAATGTCTGGATGAACAAAAGGTCCCCAGTGATTGGAAAATGGCTTATGTGAGTCCTATCTTCAAGAAGGGCGATCGTCACTCCACGAACAACTATAGACCGGTGAGCCTGACCAGCATAGTATGTAAAGTACTTGAGAGCATTATAAGAGATGCCATGATGGAACGTCTACTACGAAACAACCTTGTATAGGATTGCCAACACGGTTTTATGCCGGGGTGCTCCTGCTTAAATTGATTACTCAAGGTACTAGATAATTGGACCCATATTCTGGAACGGGGTGGTAATATCGACAATATATACCTAGATTTTGCCAAGGCTTTTAACAGTGTAGCTGAAAATTAAACTGGAAGGGTACGGAATTCGGGGAAATGTCCTTGCGTGGATCGAAGACCTTCTACATGACCGCAAGCAGTGTGTGGTGATTAAAGGCACGAAATCATCCTGTGTACCTGTCACAAGCGGGGTACCACAGGGGCCCGCTGTTGTTTGTTTGCTTCATAAATGACATGCCTGACGCTGTACATTGCTCTATTCAAATGTTTGCGGATGACGCCAAGTTATTTCGGGAAATTAAGAACCAAGCAGACTATGAAAAGCTGCAGAAGGATCTCTGTGAGCTCCAAGAATGGTCGAAGAAATGGCTGCTAAGATTCAGTGTCACGAAGTGTAAGAGGATGCACCTCGGACGTACCAACGGTAAGGAGGCGTATCATATGTCCCAACGGGACGAAGAAACTGCATTAATTGAGACTGAATGTGAAAAGGACCTAGGGGTGTATGTTGACAATGAACTGAAGTTCTTGGGCCATTGCGAGGAGAAGGTAAATCTGGAGTACTGTCACCCCGTCTGGTCCTCAAGACTGTCAGTTGATTGAAAATGTCCAAAGGAGGGCCACCAGACTGGTGCCTGCAGTACGGTACCTCAGCTACCCGAAGAGATTGGAGCGCCTGAACTTGCCTAGCTTATACTACAGACGGGCAAGGGGAGACGTAATTGAGTTGTACAAGCACTACTCAGTCGAGTGCCCTTACCTGGAGCTGGCGGACGCTTGCCCCACAAGGGATCACAGCTCAAGGTTGAAGAAGCCGCAAGCCCCGATAACTGTGAGGGGTAACTTTTCGGAGTGAGAGTTGTGAACTCTTGGAGCAATCTGCCAATCTGTGACGGCACCAAGTGTGAACTCTTTCAAGACCATACTTGGCAAGCATTGGAGCAGGTTCAGATACATTCAGGAGCCAGTGCATGCCAAGTACTTGCCAACAGTGCGTAACAGAGACGTGACCGATCGCCCAAGTGGCTAACGAGCCGATCAGCGGTGAAGAGGATAAAAGTAAGTAAAAGTAAGACGACTTTAGAACAGAGATTAATGGGAGGATGGTGTAGTTAAATCTAGAACACTTAATGGTTCGATGATATGGTTAAATGTAGAGCACTTTAGCTGGTATAGGTCTACCACCCAGTGTGATGTATTTCATGTTTGTTGTGCATAGTAAATTGGCAAGGTACATAGTAAAGCTTTAATAGTTTTCTGAGGCTATCCTTGATTGAATCGACATATTTTGTATATTTAATTGTATACTTGTACTCTTCGTGTACATGCTGAATCAATGTCGAATTATATTGAGATTTTACCCTGCGAATGGTGAATAAATTATCTCGTAGCGGTGGGTTGATGGAACTGTGATGTTACCCCGTACAACACCAACAGGTTTACGCGCCAAAACAACTTGTTTATGTTTAGTGGAGCTGTGGTGCCATAGGATAACCTACGCCTTTTATTTCTTTCTCAAACTTACAGCGAAATGCCCAGGAGTCCCTTAAAAAGGTTACAGTCAAAGAATGAAGAACAAGAAGATGTCTCTACACAAAACACACCGAAATGTCGTCAGAGTGTTATGTTTATAAAAGGCAAGAGAATATTTTGACAAAAAACCCACATGACTGATGGAAGTAGAGGTACACAGAGCATTAAACCTATAGGAGATTGCCCTTATTGGACTTTTAGGGAGATAGGACTGTAAAGGTGGAGGAGGTGTACAAGGCACGTAGAGACTGGTAAAATTGCATTTGGGTGTTATTTCACTATTGTCACTAAATGAATCTCAGGAATTTTATAGTTGCAATCAGTAATTTTGACAATTCTAAGACATCTTCGATGGCATTACTGGCGCAAATTACGTATGGTATATATTCGACCATTGGCTGTCCTCAGGTTTTGGTACGAGAATAATCTTTTTTGACGTTTTTCAGTGTGTTTTACTAAAATCTGATATTCATTTCTTTTACAAAATAGCAGTTCTGCAAAAAACAAAAAATTTCGTTTTTTAACAAACTGCTAATTTTCACAAAAAATGGGGTAAAATTGCAGATTACAGTAACCAAAGAACCTGTTAAAAAAAATGTGGGTTAATATATAGGACTAAACCCGCCAAGGCTGCTTAACATCAATGTGGCCATATCATCTCGCGTCCAAAAAATGCCTCAAATTTCACCATATCATAGTAAATTCTTTCTGTTTAATATACCGGGAAGTTAAGTAAGGTTAGGTAGGTTTGTTTGGTTTGGTTGGTTAGGTCTGTTCTTCATACCCACAAATGTTAAGTAGCATTTATTTTGAAAATATAAATTTTTAACATATTTCCACAGACTACAACAGTGTCCACTATAATATAACAATGAAAATCCTGCGTTTTTATAATTACCAAAA
This sequence comes from Homarus gammarus, assembly GCA_958450375.1. Classification (NCBI taxonomy): domain Eukaryota; kingdom Metazoa; phylum Arthropoda; class Malacostraca; order Decapoda; family Nephropidae; genus Homarus; species Homarus gammarus. Next base: position 555,818 of record CAUDMG010003646.1, on the reverse strand, counting down.
TGTGTTACCTAACCTAACCTAATGTAATATAAGAAAATGGTTCTATCGATTGAGTTCAGTGAATTTCCGGAATTCTGTGGCCGCTGTTTACTGCAATATTACCAAAATTGGAGGTCAAATTTGAGTAAAACCACCAAAAATGCCCTCCAAAAAACTATTCTCATACCAAAGGAACCAACCAACCTACTTAACTTAATCTACCAGGAGGAGACAACTGACTCTTAAGTGAGGAGTATAACCTCAGGTAAACTTGGTGGGAACCTGCGGACAGCCAATGGACGAATATTAACATTACGTATAAACTAGATATAGTTTAGATTAGGTTAGATTCAAAACTGTTTTCGATGTTTTTTTTGTCTTTTTAAAGAAATTTACCTTAATTTTTATGGTAAATCTCTAAATTCTGAGATGGGGGGGGGGGTGCATTTTATCTCAGAAACTATTGACTTGCACCAGAAATGAAGGTCAAATTCGTCCATAACACATTAAAACCATCAGAAAAACATAGTTTCAATTTCGATATCGTTTAGTGGCTACAAGTGAAAATTTACCTGCATTTGTTGCTACCAACCGAATCTCGGTAGTATAGAGCCCCTGGACTCCCCGGCATATTATAAGTTGCTTGCGAGGGAAACATGACAAAAAAGTTATTAGAATTGACTAAACTATTAAATGCAAAGATAAAATTTTTGCGATTTGGGTAGTAACAACAAATGCAATAATACCGAGAATTTATGTGTCATGTCAGTTTTTCGCCTTGTTTTTAACCTGCAATATTCCTCATCCTTCATGCCCTGCCCACTGCAGGTGATTTATGATCATAGATAGAGAAAAAGGAAAAATATACTTATAATTGAAATAACATGTATCAGTTTTATTACTTAATTACCGTATCGCAGTGGATATTTTGCTGTGACCGGCTAAGTTCCTAGGAACACAAATTTACCGTGAGTGCACTCTGGTTGGCTAAGTACTTATTGTTTAATATGACGGCTAGGAAGTTAGTTAAGGTTAGGTAGGTTTCTTTGGTTGGTTAGGTCAGGTTCTATAAGGTTCTAGTAATTGCCATCTTATTATGATAAGTTTCCATGCACAACAGAAATATAGTTAGGTATGTTTATAGCTACACAAATGCTGCCAGAGTCATGGTCAAATATAGTTCTCGTGTTGTTTGCCAGTAATGGACGATTAGCCAATTAGCTCACTCACGGTAAAATAGCATTAGTAGGAACTTAGCTGGTCACAGCAAAATATGCATTGCCTATGTACTTATTACCCAAAGAACACCTGTGTAAAATATGAATGAAATATATAAATGCATCCGTCTACTCCACCTTTACTGACCCGACATTCATATCTGGTGGAGCTGTCTAGTTTGATAATTAAACTGGCTAAATATTCGGTAGTGACCATACATTGAACTTTATATTGATTTGGATATAGGAGGGAAAGTAAATAAATTAATAAATACGTAGTGGATACCGGTATGGCTGCTGTAAGCCAAAATTCACATTAAATATTGGTACGACAGCCGTATGGTTAGGTGTGTTTACATTAGGTTAGACCATCTTAGTACAGTAACTATCAATGTATAGTCTGACATACCAATAAACATTGACGTTTTGCATACAGATGCTGTACCTATATCCTGGGCCCCCCAAAATTAGAATCCTCTAAAGTGTTTTTTTTTCTGAAATTTATATTTTTTCAGTTTTTAATTTTGATTTCATTTAAAAAATTCACTTTTGTTCTCACACATAGTTGGTATGGCTTTGAAGTAGAAGGAAATTCTGGGGAAAATGAACCTGCACAAAACCAAGTGACTCAAATATTAATAAATACAAGGTACTGTACATGTCTAATCTAACCTAACCAGAGAAACCAGAATGACCTGATCTAACCTGTCCAGTCTGGACATTCAGACGTGTAAACCTAACCTAACAACACAAACGAAAAGGCAAAAGAACTTTAAGAAACCTAACCTGAAATTTAAAAAAAAAGTAAAAAAAAAAATACTGTATTACCTTGTATAAATTTCCGACAAAAACTCTAGTAAGCTCATGCACACGGGTATCACAGGGCATGGACAGTTCTACTGGTAAGCTGAATAAGAGCTACTGTAATCAATGTGCAGTATAATCCCACAAATTTGTGCTTTCTTAAATGAAATCATAAAGTCAAATTAAATCCAATGCGTTCAATAAATTTCTGACGGAAATGCTATAGAGTATTGAACTGTATCCCCCCCCCCCTTTTTTTTCGCTATCTGCCTATATAAAAGTCAATACAGTATAGAGTTCCATGCACGGTCGCTATCATATACAGTGGGGTATGCTATAACGAATCTAATTGGTTCTAGAACCTTGTTCGTTATAGCATTCGTTCGTTATAGGATTAATCCGTTCCAGGCCCCCAAATACAACCACTTAACACTGAAAAATATAATATTAAATTGTAAAAATTGTAAATAAGTGCATAAATATGCATCTAAACCCTTGAAATAAAGAATATCATTAATACTTGTAATACAGAAACAATAAATTAGTAAAAAAAAAAAAAAAAATTATAATGTTCGTTGTAGGAGTTTCGTTCGTTATAGCATTATCAATTTTATAGGTAAAACCGTTCGTTATAGGAATATTCGTAGTAGGATCCGTTCGTTATAACATACCCCACTGTATTAACCATTAAACAGTTATCACATAATGGATCCAAATGGAAATAAGTTTAAAAAAAAATTTCTTGTGCTTTACTTTGTTAAGTGGTAAAGTACAGTACAGTGGGGTATGCTATAACGAATCTAATTAGTTCTAGAACCTTGTTCGTTATAGCATTCGTTCGTTATAGGATTACTCCGTTCCAGGCCCCCAAATACAACCACTTAACACTGAAAAATGTAATATAAAATTGTAAAAATTGTAAAAAAGTGCATAAATATGCATCTAAACCCCTGAAATAAAGAATATCATTAATATTTGTAATAAAAAAACAATAAATTAGTAAAAAACAAAAAAACAAAAAAAAAAAAAAAAAAAAAAAAAAAATAATAATGTTCGTTGTAGGAGTTTCGTTCGTTATAGCATTCTCAATTTTATAGGTAAAACAGTTCGTTATAGGAATATTCGTAGTAGGATCCGTTCGTTATAGCATACCCCACTGTATACAGTAACCAACATACAGTACTGTTTATCCTTGTTTACCTGCACTCTTTATGTACATCATGAACCATTGTCAACTTGTATAATGACTTTACTAATGAAATATCTGGCTGTCTATTTATTTGTCCTCTGGGGCTTAATACTTGACCTGTGGTGTAATGGTCAGCGTGTTCGCCTCACAAGCGAGCGGACCCGGGTTTAATCCCCAGGCAGGGTGAAACTATGGGCAAGTTTCTTTGTGCCATTTTCCTCTGTCTAGCCCAACAGTAATTGGGAAGCTGAATGTTAATCGATTTGCAGATCGTATTCCGGGGTAATGGTTAGCCAGTGCAGTTGGCGAGCTGTCCGGTCTTCTCGGATTATTCCTTGACACTGGGTCATGCAGCTCGTTAACTTAGGGTGTGGTTGTTGTGCTGGCGACAGCTTCTACACCTTAACAAATTCACGCCTGGGTGGCCCTAAGGCTGGCCATCCTTTTCACATGAGGGGCAACCATTATGTTATGTTAATAATCATTTACAGCATTTCCAATAATATGTCTGGTGATAATTAAGGACAATGTTCTGGGTTATCCAGCCACCTAAAGAAAAATCTATCGAAAAAACTTATTACTAACCTCAAAACTAAAGCAAATCGGGTGGAGGAATAACACAATCTGGTCACTTGCAATTCTAACCTAACCTAACCTAACTTTGTTTGCATGTAACCAAATTTATTAATTTAGGTCATTAGCACCATCAGCCTCAATCAATCAGAATGTGTGCCACACAGATAGTGGAAATATGTAAAGACCTGTGACAAGACAAATGCTGTACAGGTAACTATCAAACAGGGAGGTACTACCGCCTGGGAAGATATTGGAAGCATAATGTGTTGTCTAATGGTAGACCCTGCTGCCATATGGCATCACGAAAATTGTGACCAAGTCCCAGGTTGCTGATCTGACTTTTTGCCTCATTTACATACAATTGCAGGGTCTCAATTGTTTCTCTTACTATTGACAACACAACATACATACTGTATATTGTTTCTCACTTGATTTTTTTCAATTTGTATTTCTTTATAGTTCTTTATTATTATTATTATTATTATTATTATTATTATTATTATTATTATTATTATTACATTCTCGCCCCCTAGGCCCCGATGTGGGTCAGTGACCTGTGCCTGGGTGGGCTAATCCCCATAAAAAAAGAAAAAAAAAAGTCAATAATAATAATAATAATAATCTTGTAATTAATGAATGTAATATTTTCTGTCCACTATGCTTTCTTGAGGATGGATTTGTTGGTTCCTTTCATATAAAGTTATTTTTTAAGAGGATGCTAATAAGAGATAACTCGTATTGTAGGTTAGGGTAATTTGATTCGTTTTATGAACAATTTAATATATAATGTAGCAGTATCTGGGATTTCCAGAATGTTGGCAATTTCCAAGCCAAATGTTTTTACATTCATTAATTACAAGATTGATGTTGATTTGTGTTCAGGAAAAAAAAATGCAATTCCTCTGCTCTAATTAGAGTCATTTTAGGTTGAACACAGAATTTCATGCAGTATTTCTATTTATATAGGGAGAAAGAGAAAAAATACTTTATATTATGTTTCCGTCGCAAATATATATTTTTCAAATATTTTAACCAATATGACCCTCCATCCCCAATTATCAACAATATTGGTTGTTCAAAATGGCCAGGGCTTTGAAGTACAGTAATGTAGAGGGAAAATGTGGGCTAAAATACTAAAATGAACACCAAACAAACTTTTGAAACCTTACCTAACCTTTCCCAACTTGCAAAACTCCTAAAATTGTAAAAACTTTACTTTATTCATGTTTTCAGTGTTTAGTATGAGATGGTGATGATGTTTTCGGTGTACAGATGAGGAGGGACCCATAAACTCGAAAGCCATTCTTAACCTTTTTACAAGTACTGTATCGTTTGTCCAAGATAATAATGAACAACCATACTTCTCCTACCTAACATAATTGAATGATATTATATCTTTGGTGCGTTTGGTTCTTATTACAGTAGGGTCTCAAAGCACGCATATCCAGAGTATGCGACCCTGCTTCTACATGGTTGACCCACTGATCCGCCTTTGCGTGTGGGCGAGCCAACCCACCAAGCATCTCTTGCTAGCTTCTGGCAGCATATTTTCCATCAAAGTCAATTCTACCCAACCAGCATCTTTCGTGTGAGAATAGTCTACCCACCGAGCATCCCTCCCTAGTTTAGCATCTTTTATGCTGGAATCGAGACTACCCACCCAGCATCCCTCTTTATTATATCATAACTTCATATATTTTATCATCTTTTAAGCACTTATAGTATCCACAGTATTTAATTACCAGGTATTCATTTTGATGATGCAGCTGGTTGGAATTATTGCTGGAAGTGGCTGTCTAAATATATTATAATTGTTTTGGGGGACGTTATTTATTCAACATTACTACACAAGTGAAATCCCAGCTTAGCACTACATTGACAATACATTTACCATAAGCAAATTTGTTATAGGAGTCAGTATACATTGCCAGATAAATATTCAAGTGAAATTAGTTTCACTAGAATATGGTTACATCTCATTCCCAGCAGCAGATGCATGCAGCTCAGGTGAGTAAATAATTATTGAACAATCCAGTCTTAACAGGAAAGGACCACTGACAATAATTATCCCCTGTGGTTCAATCCCATTAAATTAACATACTATACTGTACTGGATTACAGCTAATTTAGTTATGGATTGTTCATCATAGGTACAGCTACATATTCATCCAGTTTTGCTTCAGACAATGAATACTGATTCCTAAAACAATTCTGTAAAACTTCTTCATCACTGCTCTATGGCCATTTCTGTGTTTGGGTGGGTTAGCTGTGATTACCTATTAGCATGGTGGTCCGGTTACCATCAGAGAAATTTGAAGAAAGTTTACGGTTGAATTCTCTTCCTGCCTTAACCCACTTTTACAGAGTAGGAACTGGACATTATGTAAGACTTCCAATGTCCTCTTAACTGGCAATAATGCTTTACAACAGGCATCACCAAAGTAGATTTATTTTTAATAGAACATGTGGTACTCGAAAGAATAGGACTTGAAAATGAATTGAAGCTCTTGCATCATTGTGAGAAGGTGAATCTTGCTAATAAACTAGTGGGATTAATAGGATGATCCTGTACACTACCCTTTGGAAGCCTTACAGGACTTTTGTTGAAACACGTTTTTATTCCACCAGATGGCTAATTTGATTTTAGCCCACAACAGTAGAAAAATTGGATCATATGATGATGATGAACCCCTCACCTTATTTCACCTGGTGATTTAACACCCTAAGTCTAACCTAAACTGACCCAACTTAACCTACTCTAAAGTAACCAATACCCAAGGTAGCATTAGGGTATTTAATCATCAGGTGAAATAAACTGGGGGGCTATTATTCATGTAATCTGAATCTTTTGGGGTCCCCACTGCCTTTTTTCACTTGTCATTACTGTGCCATTCTCCCCTGTGATGCTCTGGTGGTTGACACCACAAATATTAGTATACATAATCCATCTGCTATGGTCATATGGATGGCTCTTCCCATACCTGAGTTTTGTAATAGTATAGTACTGTACTATTTAATATACTATAGCGCTAGGTGTGTGTGTGTGTGCATGTGCGTACGTGCGTGTGTGCGTGCTCTGGGCAGCCGAAACGGCACAATCGTTTTTCATCAAACTTGGTGGAAAAATCGCAAAAAATTCGTAGAGTGGAACAAACCTGGTCCCATATCGATGGTTTCTTTAGGAAAACGATGCAAGTCTACTGACTTAGCGCACCCTAATTAACCATGCAAGTCCACTGACTTGGCACACCCTCATTCGCTGTACGCTGTCACGAGCGTTCAAACTCTCACAAGGGCACGAACGTGCCCGCGATCACTTGTACTCTACGAAATTCTATACTGTATGTAAAAAAATAATTTCACAATACACATAATTTACTAGATTTGCCCTCGCAGTTTTCTGAAGCCACAACTCCAGAAAACTGTGAGGGCAAATTTTTTCGGAGTGAGAACTGTGAACTTTTGGAACAATCTGCCGGAAAGCGTTGTGGCGGCACCGAGTGTGAGCTCACGCAAGACCAGACTTGACCAACACTGGAGCAGGTTCCAATATCTTCAGGAACCAGTGCATGCCCAGTATCTGCCAACAATGCTTATCAAAGATTTGACCGATCACCCAAGCGGCTAAGGAGCCAATCAGTGGTGAAGAGGATAAAAGTAAAAAAAAAGTAAAAAGTAAAGATTCTCATTCCAAAATTTTGTTGGATCTCCTGAAGATTTGCTTCACCAGGTTATTCCACCTGAAGATTAGCTTACCTAACAAAAGGTGGCTAAACTTCAGGTGGATTAAACTTGGGGGGGGGGGGAGAATCTCAGGTGATCTTGTTTTTCAGATACTGTACAATGTACATACAGTAGTACTTGTATGTGCAAATTTTTTTGTTTTCCCATGTGCAGTTTTGGTGAAAACATCACAAAAAGGTTGAGCCATCTTGAAATTACTGAATAGTTGGTAGGCCTGAGGTACCTTAGATTTTAGTAGCCTACTAATTTCAGTCACTGCACTACCATTCATGACGTGCACTGCAGTTGCAACTCTTCCTTGATGTTATGTCCACTGCGTTTAGGTCTAGCTTGTATGCATTCCGTAATCCTTTGGTCTTCAGACGGTGTGAGCAAGGTTGGCTTGATCATTGTTTATTTGTCAAGGTGCTTACCTCCACAAACCACTTGTTCCACTTGTTAACAGCTTTTGTGCTTACTGTGTAGTATAGTATCTCTTATTTTACACTTTTATTGTCTCCACTGATTGGCTCATTAGCCGCTTGACTGATTGGTCACATCTTTATTACACACTTTTGGCAAATACTGGGCATGCACTGGCTCCTGATTGTATCTGAACCTGCTCCAGTGTTGGTCTGGTATTGAAGGATCTCACACTTGGTGCAGTCACAACACTCTGGCAGAATCTTCCGAGAGTTCACAATTCTCACTCCAAAAAAGTTTGCCCTTACAGTTGACTGGACTTGTGGCACTGCTATCTCGACTGAACACAAACTACTGTACAATACTCTTAAACAATGAAATCATAACTCTTCTCATTTCCCTTGTGGTTCTGTGCTTTCAAGTTGCTCTTCCTGGGATTAGTTACAATGAAATGAAGAAGTTAGGCTTGCTCGACTATGGTTCCCATATAAATGGGCCAGTTTCAATAGAAACAAGAATATGACTTGTTACTGGCAATGGTTCATGTTTCATAAACAGATAACATCGGCTGATAATATGATAAGGGGCCATCTTTAATTTTTTTTTTTAATTTTGCAGAATTTCTGTATTTTATACATAAGAACATAAGAATGAAGGAAACTGCAGCGGGCCTATTAGCCCATACTGGGCAGTCCCGTTTACACCCAACCCTTATTGCTCATATAAGCATCCAACTTATGTTTGAAGCTATTCAGCGTATTCGAGTTAATGATGATATTTGGTAACTTGTTCCATTCATCCACTACTCTGTTTCCAAACCAGTGTTTACCTATTTCCCGCCTAAATCTAAATTTGTCTAATTTAAAACCATTGTTACGAGTTCGCTCCTGGTTGGGTAGTTTGAGTACCTTTGTAATGTCCCCTTTGTTTAGCCCTGCCTTCCACTTGTACACCTCTATCAGGTCGCCCCTCGCTCTACGTTTCTCGAGGGAGTGCAAATTAAGATGCTTTAACCTGTCTCTATACTTAAGGTTCCTAATGCCCGGGATTAGTCTTGTCATTCTCCTCTGAATTCTTTCCAAGGATTCTATATCCATTGTGTAATACGGTGACCAGAACTGAAGTGCGTAATCCAGGTGTGGTCTCACAAGAGCAAGATACAGTTTTAGGATGACCTCGCTAGTCTTGTAACTAACACTTCTTTGTATGAACCCAAGTACTTTATTAGCCTCGTTACGAGCAAAAACACATTGTTTACTTGGCTTAAGGTTCCTACTTATCATTACAGTACTCCTAAATCTCTCTCGCAGTCGGATTTCTCTATGGCATCGTTGTTCATCTGGTATCTGGTTTCCCTGTTTACATCTCCTATACTGAGTACTTTACATTTGTCCACGTTGAATTTCATCTGCCATTTTTTAGACCATTCGAAAAATTTGTTTAGATCTTCCTGTAGTTTTGCTGAGTCCTCGTCAGATTTAATAACACATCCTATTTTAGTGTCATCAGCAAATTTACTTATGTTTCTGTCTATGCCGATATCTATGTCGTTTATGTATATAATAAATAATAATAGTCCAAGTACTGAGCCCTGGGGAACCCCACTTGTGACGTTGCTCCAATGGGACTTAGTGCCGTTAATGCTCGCTCGCTGTTTCCTGTCCTGTAATCACGCCCTAATCCATTTAAGGATGTTACCTTTGATGCCATGAGCTTCTACCTTTCTAATTAGTCTTTCATGGGGGACTCTGTCGAAGGCTTTGCTAAAGTCGAGATATACCACATCATAATTGTGCCCCTCGTCCACCGATTCGAAAACTGATGAAAAGAATGTTAATAGATTAGATAGACAAGAACGTCCGCTTGTGAAGCCATGCTGGGAATCATTGATCAATCGGTGCTTCTCCAGGTGATTTCGAATAGAGTTTGAAATGATTGCTTCAAGTAATTTGCTTACTATTGATGTTAGACTGATTGGGCGGTAGTTAGAGGATAGTGATCTATCCCCCTTCTTGAAAATCGGTATTACATTCGCTATCCTCCAGGATTCTGGTACTACACCTGTTTTTAAGGACATGTTAAACAACTTTGCTAAGGGCATACTAAGCTCTTCCTTACATTCCTTTAATACTCTGGCAAATATCTCATCGGGACCAGGTGACTTATTAGGCTTTAGTTTGTCTATTTGTACAGTACAGTATTGTATATATTATATATTTCACTTTTTTCTTTTATTTTAAAATCCAAACTATGACATAATGGTGTGTGTGCGTGTGTATGCGTAATAATAATAATAATAATTAACGGTTTATTGAAAAAGTCGGCAGCCCGAAGGCTGAAAATATACATTAGACAAAAATGACTTATTACATACAAAGACATGGGGTGGGTGGATCGTTTACCAAAAGCTTTCATTAATGAAAGGAGAAGGAACAATGATGGAACATACAAATTATTATAGTTTACAGTTGATGGAAACGTTTTGTGGAACTACCAGTAATCAGTTTTGGCATCCCAAGGGTAAATAAAGCTTTTCAGAAGCAGTGTTATCTCACTTGGTGTACAGTACTGTACAGGTATTGCAATTCTGCTTGGTCTTTTGAGATATGCCAAAGGTATCCAAAAAGGGGCCGTCAAAATTGTGGTGGCACTCGGATACCTCACTTACTATAACAAAATAAACATTTATAGTAACCCATTTTACAGAAGGACAAAGAGTGAATTGATAGATGTTAATAATCACCTGAAAGAGAATGAGTCTCCTTATCCCTACTGCTATAAAATGGGATTTCCAGGATCAGTACTTAAATTTAGATGTTAACCTGTAGTTCCCTTCAGGTATGCCCTGACATACTGTATGCATGCCTAGGTTTTAATATCAGGATTATATTACTTAATGTAACTTTTGCAATGTAATGCTTGTATTTGTTAATTTTGTTTTGGTACTCCTACAATTTGGATGTTGGTCAAGTAGATGTAGTACAGGTATATACTTCACAGGTCCTGAGACAAGTGAAACTAAGTCAGTACTTGCCCTGCTGTTCAAATTCTCTATAGTGTATAATTTAGAAACGAAACTAGACACATACCATATTACACAAAAGAAAATACAATACAGTACTGTACATAGTCATACACTTTATTTAACATTGTCTTTTCTTTGCAGATTCTCTGTTTTCATCATCAAACATACAAGTGATTAAGCTGAAACATCCGAATACCAATAAATCTGCTATGTATGTTTTTGATGAGGATCACAAAAAAATATTGGATCTGGTTGCTTTTGATGAAAGTCACAGGTATGTGCTCAGTAGTGATATGTTATTTGGGTTCATATGGATGTCTCACTGACTTAAGACATGGAATTGACCTCATGATTAAATTGGTTACATTATGTGAACAAGGTTAAGCTACTGATACTACTACAGTACTTAATGTTGAAGTGATTCTCCAGTATAAATCTTCTGAATTGTCTTTCCTGAGGAGCAAGACAGTAAAGCCTCCGATAACAACGGTTCAACCAACAACTTTTCATATTTAAAACCCTAGTTAATTTAGGACCCAATTCAATTTATGTCCTTATTTCATTCGTATTTACGACCAAAATATAATAAAAATAAATCTAAAAAATGTATTATATAAAAAAAAATTATGTAAAAAAAAATTAAGAGCACCTTGCGCAAAGAAGCTGCCTTGCTAATGAGTAGTAAACAACAGTCGTAGCATGGCGGGCCTTTTGTTTTCATGCTTCTGGAACAGGACAAAAAGGTTTTCAGGTTTCTTACAGCATTTTTGCATCCATATTCAACATGAGCAAGAGAGCAAGTGATGGTAGTGTTGCTTCAAAAGCTTATAAAAGTGTATAAGCTTAGCCAAGAAACTAGATGTGTTAAAACGATATGAAAAAGGTGAGAGGTCTGTGGTTATTATATGGAGCAAGCAATGAACATATTTTCTGAAGTGAATCCATTAATAGAACAAAGCATTAAAATTTAAATAAATGCAAATGACCTCTACATAAAGATGTATAATCAGAAAAGAAAGTAGCTGTGCAAGGTTCTTTCGACAGAGTTATTATTTGAAGGCCTAAACCATCAAATTCAGCATCATAAGCAACTACAACATCAACTTCAGGTTCAGTAACAGTTTCAGCAACAACTTTATGGAAAGCTACAGCTTCAGCCAGAGTTGAACCTGATGACTTCGTCATCTGAGTAAAAACTCGCACAATATTCATTGGCTGTCCTTATGTTTTAGATTTTACCACCATTGGTGAGTAGAATTTTTGTTTTACATTCGTAAATATTATTTAAAACATATATGAACAGTAAATAAGTTTTGCTTTCCTATTCATATGTAGAGAAATGACGATATGTTTTCACATGTACGCACTTACTGTTCATACGTTGGTGTTCCCAATCGTCTCGCTTTATTTCTTTACCATTAGTGGTTAGTTACTTCTAGTGTTCCATTTATTAACATTAAATAACATTACTTAAACATACATACAGATACCCGGTATATTTTTTTAAAATTAAGTTCACTACAGCTACAACCAGGGTCTTATTTTCTTCAGTTTCTTATGTAGAACCATCGTCACTCACGAAAACAATGCCGTCTTGTCTCCCCGTGTGTGTTTTAATATTCTACATATTATTAATGTATTACATTGTTCATTTCACATACATAAACATTAATTCAATCAAATACATATTCAGTAATAAACAATAATGAATCTTTTTGTATATATTCTTAAGATAAATGACTATGTTTCCTTGAGTGCGCACGTATACATTGACGTTCTACTATCAGTCTCACTTTTTCTTTAATATCAGCGGTTACTTCTACTGTACATTAAATAACTGATATTATGGGTGTAAACACTGACAACAATGCTGTCTCTTATCCTCTTGTGTGTTTTAATATTCTACATATTATTAATGAATTGTATTGTTCATTTCGCATATATGAAGATTAATTCAATCAAATAAATATTCAGTAATAAATAATAATGAATTTTTTGTACATATTCTTAAAAAGATAAATGACGCTGTATCCTTAAAGGCGTTCCCAATCTATCTTATCTCTTTTTTTTCTTTGTCATTAGTGGTTACCTACCTGTATTGTTCCATTTATTAACATTAAATAATGTTACTTAAAACTATATACTACAGGTATATAATTTTTTTACATTAATTTTACTTCAGCTACAACCAGGGTCTTATTTTCTTAATTTTCTCATGTAGAACTATCGTCCTGGACTCCCGGCTGTAAACACAAACGAAAACAATGGGGTCCTATCTCCTCTTGTGTGACCATATTATTATTCATTTATATTGTACAGTGGTCCCTCGGTTAACGAACACAATTCGTTCCACAGAGTCGTTCGTTAACCGAAAATTTTGTAAAATGTTTTATTCTACTTCTATTTAGTATTTAGTCATATTTCCCTTACATTTTATTACCAGTTGAAGTCTTTTTGGCATGGATTCTGCTAACATTGAAAATACTCTCCATCCATCTCAAACTCCCACATGTGCTTGGCTTCCTCCTGTAGCCGATGTACAGTTGATGTGTCTTGTGTTGACATTTTCCGCTTCATTTCGTGCCATAAATTCTCGATGGGGTTTAAATCTGGTGAGTTCCCGAACCAATCCAGCAATGGAATAGCCACGTTGTCACACTTTTTTACCTGTGGCAGGGGGCGCCATCTTGCATGAAGAATGTGGACTGCTGAAGTTGATAATAATGAAAAAAAAAAAATTCCAAGACAGCCTTGTAGCGATCAAAGTTCATTGTCGTGTTTTGGGGGAGGAAATGGAGGCCAGCACGACCACATTTTCCACTGAACGCTCCCCACACCATCACACTTGCAGGATGTTTCACGGTTTTAATGGTCTGACTGTCTGTTTCCCTGCAGTCAGGATGCAAAAAGTGCTTTCATCAGACCACATCACAGAATTTCATTGTTCTTTGCCCCAGTGCTGGTATTTTCTTGCAAAAGTAAGCTGCTGACGGTGCATTCAGCTCATGAGAAGTGGTTTTCGTGCAGCTTGACGGGAAGGCAGTTGAAGTTCCTTCTGAAGGCGATGTTGAATTATTCGTTCCGATATGTTTTACAGGAGGCTGGGGTGTGCTTTCTTCAATTGTGATGCACTTAATTATGATCTCTCATTATCTCAAGCCTCAGGAGTGAATAAGTACATTTGGAGGTCTTCCTAGGTCTTACTGGTGATAATTTTCTTGGTGGAATAACGTTGGCGTGTCGATCGCTTGAGCCTCTTAATCGTTGCCGTTCCTCGTCTTGTTCTCCTTGAAATTTCTTTCACAGTGACTTTTTCCTCTAGCAGAGCAAGGATCCGACCCTTCTCTGCCTCAAACATGTTTTTGGGAGCCATGAATATAGTTTTGAAAGAAAATTTGGGGCTAATTGTGGGTGTGTCTTAATTTGCACTCATCAGATTGGTGAACGAAAATTAAGACGCACCCTGATCGATAGCAAGTGGGGCACTAGCCAAGTTTCTCCCACTTGTAGTCGCACGGGAAACACTGCAGAGTTGCCAGATGTTATATACAGTATTCCCATCTTGACAAATTTGGCGGACTGCTTTTTGCGCAGTGAAAGCATGTATATAAACACAGCTAATTATGCAGAGGGGATCAATATTTTTTGCGGTGGTTGTATTTTAAGTGAAATCTTGTATTTACAGTACAGTAGAATAACTACAGTAATAATTTTATACCTGTACTTACAAGAAACTGGGCGAGAGTGGAAACATTGTACAGTAAACAGTATGAAATGTTAAGCCAACATCTATCATGATTATGTTATATACTCTAGTAGTGCATTGATGCCCATTTAAATAATTGGTGATGCATTCTCTATGAAAAAAGTCCCAAAGTCAATCCCTGATGAGTTATTGTGTTATTCTAAATTTTGCTGCTTTATTTACATGGCGTGATTAACTCGTAACTGGTCATTAACGTTCAAGTACATGATCACCGATGTTATCATCTCTGTTCATTCACGTACTGTTCATTCACGTATTTTTCCAAATATACTTTTCCTGCACCTTTAACCCTTAGGCCCCGGGTGACGTTCCAGAACGTCCGGCTATTTTCCCACCATTTTTATTTATTTTTATTTATTTACTTTTTAATTATTTTTGGAAAAGTTTATTTTTTCCTCGATTTAACCCCGTGGGGGGGGGGGGGGGGGGGGTTTGCACTGCCAGCAGCACCCTAACCTGGGGCTTAAGGGTTAAAACTGAGTCTAGCTACCAGAAAGTCAGATCAGCAACCTGTCATATGGCAGCAGGGTCTATCATTAAACAACACATTATGCTCCCAATATCTTCCTAGGTGGTAGTATCTCCCTAGCTGCCTACTACCTAAGCAGTAGAGTCTCGATAGCCATGGCACATGAACGTTACCGGTCACTCAATCAGGATGAAATGTACTCTGAATTATTTGGAAGGGGTGAAGATGAACATGGTATTGATAGTGATATTGAAGGTGATGATAATGATAGTGACCCGGACTACGTGTTTGAACAAGAGGAAAGCAATGACAACAATGAGTGGCAAGTGGAGGAGATAGGGTTGCTGCCATCCCCATCTCCAGGAACATCCAGTACTCCCTCCATTTCACCTACCTCTACCACTCCCACTGTATGGTTACATCCACCCACACTCCTTCCTCCCTCCTACACTAGTTCCCTCCCTCCCATACTTCTTCCTCTGTCCCACACTTTTCCCTCCCTCCCACAATCCTTCCTCCTTCTCACACTGCTTCCTTTCTCCTACACTGCTCCCTTCCTCCCAGACTGTTCCCTTCCTCCTACACTCCTTCCTCCCACTCACCTTTCCTCCCAGACTCCTTCCTTCCTGCCATACTTCTTCCTTCCCCCTACACTGCGTATTGCCATAGTAATCTAAGTACAATATAAGCAAATAATATTAGTAAAAATGTAAGGAAAATTAACTGAGAGGGACGGAAAATACCTCCCCCGACCTTGAGTGTGCAGCGTTGCCACTTGTAATAAAAAACATTCATATGTTTATTTCATAAATCTAATTTTTGTTTCATTTGCTATGCTCCTACATTCATATTATTATTATTATTATTTTTTCTTTTTTTTTTTCTTTTTCTTTTGGGGGGGGGGGGGGGGGGGGGGAATTGAAAAAAATCATTATGTATACTGTATATGTGGCTGCAAGACCAACCAGAAGTATACTGTGACAGCACTGGGAGCAAGTATGCTTGGCAATACTGCATCAGCCCAGGATTTAAATGCTGTGCAGCACTTTTAAACAGTATTTATTATTGTTTTGTTTTTTTAGGTCATTTGGGGGTACAGTACCTTGTATGTATAATAATGTGACCTTCTTCGGGTTAATGTGGTCACTGATACCTGAGCAGTGTTGCCGTTCACTCCACAAACACTTAGCATGCTTTTTGTTAGGCTTCATATATTGCAAAATATGGGGGATATGTAAATTGTTTTATAATTCCTGTTCCTGAAATTACATGTCAGGCATGTAGCACTATAAATTCACATTCTGATTTTTTTACCCAATTCATCAAGCTTTCACTAGGTGTGAAATTCACAGTACACGGTCTCTTTTGCTCTGTACCATTTTAGATGCAATAATTGGTGATACTGTGGTAAAAGTTGAAATTTATTTATTTAATCTTTTATTTATTTTTGGGGGGATTAGCCCACCTGGGCACAGGTCACCGACCCACATCGGGGCCTGGGGGGCGAAAATGTAATACTGTACTACTACTAATAATAATAATAGTAATTCAGATAAGTAAAATTTATAATAAAAAATAAAAATATAAAAATAATAAAATAATGATAATAATAATAATAACAACACTGCAATAATAATAATAATAATAATAATAATAATAATAATAATAATAATAATAATAATAATAATACAGTCATGCGCCGGTTAACGTCCTAGATACGTTCTTGGAAACGTGATGTTAACCGAAATGGACGTTGTCCGAAATTACATAAACCTATCGGATTTATTCTGATGGGGGTTCCAGGCACCCAACCCCAAGTTTCCCATTTAGACCCACTAAATATATATATACTGTATAATGTTATGGTAAATATCATACACATAGGCATGGCTAGGTTTATTACAAAGTGATGAAAAGGATAATGTAAAGTGGGTAGTCCACAAAACATGTAGCCATGTCTCTTTATTTGAGTGCCCCGTCATAGGAGTCCATTTTCTCTCACTTCAGGACGCCTGAGTCGTCCGTTTTCTCTTAATCTTAGAGTGCAGTACACCAGATACTTATTTATTCCTTAGTAATGACACAGAATTTGAAATTGCAACTGGGGTTGCAATTGTTGAGGCAACTTAAATATGTCTGATTACAGTTGGAATATTCAAGATCCATTATGAGTGATGTTTAAAGCTTCAACTGTCTTTATGGTTGGTAAAACTTGTCAAGTCTGTCAGTCGTGGCATGTGTGAGGTCTTGTGTTTGTACAACCGCTAAATATGTAAATATATAATGTTATGGTAATTATCAGAAACACACATAGGCATGACTAGGTTTATTACAAAGTGATGAAAAATATACCATCAATACTGTACAGTGGGTAGTCCACAAAACATATAGCCATGTCTCTTTATTTGAGTGCCCCGTCATAGGAGTCCGTTTTCTCTCACTTCAGGACTCCTGAGTCGCCCGTTTTCTCTTAATCTTAGAGTGCAGTACACCAGATACTTCTTTATTTTGTAGTAATGACACAGAATTTGAAATTGCAACCCCAATTGCAACTGGAGTTGCAATTGTTGAGGCAACTAGATATGTCTGATTACAGCAAATGTGTTATTGTCAATTTGTGGATGAAAGATTTTATCCTCAATAGATGTAGGTTAACATTACACCTGGAGGCAAATGTTTAAAAAAAGCCTTATCAAGGAAGCATATTCCTTTAACACATAATATCTGACCAGTATGGGGAGGATCACCATGTCTCCGTCAGGGGGTCGTGGAGTGGTGGTCCAGCAGGCGTCACGGATTTTTTTTTTGGGGGGGGGGGGGGTAGGGGGGGCACGGACGTATATGCGATCGGACGTTGTTTGGTCTGACGTTAACCGGCGCATGGCTGTAATACAGTAATAATATTCTGATGCCTTACTTGTTTCATGTATTGTGGGATGCAAATGTCTTCAATATTCTGCCATGCAGTATCTAGGTCTTGAAGATTTCAAGGAGAAATAAGATGTAATTCTTGGGCTAGAGTAGACAAAGACAGTAGATAAGGCAGAACACATTTGAAGTTTTGAGTCACTCAGTTTTCTCTCTCTCTCTTTCTTTACAAAATTTTATCAGGAATTTTCAATACCTTACCTTACTCTGACATCTTAAACCATATTTACCCTTTCCCTGTATTCTGCTGATGAATGAAACCTGTGTATGTATGTCTGTTCCCAGATATACAGTACTGTACTGTATTTGTTCAGTCACTCAGTGGGCAGAGACTTGGTATTGCTGTCTGGATGGTTGTCTGTTATCTTGTTCAGTTCCTCCCGTTTCACAAATCCTCTTCATAAGCCAATGTACAAGTCATAACATTTATGAAACAATACCTGAATTGTGGATTCTTTATATTGGAAGAGTAGTTCAGATTGTTAAATTTTGACAACATATGATTTAACAATGTAAAATACAGGCACAGGAATGGATCATTTAAACTTTCAACAATAGCTATAGTTGTTTGGAAGCACGCCTCCATATCTTTAATCATGAAGTACAGTACAGTGTTAGAGGCTTCCATTGCTCTAACAGCCTTTCAGTAGCCATGTGAAGGGATAGCCACTGTGTTTAACTTATCCTTGTATGTAACAGTGCGTGTGACTTTGTTTGGCAGAATTCCTGAAATTATGTAAATTCGTATTACAGGTAGTCGTCGACTTACGACCTATGCGACTTACGTCTGTTCGACTTTACGACCGGCGGTACGACAGTTTTGGCCCCAGCCTCCTGGCGCTGCCGGGAGCTGGAGCCGCGCGCATCCCCGTGCTCAGTTACAAACACGCTCGCTGGTACAGCACACTTCCCTCCGTGTCTGTTTGCCTTGTGCCTTTCTTTTGTCTTGGAAATTTTTCTTGAACCACCACCCCCCCCAAGATGTCTACCAAGAGGAAACTGTCTTCATCTACTCCTCAACCTGCCACTAAGGGATTATCAGAAGGTTTATCTCTACTGAATAAACTTCTTGCCCATTTTGAAGGAATGGACCCAAACATCGAACGATTTGCAAGGATTGAGCGGATGGCACGCAATTCGTTTCGTCCGTATCAAGAAATTTACGAGGAGAAGAAGCGAACAATTCAGACAAAGCTCACCATGTTCATGAAAAAAACAACTCCTCCGGCTACCCCAAAGGCTGCCCCAGCTGACGACATCGACGATCCACAGCCAAGTACCAGCGGCCAATAAGATGTTTTTTGTATGTTTGTATGTGTTTGTATGTTTTGCAACTAAAATGTTTTATATGTTTTGCACCTGTATTTTTTTTTTTTGTATGTTGTGTAAATAATAAACCAATTGTACTGTAGTATGCAGTGATTTACTTAAACCTGACGACCGTAACAATAATGAACAAAGAAAATGTTGATAAAATATGACTTAAAGATGATTATATTATCATTACACATTATAATATACGTAAGGTAATTGTAACATAGGCCGACTTACGACCAGATCAACTTACGACCGGGCGGCCGTAACCAATCTAGGTCGTAAGTCGACGACTACCTGTATTCTTATGTCAGATTCATCTATGATTATCGAAAACTCATATTGACATAACTGTTGGTGAAGGCCATATTTATTGTAATTCCCTATGTATCTTCTCTTTATTTTTTATACTTTTGTCCTTTTTAAGGGTGCTTCTCTGTAGAATGTGAGAGTTGGGAAAAAATACTTTTTAACCCTTAGAGGGCAGGGGTTTCTTTCAGCTGATTAAAATCATCTAGCATTAGGCAGAATAAAATACTAAAATGCACTGCTGCCTTTTAAAGAGTTAACAAATCTACAAGATGGTCAACTGTATTAAATGATATGCTCTATAAAAATTGCAGCTAACTTGATCATGACCCTAGTGACATCATCCTCTTGCTAATGTGGGAGGTTATCTTGAGCTTTGCTGGGGTCAGGATTTCTTGCCATCTCCACCAGGTATTGTGTCACTTAATAAAGGTCGTCATCCATTTTTGAAAGCCAGTCAGAAAATACCTCATTCTCCAGCCAGGCATCATTGGAGGTCCTCTTAGGCAGCATGTTATTGACATGTATATTTAAATATGGGGATATACCTGTACAGACAGTGCTGTACATAATGATAATTAATTTATTTTGTTAAATCATGATACAAGTACACAATTAATTCTGACATGTATATAGACACTGCAGGTATATAGAGTGTATAGCCCATAATATATGTAGCCATTGTAATATCATTTGGAACTTTACCTGGAACTAAAATGTAAATGTAAATACTGTACAACAGGAGTTTACAAACCACCTCACAAGAATTTTAGTATGCCGTCCCAGTAATCCCATTGCGGAGGTAACCTGCAAGCTCCACCTTTCTTACTTATTTTGGTGTTCAATGTGAAACAGCATTGTATTATTTCATATTAACTTTTTTATTAATGTACAGTACAGTATCATCAATAATGGTACAACACACTCTAGACATAGCTTTAATGTTATTATGTCAATATTATTGATAGAACATTAAAATCAAATCATGCAAAAAACAAAATTCTACACTGCTGTTGAGTGCGGTCTGCAAATCAGGATGTTAAAGTTGCCTCTCAATTTTACTCCACATAGCAGATGACAAATGTATGAAATGGCAATGCTGCACCTGAGCTCTGATGACACGACTGCGTATTCATTTAATAAGGATTTTATTTTACATTCATAATTATCTCGCACACATACAAAAATGGTGGAGCTAAGTTTAATAGTGCTTAAAGGAAATATAAAGTCATAAATGTAAAAAAAAAAAAAATGGATATTCTACCAGTCAGGCATCTGACTTGTTCCAGCTGATGCTTCACTAACCTTTCAGCATGAGTTGCCAGCATTTTTCACACTTTCTTTTACAACCCTACAGATGGATTTTATATACAATAGTACAGTAATGGGCATGTGAAATTTAAGAATACAGATTTATTTTCTTCAATTTAATTTTCCACATACAGGCAGTCCCCAGCTTACGACAGGGTTAGGAACCCAAATCCAGGTCGTAAGTCGAATTGGTCGTAATTCAAAAATGCGAAAATAATAAACAGAAAATCTAAAATGGGTGTCTCTTTTTCTTTTCAGCACCACAAAACTCTCACTTTTAAGCTTGCCAGCCATTTTAAAGGGAATTACAAACGAAAATTTTGTCAGTACACAACGCAATCACTAACGTCGGTACTCGAAAATATGTAATTTAAAAAAATTTTGGTACGAATGGGGCGGTTGTATGTTCGGGTGGTCATAAGTCGAGTAGGTCGAAAGTCGAGGAGTACCTGTATTACATGAGATTACTGTACAACACTGTAAATGAGGAGAAAATGGGCAATTGTCAACCAACTGATTGTGTGTGTGGTGGAGATGAGTCTACTTGTCTTCAGTGATTTTGAAGAGTAAGTTATATGATGACTGTAAGAGAACGATGACACATTGAAAGCTTATTTGTGGACTTTATAACATTGTGTGTGTTAGAGAATAATGAAGTTAGTGAATTAAGTAAGCATGCTGTCCTAGTAATGTAAAAACTGCAATATTGTATTTAGCTTATTTTCAATATTACATACTTTGGAAAAAAAAAATAGCAAAAACATTTGTCATGACATCAGGGTTTTCATTTTTAAATCAAAGCATAGGACAAAATTATTTGTTTCTTAATTTCGAAAATTGTAAATTGAAGCTTTGTCATTTGGGAACTGCCTGTACAGCATATATTTATATACACTGTACTACTGTACAATACAGGTTTATGATTTTTTTTTATGGAGATTACAGTATTTGTGATTGATTTATAATTAAAAAGAGGATTTATGAGTATTGTAGTATTCATAATTTCTTTCAAATTTAATTATTGTATGATCTTCAGGTCTTGGTTTATTGGGGAAACTATCCAGTCAGATGGACGTCTGTACATCATGTCACCAGTGGATGTAACATATTTGGTCCTCCCGTACTTGATGAAGGTTTGTAAATTGATCCTCTCGTTCATAAATTGATTTGTTTCCTTTATTAAGTTTGTTACATTTTAGATTTTATATCAAGAATTATGCTATACAATACTGTACAAGAGTTCATAGTACAGTACAGGTTTGCCTACTGCAAGTTTGTATTGCTTTCTGCTTACTTTATTAATGCGATGCATAATTTTACACCAAATAATTTAAATACGCGATCACCATTCTGTTTAACACAAATTTTACTACCCCCTGTACATTACAGTACTATTGATTATGAAATTACTGTACAGTATATAGGTTAGGAAAACCCTTATCTTCTCAAATAATGAGAAAATTAAACTTATTGAGACTGACCAAAAGCTAAGGTTTTATAAATTAATTTACTCGGCCTGGCAACACTATAGTACTGTATCCTAGTCACATGACGTGACTGGGTGTGTTTTTTGTACTTACCTCAGTTACTGAGCCAGTGACTTTGGAGTAGTGCAAGAAACCTTCCCAGGCAATAACATCTATTTTTTTTTCCTGTCTTATTCATTGGTTTGCTTAGTTTTTATTATTATTATTATTATTATTATTATTATTATTATTATTATTATTATAATTTCCAGATAGTTTTAATGATTTATAGTAGATTTTCATCTGTAGGCAGTAGGTAGTAGGCAGCTACCAAACAGGGAGGCACTACCACCTGGGAAGATATTGGAAGCATAATGTGTTGTCTAATGGTAGACCCTGCTGCCATATGGCTTTGCAAAAATTGTGACCAAGTCCGAGGTTGCTCATCTGACTTTCTGCCTCATTTACACACAATTGCAGGGTCTCAATTGTTTCTCTTACTATTGGCAACACAACATACGGTACATATATCGTTTCTCACTAATGATCTTTTTTTTTAATTTCTTTATGGTTCCTTATTATTATTATTATAATTATTATTATTGCAGTGTTTTCATTATTATTAATGTTATCATTATTATTATATTTTTATTTTTGTATTTTTTATTATAAATTTTACTTTATCTGAATTATTATTATTATTATTATTATTATTATTATTATTATTATTATTATTATTATTATTATTATCCTCCTCCTCCTCCTCCTCCTGGCCCTGATGTGGGTCGGTGACCTGTGTCCGGGTGGGCTAATACCCGTAAAAAAAAAAAAAAAAAAAAAAAAAAAAAAAAAAAAAAACCCACTGATACTAAAATGACTGTCACTTAAACTTTAAAATAAAAATTGAAACCATGACTAAGCATATGGATGCAACCTACCTCATAATACTATATGATTAACTTCTTAACACTAAACCTTGTAGTCATGTACCTCGATGAAAAATTAATTCCCAAGTATCATAATGCTCTTACCAAGCCCTACTCCTACCTCCTGCTGTCTCATATATGTTCAGCTCCTACAGCTGTTTTTCACGTCTGCCGTTGTTCTAGGCCCTCTTGGTAATTTAATGTTACACTACACTGTACAGTAGGGGGCAGGGAAAAAACACTTTTATTTGAGTTGCAGGCTGCACTTTTCAGGCATCGTTTGTATGGCTGTAACAAACACCTGTGCAAAATTTCATGCCATTTCATGCATACTTACCCTGCCGCATCGCGAACGACTTTTTGTCAACTTTTAGTGTATACCAAAAATTAGGTGTCATTTAATGTTTTCCAGGATAATGATAAATTTTACATGGGTGACATCGATTTAATTCACATGTTATTTTACAGGTACACCGTATAGAAAATCATTACAAGTTCATATTGAAATTCTTTTTTGTGCGGAACCTTGGCATCATTTTCCTAGACAATAATCTTTGCCTAATATATCCATCTCTCGATTCGTATCCCGTCACTTCAGTGCAAGCTTCAGTCATCACTTTTATGCCTCTCTCGACCGCCTGAGTGCTGTTTGGCCACTTGGGCACCACTAATGGTGTCTCAAGAATGTCATTAACCTGTAGATTTGACAGAGAAGCAATGTAAGGAGGCTCAGTCTTGAGTTCATTCCTCCAGTTAATCATGGAATGATAGTTTTTTGCTTGCCACTTTAGTTTCGGAGTCACCACCTTTCTCATGTTGACTACAGGAGGCACATCCTCATTCCCATCTCCATCTTTACCCTCCTCATCAGTATAGTTTAACAAATTCTCGTCAACAGCAGCATCAGAATCTTCCTCCTCCTCTTCAGATCTGCCAGTGCATTCTTCTTCCGTTTGCTGATTCTCCTCTCTAATTTTTCTTATCATTGAGACAGCTTTTTCTCTAACAGTCATGTCCTCATCTGCACACATACCAAGAAGAAGTTCATCTGTGTGGGCGAAGTATGCATTTCTCTGGACAGCCTTCTTCACTATCGTCTCCTCCTCACTATTCAGGTGTTTCATATATAGCAGGGACTGGAATACGTTCCTTGAGCCGTGTGTTACGTAAGGGTGTATCTTGATGTAAAACCACATTGGAGCACTGAACTTTATTATTGTAATGACAATTCTTTTCAACTCATGGCTGGGTCTTGATGTTGCTACATACAGCCTGAGGATTCTACTCCATAAGGTGTTCCACCTTGACACACAGGGAGGACCTGGCTCAATAGCAGCCAAGTCATCTTCAACAACACCTGTGATAACTCCTTTACAAATCCTATACAGGTATTTCTGATCCCAGGACAGATCTTTCTCCACTTCATCATTAAACACAGGGAAATCAGGGAAACTGACTGGCTGGAAGGCGACAACTGGAAGCTCAGACAAAGACTCCTTGATCTGCTTTCCAATGGGACCACGCCAATGCTCAGGACCACTTGGTTTACCATCATAGTGATAAAAAACTGCGCGGAAAGGCAGCTCATTTCCGTGAAGCTGACATATGAAATAATGGAGCGGGTGACCAAGTAACATTTCAAGATGATGAATGACTCCATTTTCTGATCCTACATTTACATTGGTTCCATCACAACCAACACACACAATGGGCTGCTGGGTTAGATTTTTCTCCACCAGAAACTCGTGAATAGTTTTGGCAATCTGCTTTCCGTGTCCAGTCTTGGGAGTCACATGTGTGAGATATTCATTGCCAGGCTCAACCATGATGACATAATGATCTTTCACCATCATCCTCGAACTCCATTTCTCGGTCTTCTCATTCTTTATCATCACACGAGTGGCGGTCTTCTTACCATCAAAATAGAGTGACGTCAAATTATCTAAACTAGCCATCTCAATTTCTTGCCTCTTAAATCGGTATTTTTGTCTCGCATCCCGCAGCTTATGTGGTCCAATAACCTGACTCTTGTCATCCTTTGTGATAATGCCATAGTCAGTTAAGGTGGCAGTAGCAATGGCAGCTCCAGCATAATCACTAATCAAGTATTGGTCCTGCGGTGTGAACTGCTTAACGGTAACTATTTGAATAATTTCAAGTGCGCCAACTTACCCAGGTCTCCCCTACATTACAGTACAGTAACACAACATTGAGAAATGAAATGAGAAAAGGCTGATAATCAATATAGACATAGCACCATACTCATCTGCAACAAGACAACTTAAATGAAATAAGAGATATGAAAAAAAAGTTGATAAACACTGAACAGAACATTGCACCGCCACAGCGGCTGTTTGGCTAGTACTGTAGGTAAATTTAAAAATTTCAGTAGAAAATGCGGCAGACTAAACCTCGACATATCAGCTTCAAATTTGGCATGGAGTCTTAGATATGTATAAGGAACAATGCCTGAAGAGTGCAGCTTTGAGCAAAATTTCACTGCCCCCTACTGTACAGTGTATATATATTCTCTGTAGGTGTGGTCTGTCTCCTTACTTTTAACATGTAACAGTTATTGATTATAAGCAGATACTGTACAGTACCAACCTTGTATTACCATTTATAAGACTTGTCAACTATATAAAAAAATTATGTTGCAGGACAATTATTTTAGGAAGGATAAGTTATCAAACTTTATAAATTTACATCATAATTCCTTTAAATAAGTTAAAATTTATTGAAAAAATACAAATTAAAGTAAATCTACCAGGTACCTGTACTGTATTGTATTCTTGTATCTTAAGCAATAAAAATTATACTGGTACCTGCTATTTGGAACAGAATTTAGTCAAATTTTAATCTAGTTTTACTTTAAATTTAATATAACCAACATAAGAGTAATTTTAAAAACAAACGAGGTTTTCAGTAAAAAATAAAGTCCATTGTTTTTTGCCAATCCTGCAAGAAATACTCTGCCTGTGTTATCAACAAAAATTTGCAAATTTGATAGAGTTAAATGCATCGGCTAGAGTGAACCCTAGGTTGTGTGCAAGCTTGGTGAATAGGTGTATAGATTACCGAGGCATATACTGTACAGTACCTTACGTGATTATGCAAATCCGTGGATGTGAAATTTTCTGTATTGTGAGTCATGTCGGTCATTATCATCTTTTTTGCTGCTAGACTAATATCCAACTGTCACACAGAGTCAATATTTGGTGTACTCTACATTATTCTTTTAGGTCTTATGCAGTCACCCTTGTAACTTGTGAACAAACGTGACATTTATTGACCGAAGGGTACCGGGTACCAGTCTAA
This sequence comes from Homarus gammarus, assembly GCA_958450375.1. Lineage (NCBI taxonomy): Eukaryota > Metazoa > Arthropoda > Malacostraca > Decapoda > Nephropidae > Homarus > Homarus gammarus. Next base: position 529,075 of record CAUDMG010003646.1, on the reverse strand, counting down.
TGTAACCCATGACCACCAGCACCTCTTGAGGGAAGGTATTGTCCTTGGGCTATTATGCCATGTGGATTGTGAAATGCCATCTGTGATTCAGTACAGGGTACAGTATTTGTTTACCCTATGGAAAGGTCATTTTTGGTTTACAGAAAATTTGGCTTACAGATAGGGTCCAAGAACGGAACCTTTCCGTAAACCGGGGAGTATCTGTATTAGGTGTTTTTCACGTCGTGTGTACAATATAATCATGTAAGCATTTTATAACTAATTATAAGTTGATATGCTTTGTCTTCAATATATCTTGTTTTCAGGCCACCCAAAATATCCCTATAGACCATCTACTCGTGGATCCAGAATTCCCAGCAATATCTCACTTAGCTGCTGTAGCTGCATCAAAGGATTTTTCACATGTTGCTGAGAAGAAAGGTGGGTGTAGGGAGTTGTTGAATGTTTCAGATGTTATATTTGGCATATATGATCATGGGGCTATGTGGATGGCTCATGATTACAGGCTTGCTACTTTACATGGCAGTCATACTTTTCATATCTATATAAACATAGTGGTGATACTGCAGACTGAGTTACATTTGCAACCATACTTAAGTCCAGCAGTTCTTTAAAGAAAAGTTTTGACACATGATATGGATGTTACCATTTAAAACAGAAAAAAAACAATTGTGCCATTGCCAGCAGTTCCTGTAAAGAAAAAAAAGAACAAATACACTTCATTCATTTCCCTTGATCATAGTGAATAGAGGGGTGTGGTGGCTAAGTGCTTGTCTCCTGTCCTAAGGGTCGTTGGTTCATGCTCAGGGCACCCCCAGTTTATGAAGCTATAAATAAGTTCCTTACTGTACATTTACAGAAGTAAGACAATCAAATATGCATTGAAGAAAAAAAAAGGAGGTTTAATCTGCAGTGTCCTGTACCTTCACTGCCCCTAACAGGTTACCAAGCCTACACCATCCAGTCTCATACAGTAGATCTGTGTTAGATGCTTGTAGCAGAGTCTTTGGGACTGACAACTTATCTGTTTAAAAAATATATATATTTTATTTTTTATTTATTTATTATTATTATTTTTTTTATGCAGTAAAATTTTAAAGTTGTCTGGTGTTCCTAATTACAGTACAGTACTGTACTTCATTAGGCAATCAATGTAAGGGACTGACATTGTATCCACTATGTCAAAGGAAATGGATATATTGCAATAGCGTGGATTGGGTGTTCAGAGCTGGTATAACCAGTCCTGCATGTAAAACCTTCTCCAGGGAAAGTTGTGTGTGCTTCTTAGAATTCAGAATATGAAATTTGGGGAATCCTTCCAGGGGCTGAAGTTTATATGCAACAATCATTAAGCATATTGGAAACTTTCTTAGACTTGTCACAGTGATACTTCTGACAGATATGAAGTTATTCCCCAATTATAAGTACTTCTTTTATAAAGGTGTGCCTTGAGTTACAGGAGGTTGAGGCCACCTCCTGAAATTTGCATTGATGGAATTCAAAGAGAGTGGAATGAGTTATGAGATACGGAACAAAAATTTGCATTAACAGAAAATCTATGGGAAATTTATCAAGTTAAAAATGGGGGGGGGGGGGGGGGGTGTATATAAATTGAAAAAATTTCCAGTACTGTACAGTACAAGTAAATACGAACTGACACACACTACTGTATATAAGGACATTTAAACTACTTGTCAACTAAAAAGGCATACAGTACAGTACTCATATTAACCACTGTCTATGAACTGATCCTTGGTTAGGCAAAATGTAAGATGTAAAAGTTTTTTTTTTCTTTAATTTATTATTGGTATGTGTACTGGAGGTCCTTAAATATCATAGTTTTATCTTTTGTGGTTTTGACTACTCCTGGGCAACTTTTTTGTACACTTATTTAGATATCATGTGGGGGATACCGTAAGTGTAAATACTGGTACAATATATTAAAACCCTAATATGTGCCTATTAAGCATTTGTACCATCTCTCTGCCAGCACACTCTAAACTTTGATGTATGAAAACTACCTACATTTGTGAAGTGCTTGTGTATGGCATTTGTTTATTTTGTAGAGCCTTCATGTTTTGCAAGTGGCGGTGGTTGCTGTTGTCCATCTGGGCCTTTGCTGACCCTATATTATGTGCATATCTTGCTACAATGGTAGTCCTTAATAAATGTAAATGATATGCATTAACAGAAATAGTTGAGGTAGGTTATAACACTTAGCTATTACCGTCAAATAAGTGAAGAGATTGCCACTGTTATTAGTGCCAACCACATCCTGTTTTATTTTTTTATTCTTTTATTCTCCAATGATATCAGTTGACAGTACTGTAATATTAAAGCGGGGTCTTCTCAGATGGGTCCCACTGGTCAGGAAGGTTGAGAACCCCAGGGCTGACCTGATCATCATCAAACTACTGGGGCCTCAACTGATGTCACTGTGGTTGCTGGAGGCTCGGCTTTTTTCACACTTCATTTTCCAACCAACATTCATGGCCTGAGATCTAATTTTTCTTCTGTGGAACACCTATTAACCTTTTCCCCTGATCTCTTACTACTATCTGAACTTCAATTGACCAAAGCAGCTTCACCCAAACTTTTTCAAGCCTCTAACTACAATCTTTATACCTCTTTCAGCTCTAAGGGAGGTGTATGCGCCTACTACAACACACGTACACTTACAGCTCGACTTACGGATCTTGAATCTTCCCTTTATGATGTCATCTGGCTCAAAATATCTCTGACTATTTTTCTTTGTTTCCTATACTGTTCTCTCAACTCTACCTACTATTTGGAACTCTTTGATCATCTCTCTTCTTGCCATGAGTCATTGCTATCTGCACACCCCATCACCGAGATCCTCTATCTAGAGGATTTCAATTACATCACAGAGAGTGGCTTGGCTCTGCAAGGGATGACCCAGGTGGAGTTGAGGCACTCTATTTATCCTGGAACAAATAATTAAACACCCTACACGTGTTCCAGATCGACACGGCCAACTTATTAACATTCTTGATCTTTGCTTTACCTCTAACTCCTCACACTATTCATAATCAATTTCCACCCTTTTTGGGTCTTCTGATCACAATCGTATTTCTTTTAAATCAAACTGGGCACAACCACCTCCTCCACCCCCCTCCAAATGCCAACTATGGCACTATTGGAGGGTACACTGGCAATCCTTGCGAGAATTCTACTCCTACTTTCCCTGGGATGAATATTGCTTTTCCACTCGGGACACCTCGCAGGGCTGGCAATTAACACACACACACACACACAAAAAAAGGCAAATTTCTTTTTTTTAAATAATTTTGCCATTTTCTAATTACATGTATAATGAACAAAACCACAATACAGGTAATTTGCTTTCTGCTATCCTTTTAAGAACTCTGTTTAAGCATGCTTTAGTTGATGCTTGTTACTTATATGTTCTGAAGGGAAAGAATGGCCATTGGCATTTGTATTATGAACAACAAACAAGTGTAATGGAGAAATTAAACTCCATTGTTAGTTTGAAGGTGGGAAAAGTCGTTGTTTATAAAAAATTTAATTTGTTATACAAATAAATCTTGTATTTTTAATGCATTGAAATAATTTCAACTTGAAGAAAATAACAAAAATAAATTTTTTTATTAACATCATTCCTTTTACAGTGCCACTGAATTAAACCAATCCACCCTGGCTAAGTTCCTGCCACTCTGTTAACCATTTTCCGAAACAAATAATCCGTATATTTTTATTGCATCAAAATAATTTCAACTTGAAAAAATAAGAAAAATCTTATTACAGAATTAACAAAACATTTTTTATGCCATTGAATTAAACCAGTCCACCCTGTCTTGGTTGCTACCACTTTGTTTCTTGGCCTACTTGTTTACTTCTCAAGTGTTTATATATTTTTACAAGTTTTTCAGCTTTATCTTTGCCCAAATTGTTCCTCATTTTGCTCCACACTAATCCAAATGAGAAAAAGAGTCTTTCAATGGAAGCCGAGCTTGCTGGACAAGAATGTAATGAGGTCAGAAATGTGCAAAATCCAGCAGGCAATCTCTTTACTTCTTTTTTTTTTTTTTTTTCCATATCAATTACCTGGCACCATTTGTCAGGTGATAGACCTGAAGTGACTGAAGATTCAAACATGTGGGCTGGGAAACTCTGGGCTTCCTTGAGCTTGAATTCAAACAGTCCATCCACATACTCTGGATAAATTTCACCCAACCCGTTTTTTACTTCTTGCAGTTAAAGGGGTTATTATAAAGAGAGTTTTACCTTTTAAAGGCGCATTGTTTTACCAGTATGTACAATAAATCAACTGATCTTATAAGCAAATACTAGGTAGTCACTTACCTCTTTATAAAATGAATCAGAAACTTGGACAATGGCTTTTTTTTTCCCAAGTCAGCTAAGTATTTTGCAGTCTTCTTGGTAGAACCTGGGTCAGTTACTGTCAGCAAATAGGACTTTGTGCCATTGTGCTTGCAGTGAGCAATAATTGGATCATTTTTAATATTGCTACATCCATCATATTTCTTCTAACTTCATCATGGACAGTTTCTAGTAGTTCTGCAGCCAGTTTCTTCCACAGCGCTGAATGGAATGTTGGCTCCAAAGAAAAAACAAGCAATTTGCAACTCAAAGTTTTCTTTCTGATCAGCACTCGTTTGAATTGCAAAGCTGTCCATTAATTTCTGTCTTTCACTTTTGTGGCTAAGTAGAGGATGAATGACTAGATCTTGACACAGGTGCACTTACAGTCACAGTTGAGGAGCAGCTGCTAAAACTGAGATCACTGGCCCTGGGGCACCTTAGTTTTGTATCACTGTCACTCTACTGTCACAAGAGATTTGGCTGATTCAAGGAAAGGCAAAACCTTGCTTGCTCCTGCAGTAGGTATTTCAATTCCTAGTATTTATACATCCTCACCAGCCTTTTCTCTGTAGTGTCCGTTTCTCTTTGAGCATTTGCCGAAATGTGCTTTAATTCATAATTTTTTTTTTACCTGATTAACAGATTGCAATATTTACAGGCCACTCCGTTTTGATCATTTTCCATAACATTTACTTCATCCCACTCAGGAGACTTTTTTCTTTCACTTCCAGAAGGCATTTTTTATAATTTATTCTCCCGTGTGCTTATTTGCTTAGTGCTTCCCTCCTCGTGCTCCCAGGCTGACACTGAGTCAGTTACTCATTAACACCCAGCAAGTCAGCCATACATGCTGGAACATGTATCATTCCTGTCCTTGTTCTCCAGACGATGGTCCCAATCTATTTTGTGTGCGTAATTTTCTGGATAAGGCTTTTGTAGGGGTTGTTGGAAAATAATTAATGAAACCCAATAAACCCCCCAAAACCCAGGTAGGCTGAATTTAAAAAAAAATGAAAATTTCCAGCCCTGTGACCTCGGTATGTGCAGACAGCATTGCTGGGGTTATACTGGGTGGTATTAGTGCATTTATCCCATCCTCTACCAAAACTTTCACTTTACAATCGCGGTTTGATAGCTTCTGTTCTCTTGCACTTCTCTTTCATTACTTCTAGGAATCATTGTATGGTTATTCTTCTTAGGGCTAAGTGGAATTTTATAAAAAGAAAGATCGCTGACCTGACTAACTCTTCTTCGAGTAAATCCTTCTGGTCCTAAGCCAAAAACATCTGTAATAACTTCTGCACTCCTTCTTTTCCTCCAATTTTCCAAACTGATAACTCTTTAGCCAACTCTCCCTCTGATAAAGCCGATCTCTTTGGCACCATATTCTTCTCTAACACCTTAGATTATTCCAACTCTACCCCTCCTATTCCTGCTCCTCCAATTGTAGTGTTGCTGGTGTGTTATCCAATCTGGATGTGAATAAGGAGCATGGACCAGACAGAATACTCCCTCATGTTCTAAGGGAGTGTGCTGAAGTTCTGGCCCCTGTGCTTGCTTGCTTCTTTCACCTTTGCCTCAAAACCCAAACTTTTGCTTCTTGGAAGCATGCCTCGGTTCAGCCCATCCCAAAGAAGGGTGACCATTCTAATCTCTCTAACTATCGCCCCATTGCCCTAACATCATCTGTCTCTTAAGATTTACAAAACTATCTTAAACTTTAATTTTCTCCTTCACCTTGAATGCCCTTCTCTTTTGTCAGATCACCAGTATGACTTTTGCCAGGCAAGATCTACTGGTGATCTGCTCTCCTACTGCACCCATTTTTCATCATCCTCTCTTAGGTGATTATGGGGAAACTTTCGTCGTGGCCCTCGACATTTCCACAGCATTTGACAGGGTATGGCACAAGTCTTTGCTTTCTAAACTGCCTTCGTATGAGTTCTCTGCTCCACTTGGTTCTCTAATCTCTAGCTTCCTTGAGAACTGATCCATGGCAGTTGTTGTCGAGGGATTCTCTACCAGTAGTGGTGTTCCACAGGGTTCTATTCTTTCATCTACTTTCTTCCTTCACACAACTACTAATTCTATCCATTTTTATGTTGATGATTCTACTCTTCACTCTTCTCATTTTTTCCTTTCCCCTAATTCTCAAACTACTGTATTTTACAGCATATAAGATGTAATTTTTTGTCTGAAAAGTTACGAAAAAATCAGCCTGCGACCTATATGTGAAGTTGCAATCTCCCGTAAGCCTTTGAATACCCTAGTTGCTGTCTCCAGTAGGCTAAATTCTACCTAACTAAACTACAGAATTAAAAATATGTTATTGCTTACTTAAACATATTATTATCATTACTTTTAATGAATTAAAAAAATATTTGAAAATATACAAGCTCGATTTATAACTACAAGTACTGTACTGAGACGATTAATGTCCGTACGGCAGCCATTAACTCTTCAGAGGTAGCTAAGCAGGAACCATTTCTGAACTCTTACTATCAATACAAACTATTAATGCCATACCTGCAACATTTATTTTCAAATCTACAAATACCTGATGCAAATGAAGATTTACAGATAACTTTCTTTTCACATTTGCATCTGTTAACATCGCTGGCAGCATTGTAGCCAGGTTAGACTTGTCACTGTAACCACCAGGCTACTGGGTTGTTTTTCATCTCATATTTTTGAGTAGATATACTACTGTATACTGTACATAACTTTCTTCATTTATTTTTACTCAGTTACATGAACACACCATTCTTCGTACATATCATACATACAAGTATTGTGAAGAAGGTAAAAGAAATAATTGTCCTAAGGGCAAACACATAAAGGGAATACTATACATTTCTTTGCACAGGAGTTAGTTGGATCTGTGGGGGAGTGGTAGGAGGGGAGGAGTGTGGGAGGGGCAGCGTTGCTAGGGAATCGGCAGAGGTGGCGTCTCCATTGCTCTGGTGAACCAGGGAGCACTGTATATGCAAATGGTGACTGAGTTAAACTTTCATTTGGCTTTTGTTTACTGGTTTGGCAATACAGTATTTTTTGTAACTTATTTATTGGTATTATTTTTATTTATTCCTCACATTTACTGGTACTGTATATATCACTTTAAGAAAACTATGGCTACAAGAGGAAAATCCACTCTATAGTTTTTTTCTAAATACTCCCTGCTAAAAGGGGGGGTGCATCTTATATGCCGTAAAATACAGTAGATCTGTTTCTAGAGCTGATATTGTTTCACCTATCAATGCAGATCTGTGCAGCATCTCTGAATGGGGAGGTAAAAATTTGGTTAAATTCAATAGTAATAACACACAGTATTTACCAATTACATTTTCTAAATTAGAAGATCCCACCAATCACATTTCAGGATGCAATCATTCTGCCAAATTCTAAAATAGATATGCTATGCCTCACCATTTCCCCTAATATGTCATGGAAACCACACATCCACAACATTGCTAAAGCTGCCTCTCAAAAGCTGGGATTGCTATATAGATGCTGTAGCTACATCACTCCTGAGCAGTTGCTTCAAGTTTATAAGGGAATCATTCGTCCTAACTTGGAGTACTGTTCTCATATCTGGGGTTGTTCTTCTTCTGTTCAACTGTTAGATGAAGTGTAATTAAAGGCATTTTGTCTTATTAACTCTCCTCCTTCAGTAGATAATCTCTCTTCCCTTTCTCTTCACTGCAATGTCACTTCACTCTTTTACAGATGCTTTAACCGGCAATGTTCGGTGGATTTGGCATCATGTATACTGCCGGCAAGGCAGTGGGCTCGTAACACTCATCTTGCCAGCAGTGTTCACTGTTTCTGTGAGGATGTCGGTCACACTAGAATAACCCGTTAGAGTACATCCTTCTTTCCTCACACAGCTAAATTGTGGAATGTTCTGCCTTCTGTGTTTCCATACTTCTACAATCTGTCTCACTTCAAAAAGCTGTTTTTTCGGTATCTTCATGGTGTAGATTAATATAGTCGTTTTCTCTTCAAATTTTTATTTTATTTTATTTTATATTTTTTTTACTCTTTATATACGGTATGTACAGCATTTATCATTTTCCCTCTTGTCAGCCTACTGGCTGTTCAGGCAGTTGTTCTGTTCTTTGCTATGAATTTTGTTGAACAAAATAAAAGGAGAAGACCTGCAATAATTGGTAGTGAGGGTCACACTGGACAACACTTTTCTCACATCTGCCCCAGTCCGGGGATTTAACCCAGGACATAATGGTGAGTGATATGCTCATAACTGCAGTACCACCAAGAATGTAAACGGGCTGAAAAGGAGTTCCAGAAGTTGGTTGCAAGCGAGGTCAAGTCAGACCCAAAGGCGTTTTACTGCTATACAAAGTCGAAATTAAAAACGCGAGTAGGAGTATCAGACCTGAGCCTTGAAGATGGTAGTTACGCAGATTCTGACCAGGATAAAGCTGAGGCATTAAACAGCTTCTTTTCCTCGGTGTTCACAGGAGAGGATGCGATAACCTTCCTGCGTTTGAGGACAGACGGTTCGACACAGCACTGACCCACATTGTGTTCACAGAAGAGGGTATTAGATATTAACTGTCAAAGCTAAAGGTTCATAAGAGTCCTGGCCCTGACATGGTGCATCCCAGAGTGCTAAGAGAGCTGTGCAATGAGCTTGCCGAGCCCTGAAGATTCTGTTCTCTAAATGCTTGGATGAACAAAAGGTCCCCAGTGATTGGAAAATGGCTCATGTGAGCCCTATTTTCAAGAAGGGCGATCGTCACTCCACGAACAACTATAGACTGGTGAGCCTGACCACCTGACCAGCATAATATGTAAAGTACAGGTACTGTACTTGAGATTACAATCATGCGCCGGTTAACGTCCGACCGAACAATGCCCAATCGCATATACGTCCGTGCCCCCCCCCCCCCCCCCCCCCACCACCACCACCACAAAAAAATGTGACGCCTGCTGGACCACCACCCCACGACCCCCTGACGGAGACACGATGATTCTCCCCATACTGGTCAGATATTATGTGTTAAAGGAATATGCTTCCTTACTTAGGCTTTTTTTAAGCATTTGCCTACAGGTGAAATGTTAACCTACATCTATTGAGGATAAAATCTTTCGCCTACAAATTTACAATAACACATTTGCTGTAATCAGACATATCTAGTTGCCTCAACAATTGCAACGCCAGTTGCAGTTGGGGTTGCAATTTCAAATTCTGTGGCATTACTAAAAATAGTAAAGTTTCTGGTGCACTCTAAGATTAAGAGAGAAAACGGAGGACTCAGGCGTCCTGATGTGAGAGAAAATGGACTCGTGTGACGGGGGACCAAATAAAAAAAGCATAGCTGCATGTTTTGTGGACTACAGTATTAAGCGTACCCTTTTCATCACTTTGTAATAAACCTAGCCATGCCTATGTGTGTTTATGATATTTACCATAACATTATATATATATTTAGTGGGTCTAAATGGTCGTAAAATGGGAAACTTGGGGTTGGGTCTTGGGTGCCTGAACCAATTAGAATAAATCCCATAGGTTCTGTCGTTATCGGCGGGGTCCCAATAAGGCGCGATAACCAAGGGTTGACTGTACTGTACTGTATATACTTGTGACACTGGCCAGTTGCTTCTGGTGTTATGGTACAGGGGTACCAAGTGACAGCACTAGGATCCCGCTTCCTCTATCAAGGAATAAACAATTAAAATTTAAATTGAAAAAAAAATCATTCAAATAAATTACTATCTTACAAGAATCCCTCCAATGTAAGTTATATTCACCCAGGTCGTTTGGGTGGAAAATTATGAGAAGAGCTTCGTCACTCTTAAGTAATGATAAATAAACACGCAGGCAGGCCTTCAGGGCCAACTGTCAAATCTTATCTCAAATAAATAAATAAACAAACTAACGCCAGACATTCTGTCACCCCCCCCTCGCCGTCTTCCCACCACCCTCATGTTCCAAGATAAAAGATTGGTGATTTGTTTGTTTATTTTATATAATATCTCAGACTTAAGTTAGGATAATATAAATTGCATTGCTGAAATCCTTGCACGACAGAGATTAATTTAAATATAAGCGTCATATATTTTGCTCAAGATATAAAAAATGTAGTACATTAGTGTACAATACTGTAGTTCATTTTATAAAAAGTTTTTCAACTGTATTTTTGGGTAGATTTACATAAATTTCTTCATTTATTTTCATCCATTTACATGCACACACCATACTAAAAGAAACGTAAAAGAAATAAATGACCTTAGTGCAAAGCTGGAGTGCACATGTACTAATTTGATTACGGTACTAAAATTGTTATGTCTAGTGCGAATTACAACATGTTTATATTCAAATAAATCAGTATCTTACAAGGATCCCGGCTATGTTAATTATATTCTCCTAGGTCATATCACTGGCATTTTAAAATGAGAGAAGCTAAGTAGGACTGTTAAATAAACACACAGAGACCTTCGGCTCAAACTTATCACCTCCACCCCCCCAACCCCTCGCTGGGTGGCGTGGCTGGTTCCGTCAGTCCTCCCTCCCTCCCTCCCTCCCTCCCCAGCCAGGCTTTTAGGCTTACAGTTTTTATCTTATATAATATCTCAGACTAAAGTTAGGAGATTATAATTTGCATTGCTGGAATCCTTGCAAGACAGCCAATAATTTGAATATAAACATCATATATTTTGCTCAAGAGATAAAAATTGTTGTACATTAGTGTACAATACTGTAGTACATTTTATAAAAAAGTTTTTCAACTGTATTTTTGGGTAGATTTACATAGATTTCTTCATTTATTTTCATCCATTTACATGCACACACCATACTAAAAGAAACGTAATATAAATAAATGACCTTAGTGCAAAGCTGGAGTGCACATGTACTAATTTGATTATGGTACTAAAATTGTTTTGTCTAGTGCAAATTATAGCATGTTTATATTCAAATTAATCAGTATGTAACAAGAATCCCAGCTATGTTAATTATATTCACCCAGGTCATTTCACTGGCTTTTTATAAGAGAAGCTTAGTCACCTAAGAACTGATAAATATACACGCGTTAGACTTGGGCCTGTGCCAACTGTCAAACATACTACCTCCCCTCCCCCCATGCCCCCTCGCTCACTCCCACCCTCATTCTCCCCCATCTGCTCGGCGTTGCTGGAATCCTTGTAAAACAGTGAATAATTTTAATATAAACGACATGTATTTTGCACAAGAGATAAAAATTAATCACCTGTATCACATTACAGTAGTGATTTAAGAGTAAAAGTGTATATGTACGTATATAGTATTCCACATACACGTAAGTATAAATAAAAAGTTTATGTGATGATCGGACAACGTCCATTTCGGTTAACGTCACGTTTCCAAGAACGTATCTAGGACGTTAACCGGCGCGTGACTGTATTATCATAGATGCCGCGATGGAACATCTACGAAAAACCTCGTAAAGGATTGCCAACATGTTTTATGCCGGGATGCTCCTGCTTAACACAATTGCTCAAGGTCTTGGATATTTGGACCCATATTCTGGAATAGGGTGGTAATATCGACTATATACCTAGATTTTGCCAAGGCTTTCGACAGAGTACCCCACCAAAGGCTGAAAATCAAACTAGAAGGGTACGGAATTCGGGGAAATGTCCTAGCGTGGATAGAAGACTTTCTACATGACAGCAAGCAGTGTGTGGTGATTAATGGCACAAAATCATCATCTGTACCTGTCACAAGCGGGGTACCACAGGGCAGTGTATTGGGCCTGCTCTTGTTTGTTTGTTTCATAAATGACATGCATGACGTTGTACACTCCTCCATACAAATGTTTGCCGATGATGCCAAGTTATTTCAGGAAATCAAGAACCAAGCGGACTGTGAAGAGCTGCAGAGGGATCATTGTGAGCTCCATAAATGGTCGAAGAAATGATTGTTGAGTTTCCATATCACGAAGTGTAAGAGGATGCACCTGGGGCGTACCAACGATAAGGAGGCGTATCATATGTCCCAACGGGATGAAGAAACTGCACTATTTGAGACTGAATGTGAGAAGGACCTAGGTGTGTTTGTTGACAATTAGTAGAAGTTCTCGGGCCATTGCGAGAAGAAGGCAAATCATTCAACTAAATTATTAGGTCTTATAAGAAGTTCGTTCAGATATCTAGACGGTCCGTCCCTCGTAGCAATCTTCAAGAGTGAAGTGCTTCCCCATCTGGAGTACTGTCACCCCGTCTGGTCCCCGAGATATTCTAGGGACTGTCAGTTGGTTGAAAAGGTTCAAAGGAGGGCCACCAGTCTGGTGCCTGCACTTCGGCACCTCAGATACCCTGAGAGATTGGAGCGCCTGAACTTGTCTAGCTTATATTACAGACGGGCAAGGGGTGACCTAGTTGAGGTGTATAAGCATCTCAGGGGGCACTACTCAGTCGAGTGTCCTTACTTGGAGCTAGCGGACGCTCGCCCCACTAGGGGTCACAGCTCAATATTGAAGAAGCCGCAAGTGCAGAAATCTGTGAGGGCAAACGTTTTCTGAGTGAGGGTTGTAAACTCTTGGAACAATCTACCAGAGTGTGAGTTCTTTCAATACCAGACTTGACCAACACTGGAGCAGGTTCAGGTACATTCAGGAGCCGGTGCATGCCCCGTACCTGCCAACAGTGTGTAAGAGAGACGTGACCGATCGCCCAAGCGGCTAACAAGCTGATCAGTAAAAAGTAAAAGTAAGAGTTAGCCTCTTCAATATCTTCTTTAAAAATGGAAGTACAGTATAGTCTGGGTTTACGCGGTTAGTTAAACCCATGGAAGTCCGCGTATAAAGTGAAACGCGTAAATAAAATAACAACATATGGGATTAATTGAAATAGAGACTGGGCCGACCGCCAGACTACCCTTTTATTGGCTATCGCCAACACAATACGTACATTGTAATAAAAATAACATCTTAATTTTATGATAGTATGCACACACAATTAATATATAAGAGAAATATCAATAATATTAGGTTTTTTAACACTTACGTTAGTAGAAGGGATGGCTGGGCACAGGGGGATGGGGGGCTGGTTCCGAGGCAGAGGGCAGATTATTGGCCCTCACCTGTATCTCTATCCACCACAGGCTAGCAGGGCCTCATCGTCAAACCCCTCGAAGTCCACATCCTCACTATCACTGACTTGGGCTGGCTGTGGTGGGTGGCGGGTGAAGAACTCGGTGATGCTTTGTTGATGGCTAGCATTGATGTGGTCGTGATACTGCTGAACATAGGGCTCCAGGGATTGCAACAGAAGGTTATTAGACACTTTGTATCGATGATTGCCTGTCTCTTTGGCAAGGATGAACTTAATTCTCTCAGCCACTCAATGACCTCCTTCACATCAGCATGTGTTAGTTTCTGCTCTTGTTGTTCTGTAACACCTCGCTGCGCACTGATGTTATCATCTTCCAACATCTCGTCCGCAGTCACCTCAGGTTGCCTGATTACCTCCAGGATGTCCTCGTTGGTGGTCTCGGAGAAGCCTGCAGCTCTTACACTTTGTGTAGCCTCTCTTGCAATGTCCAATGCCACAGCAACAGACTGAGCCTCGCCAGCCACCTCTTGACTCTGCCTCCCACCTGGGATACCCTCCAACACATGCCGCCACGCGTGACGAATCGTTGCCACAGATAGCTGCCCCCATGCCTCCACCAAGAAATCAACAGCTTTCTTCACGTTAAACAGCTTCCAGAACTGCTTGACCCACACTTCATGGTCCACCAAATCTTGTTCGTGATCCTCTTCCTCGCTCTCGCTGTCGGTGCCACTCTCTAGGTTCTGCAGTTCATCCTTGGTGTTGGTGAAGTTGTTCAGGAGCCGAAACTTCTTGGCGGAGAAAGCAGCCTTCACGTTGCAAATCAACTCCTGATCCATGGGCTGGATTAACGACGTAGTGTTAGCGGGAAGGAAGACCACTTTTATGTTGGGGTGACGATCTAGCAAAAGGGGTGAGTGTCCTGGTTCATTGTCGAGGAGCAACAAAATGTTGAATGGCACATTATTTTGCACGCAGAATTTCTTGACATCAAGAACGAGACAGTTGTCAAACCAGGAGAGGGACAGACCAGAGAACCTCCACGCCTTCCCTGAGGTTAGCCAGTGGACATTTAACTTGCTCATTTCCATATTCTTGTAGGCATGCAGCTTGCGGGCTTTGTGGATCACAGACAACTTCAACTTAGCAGTGCCGGAGGCATTGGTGGTGAACAGGACGGTGATGCGCTCCTTCTGTATTTTGCGCCCCCGACACTTGCTCGCAGGCTTGACTACGAAGGTCTTGGATGGCAATTTCTTCCAGTACAACCCTGATTCATCCATATTGAACACTTGGTCGTCGGTGTACTGTCCTTCCTCCATAATTTTCCGTAAAAATGGGGGAAAATTCATGGCGGCAGCCCGGTCGGCACTTGCTCCTTCTCCGACTATCTCACTATTCGTGATCTTGTTGTGTCGTTTAAAACCTTGCAGCCACCCAGCGGAAGCAGTGAAGGGCTTGGGCTCTGCAACTCCCATTTTTCTTGCCGCTGATTTGTAGATTTCTTGGGCGTAGTCCTGCACTGCCCGAATGTCGACCGCCATGTTCCTTCTTGACTGACGAATAATGTAGCTTACCAAACAACTCTCGGTCTTCAGCAGCACCTTATTGTGGCAATATTTCACCAGCGAGGCACCTACAGACTTGGTAATGTTCATGTGTTCATTGATTTTGCTGGCATCCTTCTTGATCGTGCGAATCGTCGATTCATTCACTCCATATTGTCTGGCCAGATCCACCTGCCTCGTGCCTTTTAACTCCTGAACGATCTTGTACTTAACCTCATAGCTTAAGGCGCGTCGCACCTTCTTGGGCTTGGGGCGGCTTGGGCCAGGTAGTTCAGGGTTTCTCAGGGGTGGTGGGGGTCCAGCGGTAGCCATTGTGTTGAAAGAAAAAAAACAAAACCGGTTCCTGGGCACGAGTGAGTATATGCGGGGACAGTGAGACGGGCGCTGCCAAGGTCATCAGCCCTGGTGGCAGGGCAAGCAAGGTTAAATAGACCAATCACAGCATGCAGCAGAGGGGGTGCGTGGGTGATAAGGATATGTGGCCCAATCACAGTCCGCAACGCCATCGGCACTCTGACGTCAGAGCCCAGCACCTTGCCGGCCGCTTGACGCGTATATGATGGCATTTACCGCGTAAATAATAATTGCCGTGTCTGGAGAGGTGCCGCATGAATGGCAAATCACGTATAAAATATCCGCGTAAACCCAGACTATACTGTACTGTATAATCAAATACTGTATTATTATTGCCATACATAGTCTATAAAAAAGCTGTTGTTTCCAAAAACCAGTTTTTGTGATAAAGTCCAGAATGCGATGTCTAGCTTTATACCTACAGGTATGCAAATGCCTAGCATTAACTTGCCAGGCCAACATACAAACAATTAAAACATATAATAATTACTTAAATACGTAATATTAGGAGGACACGTCGCTACCTGACATTTAATTGCAATTCGAAAATCGTCTGGCTTTAACCAAAGGAAATAGAGTACTAAAAGAGGCGTCTCCATAGTGAAGGGGTTGAAAATAGTCTTAGGGGTTAATTTAGTATGTTTCAGAGATAAAATTCTTGTGTGTAGGAATGCATCCTCAGTTACAAAATGGATGTCAAAGGGAAATTTTATTTGAGATAAAGATGTGTTTTCAGGAATGTGTAACCCTTTTGTAAGTCAAGGGATATCTGTGCCTTTAAAAAGAACAAAAATATCTTAATGTCTCGTCGTCTTAGCTTCTGGAGAGTTTATTTTATCCATACTATTCCTGTGCACCTTAGCAGTGTTCACACATTTCTTCTCCCTTCTACTTTATAATCCTATATCATCTTTCCCAATATAGATGATGTGATTTATGTTTAAATATTAACTTGATTTATCTTCAAGGAACGGCTGAGCTTGGAGTATGGAAATACAGTGAAGCCCGCACCCTGTCTTGGTTGGAAGAGCGAGTTAGGCAGCTCTTCAAATTATTGCAAGAAAAGAAGGTTCCAACATCCAGTGGTCAGAGCTTCACTTATGTTCGTACAATGGATTCTGAGCAAACAATAGGTAGGTAAATAAAGGATTCTACTGGAGTTTAAAGATCTTTAATACTGTACTTGGGTCTCAGTGTCACTCAGTACGATTGTTATACTGTAGTAGTTATAGAAGATTTAAATAACAAAGAGGGTGATGGGAAGTGATTTCATTTGTGGGTTAACCCTTAAGGCCCGGGTTAGGGTGCTGCTGGCAGTGACCCCCACCCCCAGGGATAAATTGAGGGAAAAAGTAAACTTTTCCAAAAATAATAATAATAATAATAAAAAATGGCGGGAAAATATTCGGACGGGGTGCTCTGGTCGGAATGCCAGGAATTTAATGGAAATTAAGAAATGATAGGAATGTTTACTCATAGGTTTAAATAGAAAGTAATTCCTAAATAGACAGTGGAGAAGTTAGTCAGTTGTTTTTGGCAGTACACAGATGTCTGAAACTAAATTACCTGTATGTGATCTGGTGTGAAAGTTGAGGGTAAAGGAGAATGAATGAATTAGGAAGGTTTTAAAACTACCCAAGCTTAGGAAAGTAAATATGGCTGAAAGACTTAAAGGAATGATTTTTTTTTTTATACAGGTATATGTAAGTAATTTTTAATGAAAAGAGACTGAAAAGGAATGTGAATATTTTTAGAGTGCAATTCTAGAAATGCAATTGAGGTGAATAAAGTTAAAGGGGATATAGTGAAATGTTTACTCTTTTGCTTTGGCAGAGTCAAGACCTAGCACTCGCCACTAAACTGCAGATGCTCGGAAGTAGAATAATTTTGAATGCGCAGTGAATGAGTACAGCACGAACGGTTCAATTAATGAAATTTCGGTTAACGAATTAACTTCCATAAGGATTTTCAGTTCGATTAACGAACAAAACTTCAATTATCGAAATCCTTACGACAAACACGAAATTGTTGTGCGCATCAGCTGATCATCTGATTGGCTAGTCCGCCAATATAATAATTGGCTCTGTTTACATTCGTTTCCAGTGAAGTAAATATCAAGAAAGTTGGTCTCCTGAATATTTCTGCATTTTTTATTTTAAAATTATTGGTCATTCTGAAATTTAGTTAGCATATTGATAATATACAGTGCAGAAATTATTATGAAACATGAAGAAGGCATTAGAACCAATGCACTCTGTAAAGAATATGGCATGTCATCATCGACTGCCTCTACAATCAACTGTTTGATATGTAAACAAAGCTGCTGGTAATACGACATGCACACCTCAAAGTAAGTTAAAATACAGTACAGTATTGTATTGTTTTTTATTTATTATTTTACAGTATACTGTACAGTACAGTACTGTATTTTTTCATATATAATGTTTTGTTAATTCTATTACTTGTATACAGTACAGTACTTTGTATGTACTTTTTCTGTGAATTGGAACCAATTACCCAATATCCCATTGAAATATTAGATTCGGTTAACGAAATTTTCGGTTAACGAATGACTCTGTGGAATGAATTGTGTTCGTTAACCGAGGGACCACTGTACAGTACATATTCCTGATCTCAGTAATGTAACATATCAGGCATTACAGATTTCCCCTGATTTATGATCTCCCTCACTATGATATTTCACTTGAACGATGGTGATGTATTAAGACCACTCACCTATTTACGATAAAAAAAAATACGCTTAGATGATGGTCATCGTCCGGTTATCGCAGAATATGAGGTGCATCTTTCGGTGCATTTGTCAGCTGCAGTCTAGCTGTGCGCCGCCATGCGGCCACCCAGTGCACTACCATCCCATGCTTTGTTCCATGGTGATCACACAAGCCTGTGATCATATAGCTCAAAATTATCAGTCAGTACAGTATTGGTGCTTTGTCACTGTTTTTACTTATCAACTTATCATCTTTTTCTTTTTTCAGTGAGTGGCTATCACTTAAGTTCACATGATACTCTGTTATGGTAACTGAAGTGATTTTTTTTTTATTTATTTTTTTTTTATTTATTTATTTAATTTTTTTTTTTACTGTAAAGTGCTTTGCCTCTGTTGATGTGAACATGATGTGGGCAGTGTCAGATGCTATCATTGTTTTTACGTTATCTTCATTCGCTTTGTTTTTGTGACAAGTGCTCTTGCCCTGTTTTTGTGACTGTGAAGTGAGCAGTGTAACTTTGAAAATGGAGGTAAAACTTGACATTTTGAAGCTGTGTGGGAGTTAGAGTGACATCTCCACTACATTCAAGAGTCCCCTTAGCCTCAAAGGAGACATGTGATGATGACCAGGCTTGTTTTTAATACAGTAAGTCCTCGCTTAACGTCGGAGTTACGTTCCTAAAAATGCGACGTTGTACGAAACAACGTTAAGCGGATCAGTTTTCCCCATAGAAAAAAATAAATTACAGGAGTTACGTTCCTGAGCCTCCCTTTGCCCCATGAAATACATTACATATACAGAAAATCATTGCCATTTCTATAAAAAATAGTGCATACATATACAACTACCAAGTTTGTATTGGTGCTCACCGATGGGCGGAGGTGGTAGAGTGAGTGTGTGGTGGGTAGTGAAGCAGAGGAGGCAGATGGCAGGAGGGGAGGAGTATGGCGGGAGCGGAGGAGGAGGGTGTGAGCGGAAGAGGGCGGGAGAGGAGGAGGGTGGTGAGTCACTGAGACTCAGTGCCAAGCCGAGAGAGAGCGTAGTGGGGCCAGACGAGAGCGGGTGATGCACCGTAGAAAGTAGTCCATGACGACACAAAACGACGTAGTATCCGATCACCGGGACGATAAACAAATTTTTGGTCTCTAAGGTTTAGCGACATAGTACCGAAACAACGTTCACTGGGTTGACGTTAAGCGCGGACTGACTGTAATGTGGCGAGTGTTGTTTAATTGTGTTTTATGTACATGTATCCTCGATAATCACGGGACCCGATAATCGCTGATCTGGCTTGTCACGGAATCCTCAATTGCGACCATGTGTACGCTTATCACTGATTGATCTGGGTTATTGCGGAATTATCATGGGATAGCGGCGGGTCTGCGAGAGCCAGCGGTAGCAGTGACTGCCAAGAGATGGCAACACAGCTTGTGGCGCCAGCTTCCAGGGACAGCATTTGTTTCCCTGTGCTGTTTTGGTTGGTGTTTGAAGATGGTTCCCTGCTCTATGCTTGCTTTTGGTGTAATTTTTGTAACTTTTACTTATCCTCCACCATGTGCATCTGTGAACAAGAAGTGTTAAGGTTCCTGATCCAGCCAAGTGACGAAGATGGGTGTATTCTCTGGTTGAATGTTCTGATATTCCCGACAAGGATACGCATGCGCTTGGAACACACCCAATTGTGTTTTACCACTTCCTTCCACTGCATTTCTTTAATCGCCCTCATCATTCTGCTTTCTCACTCCATAATTAAAAATTTATGTCACAGTGTGGAAGGAATACAATGTTGTTCATTTATAATTACACTTATTATTGTGGGTAGACATTAGCTGTTCAGTTGTGTCTGGCGGTGCTGCAGCCACTTACCAAACAAACCGATTGACTCACCATCTCCTCACCACTTGCCACATTCTCCCCCTCCACCACCAGCTCCATGATCACCACCGCCTTTATCATAATTTCAGTGATGGCTTTGCTTTAGCCAGAGCAGATTAGCACGATATTCACCGCACAATATCCCACCTTCCTCCCTCCCTCCCACCCACTGCATCTCACCAACACTCTGCCTCTCATTCTACTATGACTGTCATTCATAATACAATATTGTACAGTACTGTACAGTCAACCCTCACTTTACGCGGTTAATGTAACCCACAGGGTACCGCGGAAAGTGAGAAACGCGTAAAGTGAATAACATAACATATGGGATTAAATGAAATACAGACCGGCTGACCCCCAAACTCCACTTTTTCCAACACAATACCTATGTTCTAGTAAAAATAACATCTTAATTTTATGATGGTACATGGACACAATTAATACTTAAGAGAAATAGAGAAATACAGTCGCCAAGTTAATGTCCATTCAAATAATGGACTCAACTCTCTCCCCCTCTTCTCACACTACACTCGCTGGCTCTTCCCTCTCTGAGAAATTTTTGGGGGAAAACCAGGTATAGTAAGAAATATTACCTCAAACTAAAGTTAGGATAATATAATTGACATTGCTGGATTCCTTGTAAGACCAGGAATATTTTGAATATAAATGTCATATATTTTGCACAAAAGATAACATATTTACTGAGAGTAAACATTATATCTAAAATTTGTATTTCTAATGCAAAATCTATGATGTTTATATTCAAAATGATCATCAAATTGTAAGAATTTCAGCAATGTAAATTATATTCTGACCGGGTAATTTGTATGAATTTTATGAGCTAAAACAAATATCTTCAGTTAATAAAAAAAAAAATATTCTTCACGACACTATCTGTCAATCAAAGTACCCCACCTTGCCTCCCCCCCCTCTTCCAACTGCGCCAGATGGTCGGTCCGTCCCAACCCTCCCCCTCACCCCCCACCAACCCTCCCTTCAAGAGAAAGGTTGGTTGAAAAAACTAGATTTTAACATTTAGTATTAAATAATACCTCAGATTAAAGTTAGGATAATATAATTGACATTGCTGGATTCCTTGTAAAACCAGGAATATTTTGAATATAAATGTCATATTTTGCACAAAAGATAACATATTTACTCAGAGTAAATATTATATCTAAAATTTGTATGTCTAATGCAAAATATATGATGTTTATATTCAAAATGATCATCAAATTGTAAGAATTCCAGCAATGTAAATTATATTCTGGCCGGGTAATTTGTATGAATTTTATGAGCTAAAACAATTATCTTCAGTTAATAAAAAAAAAAATATTCTTCACACCGTGCCAGGTGGTCGGTTGCCGGTCCCTCCCTACCAGATAAATGTGTGGGAATACCAGACTGTTTACCTTTTTAGTAATAAGTAATAAATCAGACTAAAGTTAGGATAATATAATTGACATTGCTGGATTCCTTGTAAGACCAGGAATATTTTGAATATAAATGTCATATATTTTGCACAAAAGATAACATATTTACTGAGAGTAAACATTATATCTAAAATTTGTATGTCTAATGCAAAATCTATGATGTTTATATTCAAAATGATCATCAAATTGTAAGAATTCCAGCAATGTAAATTATTTTCTGGCCGGATAATTTGTATGAATTTTATGAGCTAAATAAAAAAATTATACTTCACCCGCGTAAAAGGGTACACCCACCGCGGAATGTGAGCATCCTGGGTTCTGGCAGGGCACCGTGTAAACGTGGAAACGCGGAATGTGGGACCGCGTATAGTGAGGGTTGACTGTACATTGTTTATTTGTTATTCATTAATTAGTAAAGGTATGTTACTAGTATTATATCTTTTAGTGTACCTACACATTTTTGGGGGTATATTTTGGGCAGTTTGGGGATGCATCTTTGTGGTCCTGGGACAAAACTAATTTTTTCCATATGTTATGTACTTCGATACAGGTTGACAATCCCTTATCCGAAATCCTTGGGGCCAGACATATTTCGGTTTTCGGAATTTTTCGGTTTTTGGAATGGTTAGGGTGTTAGGTTAGGTTAGTTTCAATTCAGTTCAGTTGGGTTTGGCATAAATGAAATTGTGGGATAAATATAGTCCATAAATACTCTAGTACAGTTTATTTGTAAGGAAAACATCCAGGAAAACTTCAAACAGATACAGTAAAGGTACATTACAGCTGGCTTGTTTATCATGAAGAGGACACATCAGTGTTGTCATCATCAAGTAGGAGTCGGACATCTGAAGATGGGCCAGGAACAGGGCTCTCAAGTGATGACTCAACACTAGGACAGATTGCCTTTTTAAAGGCTTCTTCCAGTGTCATCTGTCTCATTAACAGTGGTTTCTGTGTAAGCAGT
The DNA here is from genome assembly GCA_958450375.1 of Homarus gammarus. NCBI lineage: Eukaryota > Metazoa > Arthropoda > Malacostraca > Decapoda > Nephropidae > Homarus > Homarus gammarus. The sequence continues at coordinate 506,724 of CAUDMG010003646.1, read as the reverse complement.
CTCTCTTTAATTGAATAAAGTGCCATAATCTCGTGCTCACTGATAAATGCACGTTGTTCAAGGGCAGTAATTAACTGATCACAGGTTTTCACCACATCGTCTAGGGAGACTTTTTCACCTGTGTTCACAATTTCATCATCATCATCACTACTATCCTCATGCTTATCTTTATTTAGCACCATTTCAGCTATTTCCCCATCACTCAATGAATGCACAACAGGTGCATCATTGTCAATGCTCAGCACTTCTTCAATGTCGACTTCCTCCAACTTATTTACACTTTCGGAAGATAAACCTTTGGCGTAAGTAAGGAGGTTTGATATCATCATCTTCTCTTTAGTGACACAAAATCCTTCAAAGTCTTCATCTGCATCTTCATTTACTTCAAACATCGTTGTAGGCCAAAGTTTGTGCCAAGCATTTGTTAATGTTGGTTTATCAACAGCGTTCCAAGCATTAGCAACTGAATAAATGGCATCCTTAACATTGAACTCTTTCGTGAAGCTTTGGATTCCTACGCCTCTGTTGACTGCGTCAAGCATACAGTTCAGAAAAACATCTTTATATTTGCTCTTCATGGAGCATAAAATTCCTTGGTCACAAGGCTGTATTAAAGACGTCACATTGGGGGGAAAGTAAATGCCAAAAACATTACTTTTCACAAGAAGTTCAGCAGGGGGATTTGTGGAGCAGTTGTCCAGGAACAATAGAATTTTACAGTTTGCTTCCAGTCCAGCTTCCCTGCAATGAGCTCGTGCTGCTGGTACAAAGTGGTTATTGAAGCATTCAGAAAATATTTCTCTGGTTACCCATGCTTTCTTGTTGGCATAATAATGCACAGGTAAATTGTGTACACCTTTCGGACATCTTGGTCGTCGGCTTTTTCCAATCACTGCTAACTTTAACTTGTGTGTGCCTGCAGCATTGGCACACCCAAGAACAGTCAACCTGTCCTTAGCATCCTTATCACCTGTTGGTGCTCTCTCATCAGCCGTTGTTAACGTATTTCTAGGAACGTAGCGCCAGTACAGAGCTGTTTCATCAGCATTGTAAATTTGTTCAGGGCTAAGGTTTTCATCAGATATAATTTTGGCAAATTCGTCAATGTAATGTTCAGCTGCTTCATGATCAGCAGAAGCTTTTTCACCACAGATTTTCAGATATTTTATACCATGACGCTTCTTAAATTTCTGCAGCCAACCTTCTGAATATTCACACTCACCATCATGTTCAGTTCTTCATGGTATATTTTAGCTTGTTTCATGACCATCAAACCAATCAGTGGCATACGTTCACTTCTTCGTTGTCGAATCCACTCAATCAGCACGCGGTCAAGATCTTCATTTTTTGCCCTATGCAATGTTTTTCTGTTTTTCATTATTTTTGGGTCATCACTGTCAGAGTAAAACTTCAACAACTTGTCTTTCTGTTTCTTTAAGTCATATACGGTGGTAGTTCCCACACCATATTTTTAAGTAAGATGCCGCACAGGTACACCACGATCAAGCTTCTGTAACAACTCCACTTTCTGTGCTATCAATAATGAGAGACACTTCCTTTTCTTCTCACTGTTACCCATAGGGGTATCTGAAGCTCTTTTTGGCATTTTCAGTGAAATTAAACAAAATTCCATAAAAATATAAGAGCAGCAGACGCAAATGTGTGACTAGTAGCAACACTGAGACACAAGTGACGCCTCACTCACACCCTCTGCCAGGTCCAAGTCATGTTTGATTTCACACAGTGATGCAACACAAAAAAACTTTCGGTTTTCAGAGCTTTTCGGTTTTTGGAATGCCGGATAAAGGATTGTCAACCTGTATATACGGTTTTCCTTATCATGGTAATGTTTTGGAACCTAATCCCCACGATTATTGAGGATACATGTATATTATTAGTGTAGGAATTTTATTTTGGTGATACATGTGGGTGTCAAACTGCCTTTGAACATATCCCATTGAATCTCATGTTATAATGATCCCGATTATGATATTTTGACCTGCGATGGGTATTTCAGGAACGTAACCACATCGTATATAGGGGGATACAGTACCTGTGTGTGTGTGTGTAATTTTGTAATGGCATCCATTTAAATTCTTTGAAAGTTATTAATGAATCTTTGCCATATAATTTCTTATTTAGTATCTCATATTTGACAGAGGTTCTTAGAGTACACGAGATCTTACTTTGCAGAGGCATATCTGGTCTTGGCACATGGCATCGTATCAGAATATGTGTCTAAGGACCTTAGCCAATTGCTTCACAAGCACTTGAAATTGCCAGAAGTAAAAAACAAGCAGAAACATCTCATGGGGATGGAGAATCAACCACCATCTAAGAAACAGAAAGCAGAAGGCCCTGTGGAGGATTACACTAAGAATAATACCCCTGTGAATAAGGTATCTCTAGATATGAATAATGTTGGTTTAGAATTGTATGTATCTAAATACTTTCACCCTGTCAAGCCTTGAGCAGGAGGCTCTATATTAAGGTAGATCATAAAGTGTGGTGCAAGATTAACCCTTCAATCCTGATGGTAGGCAAGTTGTCTAAATAAAGCTTTATTCATATGTCTGGGAAAGCTTGACAGTAAAATGAATGCCAGCATTGAAAATCAAACTCACATTTTATAACAGAAATTTATCTTAAAATAGTACAGTTTAGATGCTACTGGTATCTTTTTTACTTGTGAGTATTAGTGTACCCTTGTGCTGACAAATAAGGAGGGTGCTGTGGGCATTGAAACTATTATTTTAATACAGGTGTCTGTTATTAAATATGGGCTTCATTCTTTTTGGCTTTCATAAGGTTTAAGGTAGGTTCAACTCTATTATATAAACCCTCAAACCCGGAACTCTGTGATAGTTGGAATTAAAATTTACTCGGGAAATCGTCCCCGAGGGTACATTTTCAGGAAAATTCCGAAAAAATTTACCAATAGTACTTGGAAAATTCCTGGAATGAGATTTTTTTCCGGTTTGAGAGATGAAAATACTGTGCATTTTCCGGAAATTCTAACAAAAGTTTTCCAATTCCAGGGATGGGGGATATTTTTCCGGGTTCAAGAGATAATGTAATGCACAATTTCTGGAACTTACAAGAATATTTTTCCATTGTCCAGAAAATTCTGGGGATGAGGGATATTTTTCCAGCTTTGAGAGAGTCATCTCGTTACTGTAGAACGTTTTGATATAGTGCAAGCCAAGAGAGGTCGCTTTAAACCGAATTTGCATTAAGTCGAAGTGTTGTTTCAATGGAATAATTTAGTTTGGTACTTGAGAGAAACACAAAATACTAAAAAGACTGAGAGTCTATCCAGATGCACCTCAGCCCATCTAGAATAAACAAAACATTGTTTTTTGTAGTATTATGTTAAAACAAACACTCATAAATCAACACAGCTAAAATTAAGGGATGTGAAATGGTCTGTTTACTGGCTGGGGGGAGGGGGGGGGTGATATGTTTGACAGTTGATGCCAAGGTCTGGTGCTTATTTATTTATCTGTACTTAAGAGTGTCTTTAAGTTTTTCTCCTATAAAATGTCACTGAACTGACATGGGAGAATATTATTAACACTGCTGGAATTCTTATAAGATAGTGATTAATTTGAATATAAACATGCTATAGCTCGCATTAGACATACAAATTTTAGTTCTAATATAAGAATTTTATTACAGAGAGCAAAAATTTTTATCTCGTGCAAAATATATGACGTTTATATTCAAATTATTTGCTGTCTTACAAGGAATCTAGCAATACAGTTTATATTCTCCTAACTTTAGTCTGTGATATTATATATGATAAAAATTTTAAGCCTAAAACACCAAACCCTGGCTGGGAAGATGGGGGGGGGGGGGGGAGGGGAGGGAAGTGACAGTGACATGTTTGACAGTTGGCCCCTAAGGTCTAGTGAAGTATTTTTTTTTTTATTTATGTCCTTTAGCTTGAGTTTATGTTTTTGCTTATAAAATGTGACAGAAGTGACCGGGGAGAATATAATTCACATTTCTGGAATTCTTATAAGATAGTGATTAATTTGAATGTAAACATGCTATAGTTTGCACTAGACAAAAATTTTAGTAATCATTTAGTACATTATTTTGAGTACAACATGTACAGTACAGCTTTGGCCTTAGGGCAGTGTAACGTGCCCAGAGAAACATTTGGCGCAAAATTTTAAATATGATGCGCCAGATTGACTCGCGCAAAATAGGAAAGATTCTCTTTAAATTAAAATGTTGTCCTTAATTGTGGGTGTCGCTTTAAATAAAAAATCTTTAATTGATTCGCTTTAAATCGACGTTCTACTGTACCCGGAAACCTCTCATTCCCGGAAGTGCTCTACACTAGTTGTTCTGGTTAACGGAGATATCACTGTATTTGTAGCAAGAAATCTTTAGGTGGTTGTGAAAATGGCAAAAGGTCTTTGGATTGATGCAACTTTTACACCCCTTTAACCCTGTCACTTCGGCTGGCCCATATACTGTACATCCAATATAATTTTAATACCCTCCCCCCACCAACAAATATACCTAATAAGGTTATTTACCACCCATATAGTTTTGCCATACATTGGTTCTTATATTAATTGTCTCTTCTGGTAAGGTTTGATCAAGAAGTTGGAAGACAGTACAGTATTGTAACATGGTGTATCACTCTTCACCAGATACTGACTGGTACTGTACTTTGATTTTATGGAATCATTGATTTAGATTAATTTAAAAGAATCAAGTGAACTTTCTGATAGTGGTGACTGGCCACATGGTGGGAGGGAGAGAAGAAATTGACGGTAGTGACATGTGAAATAGAAAATTTGATTACAATACACTGGCTAGCCAACCAAACAGACAAAATGCAGATGTATGGGAGAGTGGCGGAAATGGTGTGCCTCTTCCGTTACATTCACATATTTTCCATTTGGCTTCACTGATAAAGTGTTCTGTTGCTGAAATTTCAGTGGAATTTGATTATTGAGTGGAGTTTTTCAATAATGAATTGCTGGACTTTATTGGAAAGGAAACTAGTTAGTATTGTATAGTGATTAAGTGAAATTTATGAGAGGAGAGTTTGTGTACGATTTTGATTTTGGCTGCTGTGCTTCTTAGGGGGAAATGAAATGCCCCCCCCCCCCCCCCTCTTTTTTTTTTAGCTTTAAAAGTATGAAATTTTTTTCCTCTGCTAAACTTTCTAAGGAATAAACCCTCTTAGAAATGCTACAGCTATCTATAATAAGTTACAAAAATTTTTCAATATGCACATTTAGTCCAAGAAACGTATACAGTACCATAAGAATGCTCTTAACATTCCCTCAATTTCCCTGCTGAGGTGGGAGCTGGTTGATTTATGATCTCTGTTTTGTTGCAGTTTTAGTGCTTTGTTTTCCTCAGGGTCTATGAGTTGAATGCTTTAGGGAAAAACTTGACACAAATTACTTAATTTTTTATGTACAGTGTTTCAATCTTTTTGTTTTGTTTTTTAGGTAAAAACGCCACAGACAGCAAAGGCTAAGGCTCTTGCCAAATCAGCATCAGGGTCAAAGAACATTACTTCTTTTTTCTGTAAGAAGTAAGTGTGCAATGCAGTAATCATCCAGGCTGTTTTGTTGGTAGGAAAATGTTTGTTATAAAATGTAATATATCAAGTTATCTTTTTTTAATAGAGGTGCTTCTCTACTTACGAACGAGTTACGTTCCTGAGGCTTGTTTTTAAGTCCAATTGTTTGTAAGTCCAACTTTACTCTTGTAGATACCAAACATATTGTAAAAAATGAAAAGATTATGGATATTTAGTACAGCTATACCCTTTAATACAGCCTTAAAACCTGGCTCACTCTTCTCCTCTTAGGTAATGTTTGTTCTATCTAGAATTTTCTTAAAAATAATCCAGTCTCATCCACATTAAACACCTGTTCTGGCAGGTGATGATGTTTGTATCTCTGAAAGTTTGTAAGTTGAACGTTCTTAAGTAGAGGAGCACCTGTATTATGGTAACATTATTTTTACATCTATTAAAATAAATTAAAAATACTTACCCGGTAATTGCAGTAACCCCTCTGCAATTTGGAATAGCATGGGGTTCAAAACCTTTTCAAACATAATGCAATTTTGCAAATATTTTGCGATATTTCAAAATACAGTACTCTGTACAGTAAACCCTCGATTGTCTGAACCCTTAAATATTTGTCATTTGAAATTCCTGCTACGCCCGGTTATTTTAAATTGCTGCCAACAGAAGACGAGCACATATTGCATTATTCATATGCACACACACCTGACGCAGTCCATCTTAGTTTCCATTATTTTGAAGTCATTTACAAATTATATACCTGTATTGTAATTTTTCTATTATTTAATATTCAATGTTATTAATGATGAAACATACACCATAAGAAGCTGATCGTATGGGAATATAATAATGAATGAATAAAAACAAACACTGAATTGACAACATATAGTCCCATCCCCAACTCCCCCACCTTTAGGGAGGGGGCGAGTAGTCAGTACCATCATGTAAGAGTTTACATTTTGATTTGGCTTGTCCTTTTATTTTGAAGTGTACAGCTTCCATGCCATAGCACGCTCAGTTGGTGTTTGGCCGTCGTTGTTGTCAGTCGTGATCTCGCTGTGTACTGACAATATTTTCAATATTTTCTGTTCTAATTCCCTTTAAAATGACTGGCAAGTATAAAAGTGAGAGTTCTGGTGGTGCTCAGAAGAAACAAATGGCAGAGGCATTTGCTACTATTAATAAGGGGATGCAATTGTTTGACGAAATGGATCAAAATGTTGAGTGTTTTGTAAAAGTTGACAGAATGATCCAAGATGCACTTGCTTGCTACAGGGATATTTACAATGAAAAGAAGAGGCAAACTGTGCAGTCTAAATTTGACATATGTTTTAAGGAGTACCCCACTGCTGTCTCCTCACTCCCCACCAGTGCTGCCTCTTCACTCCCTAAAGATAATCCAATACCTTCAACAAGTAAGTATGTTAGCCTGTCTGAAGAAACCGACATTGATGACCCACCCAGCCCTGTCTCCTCCTCATCCAATTAATGTTGTCTCCATGTTTAATTAAACAATTATTGGGGCCCTTTGTGCATTCAGCTGACTACATTAAAGGGAAGTGCACAGTAATGCTGTATTCAGTCTTCATTATTGATTACTTTTACTGTACTGTATTTCATTTTAGATTTTCTATTTATTATTTTTTGCATTTTTGACTTATGACCTGGATTTGGGTCCCTAACCCCTCCGTAAGTCGGGGACTGCCTGTAAATGAAGTAAAATACAGTATTATACAATATAAAAGATATATATATTTTTTTTGAACTGTACCACTATATATAAAGGAAAATGTAAAAGGAAACGCATGGCATTTATTGCATATTAAAATGCAAATTTAAGGGTCATTTCAGGGCTGATGAGTGGCTGCTTAGTTACACAGTGGCTCCCAGAGCCCCCCCCCCCCCCCACTTGTTAAAAGTCCAGATAATTGGCAAGTTCGGACCCCCCTTTCCCCTCAAATTGTCCAGACTTTTGAGGGTTTGCTGTATTTTGAATTACCGTATTTTTCGGCTTGAAAGACGCTGCATCGTGGAAGACGCACCCTGATTTTGGATTTTTTTTTTTTTATGGGATATTAGCCCACCTGGGCACAGGTCACTGACCCACATCGGGGCCTAGGGGGCGAAAATGTAATAATAATAATAATAATAATAATAATATTAGAGAACCATAAAGAAATACAAAAATGAAAAAAAAACCAAGAGTGAGAAACAATATACAGTACTGTATGTATGTTGTGTTGTCAAAGTAAGAGAAACAATTGAGATCCTGCAATTGTGTGTAAATGAGGCAGAAAGTCAGATCAGCAACCTGGGACTTGGTCACAATTTTTGTGATGCCATATGGCAGCAGGGTCTACCAATATCTTCCCAGGCAGTAGTACCTCCCTGTTTGGTAGTTGCCTACTACCGACACCAGTGAAACCGTTGCTTGATATATAGCCCTTTTGGCACAAGTACACACACCTCTTTGAATATCATCACTTAGAACTGCTTATCAGTCGTCATTTTCATCAATTTAGAAAAAAAATCTGTATAAGAAGGTGAAATCTTTAATACTGTACAGCACTCATTTTATACACCTGGTCACCTCCACATCTAGGGGGCTGTAGTGTTTACATTCTTTCTCTTGTTTTCGTCGGTATGACAACGACGGGAAATATTTTCCAACAGTAGAAGGTAAACAATTGTAAACTTGTATATCAACGTCTAAATGAAACAAAAAATCTTTATTTAAAAAAAAATAGAAATAAAAAAACAACTCATTGTTTGCAAAACCAGTGACTGATTAGTTCTACATAATTATAAAACTGAAGGAAATAAGACACCCAGTTGTAGCTGTAGTAAAATTAATGTAGAAAAATTAATATGGTTGTTTTAAGTAATGTTATCTAATGTTAATAAATAGAACAATAGAAGTAGCTAACCATTAATGGTAAAGAAAAAAGTGAGACTGCACGTATGTAAGTGCGCACATGTAAAAACATTTTGTCTTTACTCTACATAAGAAAATGAAAGCAACACTCATTTACTGTTCATATATACACCTAGACCCCGACTTACGACGGGGTTAGGGACCCAAATCCAGGTCGTAAGTCCGACATGGTCTTAAGTCCGACATAGATAAAAAAAAAAAATAATAATAAAAAATCTACAATGAAATACAGTACAGTAAAAGTAATAAATAATAAGGAATGGATACAGTGTGACTGAGCACTTAACCTTTAATGTAGTCAGCTGAATGCACATGGGGCCCCCATAATTTTCTAATTATACATGGAGACTACATTAACTGGAAACGTTTCGGTATTTAAAATGCGTGTCATTTAAAATTTTTTTTTTTTTTTTTTTTAATATCTATATATGAGGCGGTCGTAAGTCCACGTAGTCGTAAGTCGGGGTCTAGGTGTATTTTAATTAATGTTTCTGAATTTAAAACAAAAATTCTACCCACCAGTGGTGGTAAAGTTCAAAACGTAAGGACAGCCAATGTTGTTGTGTGTGTTTTTACTTGGATGACGAAGTTGTATTTAAATTTGGAAGATTTTTATTTTGTGGGGTTTTTACAGTCTAAATGGGTATCCAAATATGAGAGCCTACTGTAAATAGGTGTCCAAATATGAGAGCCTACTGTAAATAGGTGTCCAAATATGAGAGCCTACATATAAAGAAACAAACATTCCTGCATTTGGAGACCAGCAGACAACCTTTAGCATTCCTCAATAGATGGCGCTGCCACACCACTGCCATTAGTAAACAAACCACACAGCAGCAAGGGTTTATTTTTATTATTTTTGCAATATATCAACAATATTAGTTAAATCAATAGTTTTATGGTACTGTATAGTGAATACTTGTAATTGCTAAGTACTGTAATGAGGTAACAGTCTTTGTAAGGGGTTGATTTCAGTTGACCCAAAGAAAACCTCTGCTACAACTATCAATTCGTGTCCTGGAAGACGCATGGTGATTTTCAAGGTATATTTTTGTCATAAAAGTGCGTCTCTTAAGCCGAAAAATACTGTAGATACTGTACTCCATTTTGAAAAATTGCAGTGTTCACGCATTTCATGAAGATTCTGAAATGTAATTTACACTAAATCTATGAAATTGTAAACACATTTCCATTTGAATTAATGAATACAAATTAAAAAATAAATAACAATACCCCTTGTACAGAGTGAACTTAAGTATTAACACACTTATCACACAGTAGCCTTCAGCAAATTCTAGCTTTGACTCTGCTTAATGAAGTAGACTAGTCTTTAGTAGGAAGACAAGTATTTACATGCTGGTTGGCATTCAAAATTGTATAGATATGAATGAGAGTCACATACATTTGCACACATGTACAAGTACAGTACAGTATTCATCCCTAAATGAGGACATCAGTTACTGAATAAATCTAATTGTACAGTAATTGTATAATGTAGATGTATTGTATGTTGCAAATATGATAAAATACCCATAGAATTACAGTATATATATTGTTGATTACTGTAATTCTGTCATATGGTAAATACACCATAATAAAAACCAGTTATTAATTACAAATTGCAGAATTAGCATTCAGAATGGTTACAAATTGAACATAATTATGCAGTACTTTTCAGAATATTTCTTCCAGTTCAGATATTATGAATTACGAGAGGTTTTTATACTAGATTTATGAACCACCAGATTTCCAAGTTACGAAGAATGAAAAATTGGGGGATACATGTGAAGTATTGTGAAGGAATTACTATATCTAAGTTGAAGTTGGTTTTTGGGTCTTTTAATGTGTACAGTACTTGTTAAAATGGACTGGTAAATTTTTTTATAAAATGTTCTCAAGGTTAGGTACAGATATTTCCTCTATCTAATATTTGTTACTTTTATTAAAGAATGTAAAGGTAACTTGAATATTAAATGTTCAACTATATTGGTACTTACAGGTTTCTTTTAACCTAATTATTTTATTATTGGGAGTTTACTTGTGCTCAGAATGTTGCCTGTGTCAACAATTTCAAGATTAGAATCAGGGTGGTACATGATCTTTTCCATAATTATTATGTGTTGCTGTATGGATAACACTTTCCAGTATGAAAAAGAAGTAAAAACATTTGCATTCCAATAAGGCATATAACTTAGCTCACCTAAAATGAAAGATTATACATGTACAGATATTTAAATGACCCCTTTGTTGTGTTCATGAATTAAACTAAAGCCATAAAGGTATACTATTGAGAATTCATACATCACCTTTAATAAGGGGGTGGGGGTGGAAGATTCAGTTGCCAGTTATGTCAAGAGCTAAGATTCATCACTTGCTATGCTAAGGTACATGCACTCTGACTCATACTGGCTGGAAAACTGGTTGCAGTGTCATAGTTAGGCAGTTTACACCGATTGAATGTCTACTACCTGACACTATGTATTTGGCAGCAAAGTGCTACCTACAGTATAGTATCATATTCTGGGACACTTAAATGGGATAGATTGTTTGTCACACATTTCTTGGCCTTAGTTTCATCCTTTAGGTATTGTATTGTGTTGCCAGAGTTTCTTCAATTGCTTAATGACATGGTTGGAAGTTAACCAGTGAGCTGGTGGCCAGGACCCGCCACCAAGTCTCTCATCACAACACACTACTAAACTATTTTGCCGGATATATGAAATCTTGCTCAAGTCTACTATGATATTATTCAGATTCCATTAAAATGTGGGAGGTTTACCTAACATCTACTGTAGTGTGTTGTATTTTGGGGGTTTTATCTCTAGATTGTAACATCTTAGAATTATTAAATGGTAATTTAAAGTTAAGTGAGTCAAGACATCATCCAGATGTCATCTGGTGATAATGAGCTCCAGCACAACCAGAGCCAGGTACAGTATGTACATGAATATGGAAAGAGTGTTCTTCTGCCTGAGGGGCAGACATATTTTCATACAACACATCTTTGTAGTGCTGTATATGTAGTCTTTGAGATACTGGTGTCATCATCTGCATTTAATGATAGCCAGAAGTGGCACTTCCCTTACAATAACATCATCATTTTGGGATTTCTGGGTTGTGGGAATGCCTCCCCTTTGGTTGCTAAATTTAGGCACATCATACTCTGAGTATATGGATATTGCCATAATTATTCATTACTGGACTGCAGTTAAGGTTGAAGGACTCATAGGGTTTTATCACTGCAGCTTGAAACACCTTGTTCACAGCAGCTTGTATCTTTTTTTTTGCACATGAGTTTTTATATCAAATTATTGTTTTGATCAATTTATAGGAATCTGTAACATTGTGGAATGGTTGAACATTAGTATTGTGTCTTGATAAAACTATACAGGAAAAGGGAAACACTGGAGCACCATAGCTCTTCTTTCATTTGCAGTGGAGGTGGTGTGTGGATTATTGGGTCCCATGTTATTGACCTGACCTGATGTTATGTAAGGTCACCCATTGTAATTAAGCTTCTCTCAGTCCTTGCAAATTCAGTTGCCTCTGAAGATGTTTACATTTAATAAAGTTCATCATTGGCAGCACACTTTCAGTCTTCATGCTGCTTATGATGCCTTCAATGATACCCTACAGAATATGCAGTGTAATGGAACCCAAAGACTAAGTCAGTGAAAACTGTATCCATTTCCAAACCCTATATCACAAACGAAATTAAGATAATGATAAAAGAAAACACAGACTCCAAAGGAAATTTGCAAAAAGACCTATAACTTTCGGTGATGCTTACCGAAGTATCAGAAATAGAGTAACTCAAGCACTTAGAAACGGCAGACATAACTATTATATAATTAAGCTCCAGTCAGCATCAGGCGACAGTAAGAAAACTTGGAATGTCATAAATTCTATTCAGAACAGGAACATTCAGCCTTCGGCCACCCACTCAGCTTTTATGATAAATGATTCAGTTGTAACGGAACCCTCCCCCATTGCCAACCACTTCAATGAATATTTTATTAATGTTGGCAAACATCTTGCAGAGAGCATCCCAGATCACCATGAGGAATTTAGAGCCTACCTGCAAAACAGACAGCAAAATGAGCTGTTCGTATCCCCTGTCACAGCAGATGAATTACTGGCCATCATAAAAATGTCCAAAGATGCAGCAGCAGGCGAAGACAATATACCAATGAGCATCATTAAGAAAGTAGCCCACTTATTACTACCTGTTCTCCTACACATTTATAACTCCTTCATTATTGGTGTTTTTCCTGATAAACTGAAAATTGCTAAAGTTCACCCAGCATATAAAAAATCTGAGGACAAAGGTCTCTTAAAGAATTACCGCCCCATATCAGTCCTCCCAGCCTTGAGTAAGATACTGGAAAAGCTAGCATGTAATAGACTAAATTCATTCTGCAATGCCAATAACATCTTTACAGACTCCCAGTTTGGAATTAGAGCTAGAAGGTCGACTGAGAGTGGTCTGTATATTCTTGGACCTCTCTAAAGCCTTCGATACTGTCGACTATACCATCCTCCTCTCAAAACTTGAACATTACGGCATTAGGGGCCTGTCCCACAATTGGTTTACCTCATATCTGTCCAACAGGATGCAGTATGTCTGCTAAAATAATCACCAATTTGACTCCTCGCCAATCTTGTATGGAGTCCCCCAAGGTTCCATTCTCGGTCCAGTACTGTTTTTGTTGTACATAAAGAACATAGTCCACGCCAGCTCACTCATAAAATACAACTTATTTGCAGATGATAGTAATCTCTATGCCAGCAACTCAGACCTCCATTCCTTGATGAGAACTATGAACACTGAATTAACTAAAGTCAGGAGCTGGGTAATACGTAATAAACTGACCTTAAACATTGAGAAAACCCACTACACGATCTTTCACAGAAGGAAAAACACCCCCAGACTTGGACCCCCTGTACCTTGGTAATGCAGTCCTCAAACGCGAACAAAATACTGAATTCCTCGGCCTTATTGTTGATGAGAAACTTAACTGGAGAAACCACATACAAGCCATTCACAGTAAAGTCAATAAACAGTGCGGTATCATGTATCACACTCGACAGTCACTCACTCTCTCAGCAATGAAAGAAATCTATCGTGATCTTGTCTACCAACACCTGATACACTGTCACACACTATGGGGGGCCTCTGGCTCTTCAAAAACACAATCTCTGGTTACTGCCCAAAAGAGAGTTGTATGGACAATGACCTACTTGAAACAGATAACACAAATGAGAAATTTGCTATATTGAAAATGTTAAAATTCGAAGATATTAACTCGTACTGCTGTGCCCTCTTTGTTTACAAATCTATCAATCACTTGCTTGACAATAATTATTTCCAGTTCCGGAATAATCAGAGATACAACTTAAGGCACCCAGAGCTACTAAGACCACCCCCCCATGCACTCCTCTCAGTCCCAGACCTCCATAAAATATCACGGTGTGAACGTGTGGAACAACTTACCCCCACCCATTCAAGCAAAGACTACGCTCCCTTCCTTTAAATCATCTCTTAAAATATATCTATTGTCTAAGTATTAATATTTCTTGTAACACTTACTATATTTACAGTACAGTATTACCCCGCCTAACGCGGTTTCACTTAACGCGTTTTTTCATATACGCGGTGCCTCGCCAGAGCTGATCTTTCACCTAACACGGATTTTTTCCACATATACGCGGTGAGTGTCCGGCTCGAGACGCTATTTTTAGATTTGCCCCACCCACCACCCTGCCTGACTGCCTGTTTTAGCTCATAAAATTCATACAAATTACCCGGCCAGAATATAATTTACATTGCTGGAATTCTTATAATTTGGTGATCATTTTGAATATAAACATCATATATTTTGCATTAGACATACAAATTTTAGATAAAATGTTTTCTCTGAGTAAATATGTTATCTTTTGTGCAAAATATATGACATTTATATTCAAAATATTCCTGGTCTTACAAGGAATCCAGCAATGTCAATTGTATTATCCTAACTTTAGTTTGAGGTATTATTAAAATTTAGTGGTTTTCCCCCAAAAATTTCTCAGAGAGGGAAGAGCCAGCAGTGTAGTGTGAGAAGAGGGGGAGGGAGTTGAGTCCATTATTTGAATGGACATTAACTTGGCGACTGTATTTCTCTATTTCTCTTAAGTATTAATTGTATGCATGTACCATCATAAAATTAAGATGTTATTTTTACTACAACATAGTTATGTGTCTTCAAAAAGTGGAGTTTGGGGGTCGGGCTGGTTTCTATTGGAATTAATCCCATATGTTCTGTTGTTCACTTAACGCGGATTTCACTTAACGCGGGACCCTCTGGGTTCTATTGACCGCGTTAAGTGGGGTACAACTGTACCTGTGTTTTTTTGTACCATCAAAACCGTTTTATTGGAAATTATCATGTAAACAGATAAGTAATTACCATTGCAATAAACATATTTGCCAACTAGTCATAATCCTGACAGCTCTGTCCTCTTGTTTAACCTTATTACAGTAGGCTCTCGCCAATAACGACCTCCACAATAACGTTTTCGACAATAACGGTAAGTTACAATAGATACCCATTTTCGATAATAACGTCTGGATTCTCTTGAATAACGGAAATTTCGCGGGAAGCGTCCGAACGCATCAATGATAGCATTTGTTTTCCGCCATGTTGATGACGTAGTTGTCCACTCCGCCTCACTCTCACTGTCACACACGCTCAGTGGAAAACAGCGCTGCGCCCACGTGTGAGATTTTCGCCACTATAACCAGTGGTTGTTAGGGTCAGTGATCAATAATGGCTTCCGCATTTTTGCCTGTGGGGGCTAGGGGAGGTGGTGGAGGGAGTGATTTGCCATTTGAATGATTGGGAACTTTTAAAGTGAGGAAATTGAACTGTCCTGAGTCTACAGTGCGAAATATTAAGAGGAACTTAGAGGAGACCAAGAAGAGTATTGTGCTGGCTAAAAATATTTCGGTAGTGGTGGAAATGCGAGGCGAGCTATGAATGATAAAGGCGATAGAAACAGGTTGTTTGTGATAACAGAGCATTTTCTTGTGAAATGGTTAACTTGTAGAATGAAAGACAGTTCAAGTGTTAGCGGCTCTCAGATACGGAACAATCATCACACCAAGCACTTCAAAAACTAAGTGTTATATTACTCAAACTCTTTATTTTAAACTCTTTATTTTGATGATTGAATAGCAATTCTTTTTATTTCAGCTAACAAAAAGTGTTAGGAGGGCTTCAAGGGGAAACAATGGGTGAAATTCTTGTGCCAGCGGCACCAATAAACCCTTTTTACATGTACATATTTTAATGTCACAAATAACGTTTTCGCTAATAACGGTGTTTTTCAGGCACCTATTAAACGTTATTGGTGAGAGCCTACTGTACTGTACAACCCATGTTGTACTGCTTCCCCATTCTATTTATGTTTTTCAAATTTTTTAATTCCACCGTAATTTATGTACAGTATTAAAAAAAAAAAATAAAAAAAAATATATATATATATATATATATATATATATACACATATACACAGTTAACCATCACTTTACGCGGTCCCGCATTCCGCGTTTCCACGTTTACGCGGTGCCTTGCCAGAACCTTACGTGCTCACATTACGCGGTACGTGAACCCCATTACACGGAGAGTGTCCGGTGCGACGCTATTTTTAGATTCCCGCCACCCGCCCGCCTGCCTGCCTGTGCTCCTCGCCTCTCCCTCCTCCTCCCTCCGCTTGGGCAAGCCGCGCGGTAAGGTTGCGCAGTGTGTGTCTTTGTTGCGTTATCACTGACGTCATATGACGTATCGGACTGTGATTGGCCATGCATCCCTACCCCCCTCTGCTGCTAGCTGTAATTGGCTTTAAGTATTATGACGCGTCCACCCGGGGGAGGGAGGGAGGGAGGAAAGACGACGCTTGACCTAGCCTCGGCAGTTTCATCCCTCAAGGCCACACCGTGTAAACGTGCATCCATTGTTCCATAAAATGGCTTCCGCCGGACCACCACCCCCAGAGAGAAACCTTTCCTTACCTGGACCCAGCGGCACTAAGCCAAAGAAGACACGACGTTCCTTAAGCTACGAGGTGAAGTATACCATCATCCAAGAGTTGGAGAAAGGAACAAGGCAGGTTGATTTGGCACGCCAGCATGGTGTGAATGAATCTACGATTCGAACAATAAAGAAGGATGCAGCCAAGATAAAGGAGCACATGAAGATCACAAAGTCTACAGGTGCTTCTATGATCAAGTATTTTCACAACCAGGTGCTTCTCAAGACAGAAAAATTACTTGTGAGGTACTTGGTGCGTCAGGCGCGACGGAACATGGCGGTCGACACGCGCTCTGTGGCAGTGGCACGAAAGATGGGAATAACAGAGCCCAAACCCTTTAATGCTTCCTCTGGGTGGTTACAGAGGTTTAAGATCCGGAACAAGATCACCAATATAAACATTGGTGGTGAAGAAGCGAGTGCTGATCGTGCTGCGGCTAGGGAATTTCCTCCGTTTTTACGTGAGATTATGGAGGAAGGACAGTACAGTGACGACCAGGTGTTTAACATGGACGAATCTGGTCTTTTCTAGAAAAAGCTACCTTCCAAGTCCTTCGTTGTAAAGAATGCCAGCAGGATTCGGGGCCGGAAGATGCAGAAGGAACGCATCACCGTCCTGTTCACCACCAATGCCTCCGGTACCTGTAAGCTCAAGTTATCGGTGATCCACACAGCACGCAAGCCGCACGCCTACAAAACCATGGACATGACCAAGCTAAATGTCCACCGGCTGACCGCACGTAAGGCGTGGATGTTCTCTACACTGTCCCTCTCCTGGTTTGATGACTGTTTTGTTCCCGATGTAAAGAAATTCTGTGAGCGACAGAATGTGCCATTCAATATTTTGTTGCTGCTGGACAACGCACCAGGACACTCGCCCCTACTGTTAGATCGTCACCCCAACGTAAAAGTGGTCTTCCTTCCTCCCAACACTACGTCTATATTACAGCCCATGGACCAAGAGTTAATCTGTAATGTAAAAGCTGCATTCTCAACAAAAAAAATTCAAACTCCTGAACGACTACACCAACACCAGGGAAGAGTTGCGTAACCTGAGTGACACCACCACCGATAGCAAGAGCGAAGAAGATGAGGATCAACAGTTGGCACAGCAAAAAATACTGTTCAAACAATTCTGGAGAGTATTTAACATCAAGAAAGCTGTGGACTTCTTGGTGGAGTCATGGCATCAGCTGTCTATTGCTACAATTCGTCACGCATGGAGGCATGTGTTGCATGGAATACCAGGTGAGAGGAGGAGTCAATCTGTGACTGGTGAGGTTCAGAATGTTGCAGTAGCAGTGGACCTTGCCAGAGAAGCTGCGCAGACTGTTACAGTTCCAGGCTTCTCCGAGACCACCAACGACGACATCCTGGAGGTGATCAGAGATCCTGAAGTGACTGCCGACGAGATGTTGGAAGAAGATCACGTCAGTGAAGAAGAGGAAGAAGGTGCGTCATTCTCCGAAGAACACAGTTTAACTCATAGTGATATTAAGAGTGCCATGGAGTGTGCAGAGAAAATGAAGTCCTTCCTTTCCCGCGACAATGACGATGACCGCTATGAAGTCTTCCATACCCGGCTGGTGCAGGCTATGGAGCCGTACATCACGGTGTATCATTTCAACATAAACACCAGCCGTCAAAAAAGCATAACCGAGTTCTTCGCCCGCAACCCACCACAGCCAGCCCAAGCCAGTGATAGTGACAGTGAAGATGACTTTGAGGGATTTGTCAGGGAAGCCCTGACAACTGTAAGTGACAGTGATGGTGATTCACCAAGTAATGGTGATTCACCTGAGGGCCAGTAATCTGCCCTCTGCCTCGGAACCAGCCTCCATCCCCGTATGCCGACCCATCTCTTCTACTACCGTAAGTGTTCCACCTAACTTTAAGTTTTTCTAACCTAACCTTTATTTTTCCTAACCTAACCTCTTCTATATTACTTGTTTTTTCATACCATCATAAAGTTAAGATAAAATTTTTACTACAACATAGTTGTGTGTCGTCAAAAAGTGGAGTTTGGGGGTCGGCCCGGACTCTATTTCAATTAATCCCATATGTTATGTTATTCACTTTACGCGTTTCTCACTTTACGCGGGACCCTGCGGGTTACATTAACCGCGTAAAGTGAGGGTTAACTGTATATATATATATATATATATATATATATATATATATATATATATATATATATATATATATATATATATATATATATATATATATGCTGATAACGCGCACCTACAGTGATTTACTTGCATATATATATATATATATATATATATATATATATATATATATATATATATATATATATATATATATATATATATGCAAGTAAATCACTGTAGGTGCGCGTGATCTAGGTATATGCTGATAACCACCAGGAAAGAAGAAAACACGAAGTTCCCAAGCGCTTTCGTGTAATTCACATCTTCAGGGGTGAGTACAGACTAGATAGAGTAATGCAGAACAAGATGAATATATACAGAGGAGGGTGAGACCAGGTCCACAATGGTCAGGTAATGACCCTACTAATCTTTAAATGGCACACAACGGTTGGTGGTTGGGTCAGATGGGACAGTGACCCGCCCTCTCACCTGAGAGGGCGGGTCACTGTCCCATCTGACCCAACCACCAACCGTTGTGTGCCATTTAAAGATTAGTAGGGTCATTACCTGACCATTGTGGACCTGGTCTCACCCTCCTCTGTATATATTCATCTTGTTCTGCATTACTCTATCTAGTCTGTACTCACCCCTGAAGATGTGAATTACACGAAAGCGCTTGGGAACTTCGTGTTTTCTTCTTTCCTGGTGGTTATCAGCATATATATATATATATATATATATATATATATATACACAGTATATATATATTGAAGTGATAACCCTGGTAACATTATGAGATGTTCTTATTACCACCATGCTATTGTACTATTCCAGATGATACTAAATGTTACATAATACTTCCTTGAGATAAATGTATAGTATATATCAGGTGCCTAAAAGAGAGCTCAGGTTCTCAACTGGCTCAGCCATATTAATACAGTATTGTTATTATTATCCACTCTGTATCTGTGTTTTTCTGGCTGCATAAATTGTTTTAATTCAATTCAAAGTACAGTTTAAGGTTCTTTTCCTTTTTATTTTGCCTTTTACCTTTATAGGGAGTCTTGCTGTTTCCAGTTCAAAACTTTAAGGGAAGAAAAAAGATTCACAGAGGAACATCGAAGTCATAGGTCGTGGACAAAGGCTCCTCACTTATCTCGAGCAACTAGTATGTAAGTACCTATTGCTGCAACTCTTTATAGTTATTAGAATAACTTTTTATTTTTATTATTTATTTATTTTTTTTTTTTTTACCTCTGATTGAGGCTGAATTGGTTTTTCTTCAGCACAGCACATTAAAGATTAGCCTTTAGTACACAAGTAGAAATTGTGGCTATGACCGCACTCTACCTACTTCCTTTCACTTCCCAACTAATGGGTTAGGTACCTTTTCTGTGGATGAGCTAACTTTGAATAACCTACTCAGTGGTTGGCCACAGGACTTAAACTGGTGACCACTGGGTCAGGAGGTAAGTGCTATTACTATTCAGTTACTGTGTGGTAGCTAAGTGGATATAGCACTCGCCGCTTGAACCAAAAGTTACTGGTTCAAGTACTGTACTACAACCAACCACAAAATAAGGTGTGCCCAGGTGTGGAATGGGTACCTGGCATTACAGATCATAAAATGAAAGGCATCCAAGTGCAGTGCCAGCCACATTAGTGTACTGAAGGCTTAGTCTTCTTTGTGCTGTATCCATACTGATTCTAATGGAAAAAATTGGTTACAAATACTTTTTCTCTATGTAGATCTTATCAGTTTTACTTGTAGGATTTTGTTGTCGCATGGTGCAATATAGAGATGCGGTGTTTATCGGGATGCGTTCCTGAAAAATAGATCACTGAACGGACAGAAATGAGAAATAATATCTTAAACAAGGGGTAATGAGGAACAATATATCCATGGAGATGGTACGTAGTTCTGTAGCTGAGTCCCCAGCTCGCCACCCAGTAGCACTCAGAGTGGGTGAGGCTGAACTGTGGGCTATGTTATTGCTCAACTCGTAATTTTGGCTAGATATACGTAATTTTCTTAATTTTTTGTACAGCATGCCCTTACAATTCGCTGATTTTTAATTCAATGCCTTCAATTATTTGCGAATGGCACCCTGGATGTACCCAAGAATGTCTGCTGGTAGTTTTAAAGTTGGCAGCATATCCGCAGCCAGGACGGGGAGCGTGTGAGTTTTGTCGTGTCCCACAAGATGTCTCTGTTGTCCCGGGAGGCTGGCACACGTGCTCAGTCTGCCTCAGTCTGGGATAAACACTTGTCTAGTGCATGTGCTACTCTGCTCTCTTAACAACTGTGCTCCTCGTGCTTGTGATGGCTCCCAAATGCCCTCAACCACCTTTATCCAGCCACAGGAAGCCACCCAACAATTGAAGATACAACTGCTGGACAAACTTATGAGTGGGCAAAGCTTTGCCACATGTGGCTGGCAGTATGGGATCAATGAGTCAACTGTCTGCTACATGAAGAAGAATGAGAGGGAGATTCGTAATGCCCCCTCTTCTGCCAAGGTAGCCACTAATGTGAGGGATACAGCTATGGTGAAGATGGAGAGAGCCCTTAACATCTGGACTGAGGATTTTAACCACCGCCACATCCTTCTTTGCCAGAAGTTTATCCGTGACAAAGCCAAGGTCCTGTATAATCAATTCCATGCTGAGGAAGGTGGTGAAGGGGAAGTGAGTACAGGTAGTCGTCGACTTACGACCTAGATTGGTTACGGCCGCCCGGTCGTAAGTTGATCTGGTCGTAAGTCGGCCTATGTTACAATTACCTTACGTATATTATAATGTGTAATGATAATATAATCATCTTTAAGTCATATTTTATCAACATTTTCTTTGTTCATTATTGTTACGGTCGTCAGGTTTAAGTAAATCACTGCATACTACAGTACAATTGGTTTATTATTTACACAACATACAAAAAAAAAAAATACAGGTGCAAAACATATAAAACATTTTAGTTGCAAAACATACAAACACATACAAACATACAAAAAACATCTTATTGGCCGCTGGTGCTTGGCTGTGGATCGTCGATGTCGTCAGCTGGGGCAGCCTTTGGGGTAGCCGGAGGAGTTGTTTTTTTCATGAACATGGTGAGCTTTGTCTGAATTGTTCGTTTCTTCTTCTCCTCGTAAATTTCTTGATACGGACGAAACGAATTGCGTGCCATCCGCTCAATCCTTGCAAATCGTTCGATGTTTGGGTCCATTCCTTCAAAATGGACAAGAAGTTTATTCAGTAGAGATAAACCTTCTGATAATCCCTTAGTGGCAGGTTGAGGAGTAGATGAAGACAGTTTCCTCTTGGTAGACATCTTGGGGGAGTGGTGGTTCAAGAAAAATTTCCAAGACAAAAGAAAGGCACAAGGCAAACAGACACGGAGGGAAGTGTGCTGTACCAGCGAGCGTGTTTGTAATTGAGCGCGGGGATGCGCGCGGCTCCAGCTCCCGGCAGCGCCAGGAGGCTGGGGCCAAAACTGTCGTACCGAAGGTCGTAAAGTCGAACAGACGTAAGTCGCATAGGTCGTAAGTCGACGACTACCTGTAGTGAGGGTGTTGCTAGTGCTGGTGGCTCTGGTGATACCTGAAAGAAAGGTTTTGATGCTAGTAAGGGGTGGTTTGAGAACTTCAAGAAATACTACAACCTGCACAACTTGAGGATTACTGGTGAGTCATCCTCGGTAGACAATGTAGCAGCAAGGGAGTATCTTGTGATCTTTGCTGAGATTATCCGGGAGAAGGGCTACAAGCCGGAGCAGGTTTTCAATGCTGACGAAACTGGCTTGTGGTAGAAGAAGATGCCAGCCAAGACGTTCATTTCCAAGGAGGAAAGGATTGCACCGGACTTCAGGGTGGCCAAAGATCATGTGTCTCTCCTGCTATGTGGCAACGCTGCAGGGCACATGATCAAGCCCATGCTGCTGTACTGTACCAAGCGTCCATGTGTGCTCAAGAACAAAGACCTGCACCTCCTCCCAGTTTTCTACCGCCATAACAAGAAGGCATGGATGGATGACAGCAATGTTGTTCACTGACCAGTTTCACAATTGTTTTATGAGGGAAGTCAAGGATTACCTGCAGGAGAAACGCTGGAGTTTAAGGTCCTTCTCATGATCGACAACTGCCCTGGCCACCTCGAGGCACTCAAGGTTGCAAATAAAAATGTTGAGGTGATCTTTCTGCCCAAGAACATATCATTGCTCCAACCACTCGATCAGGGAGTCATTGCTATCTTGAAGGCCAAGTACATGACCCACTCCTTCAGCGGGATATGGCAAGCCTTGGACGAGGACACGCGGGATGGTGCTGGGTCAGTGTGGAAAATGTGGAAGTTCTCCATTGCAGATTGCATCTCCTTCATCAAGCAGTGCCATGATGACCTGACAGCCCCCTGTGTTAACTCCTGCTGGAGGATCATGTGGCCAGAGGTGGTGAACGACTTTGCTGGCTTCCCCACAGTCGACCAGGATGAGCAGCACATCGTCCAGCTTGCCCATCAAGTGGGAGGTGAGGGGTTCGATGACCTTCAGGAGGAAGAGGTGCAAGAGGAGCTCCTGGGTCATGCTGGGGAAGAGTTGGCCAAGCTTGTCGAGGAGGGGGACGATAATCATCTCATGCTTCGCCAAAAAGTCATGGATAAGGAGTGACGCGTGAGCAGGTGCATTGTCATGGTGCAGCATCCAGGTCTTGTTTGTCCACGCCTCAGGCCTCTTCCTATGCACTGCCTCCCTCAAACGCTTCAGGACCTCCGAGTAAAACTCTTTATTGACTGTCTGTCCACGTGCAACAACTCATGATGAACGAAGCCCTTCCAATCAAAAAAGGCGATCAACATCACCTCCACATTTGTGTGGCTCTAACGTCCAGATTTGGGATCGTCTTCGGTAGATGTTCTTCCCCTTTTGAAATGCTGGTACCACAGGTGACATTGTGTACGGCTCAAACAATCCTCCCCATAAGCCTGTTGCAACATTTGAAAAGTCTCCTTAAAAGTTTTTCCCAATTTGAAACAGAATTTCATGCAAACACGTTGCTCTTCAAGATCCTTCATTGTTTAACTTGCAACAAATCGCCAAGTGCACTAAACACACGTTCACTCTAGCGCGTGTAGCTCAATGACTAATTGACGTGGCGTGATGCTGCTAGTGTTAGACTAAAGGTCAAGGTCACCGCTACACAGTGCTCCCGTCGTGAGCACGCTGTGCCAGCTCGTTGGCGCGCTATTTAAAAAGTTTGGTTTCTTTTTGGACTTGACCTCGTATACGTAACCTTCTTCATTTATTTTTTCTCATTTACTTGCACACACCATCCTACATACATATTGTGAAAAAAAGTACAGTATTACACTGCAATTACTGACATCCTTCATTTTGGGATGGTTAGATGGCTACGAAAGAAATTCTGTAAGTTTGATCTACGTATCAACCCAGCTGACGCTCAGATGCCATTTGTTCTAGAGACTAATTTTTACGAGGAAAGAATTGCTGTATGGCAACCCAACCAACCCAACTTTAATAACAAAACATGCAGTTGACTTGAAAGTAAACTCTCGCATTTTATCTACATTTCAATACATTTTGTTGTCTTGTTTCAGATTATTTATGAGAGGATTTTCCCATTATTATATATTTGTACAGTAAGTCCTCGCTTAATGTCGTCCCACTTAAAGTTTCGGTATTACATCGCTGAACTTTAGAGACCAAAAATTTGTTTAACGTCCTGGTGATCCGATACTACGTTGGTTTGCGTCATCACAGACTACTTTCTACGGCGCATCACCCGCTCTTGTCTGGCCATGCTACACTCTCTCGGCTCGGTGCGCTGCCCTCACTCGCGGAACGTCACAGCGTCCCCAAGCGAGGTCAAGCCAGTCTCTGGTACGACTTCACATCATTTGTGCATGTTTAAGTGTTTTTGCTCTAAAACTGTAATCTAACCATTCAAAATGGTTTCCAAGTGCTACTGATGCTAGTGTAGTGAAGAGGCAACGTAAGACCATTACCCCTGCTACGAAAATGGATGTATTAACCCGATTTGAAAAAGGGGAGCGTGCTGTGGACATAGCCGCTGTGCTTGGTCTAACCCCCACAACAGTGCGTACTATCCGGACCAACGCTGACAAGATTAAGGTTAGTGCTGAAAGTGGTTCTTCTCTGAGTGTTACTAAGATGACCCGTACTAGAAGCACTGTGATAGAGAGGGTGGAAGAGATGCTGGCAATGTGGATGGAGGACCAGAATCAATGCAATGCCCCAGTGAGCCTTATGGTTATCCAGCACAAGGCCAGATCCCTGTTTGATGACTTAAAGGCAGAAGAGGGTGAAGGATCGAAGAAAGAGACCTTTACTGCCAGCTGAGGATGGTTTCAACGATTTAAGCATCGTTATAACTTCCACAATATTAAGATGACTGGTGAAGCTGCCAGTTCAGATACGGTTGTTGCCGATATATTCCCGCCAGAATTCAAACGGACTGTCCAGCAAAGAGGCTACTCACCGAAGCAACTCTTCAATATGGATAAGACTGGTCTCTTTTGGAAGAGGATGCCTGAGAGGACCTATATCTCCAAGGAGGAGAAAAGCGCACCAGGTTTTAAAGCAGCGGAAGACCACTTCACGCTGCTGCTTGGTGCGAACGCTGCCGGTGACTTCAAGCTGAAGCCAACGCTGATTTCTCGCGCTGCCAATCCACGGGCCCTGAAAGGATACTCTAAGGATCACCTTCCTGTTATTTACAAGGCAAACAAAAAGGCATGGATAACCTGCGCCACATTTAGCCAGTGGTTAAACGTGTATGCCGTCCCTGCACTGAAAGAATACTGTGCCAAAGAAAACCTTCACTTCAAAATTCTACTGATCCTTGACAATGCTCCAGCTCATCCTCCCAATCTCAACGACTTGCATGACAGTGTAAAAGTTGTATTCCTGCCTCCCAACATGACAGCACTGATGCAGCCTATGGACCAAAGTGTCATCGCCGCATTCAAAGCGGTATTATTTACGCAGTACCATGGCCCAGCTGCTCAAAGCTACAGACGGAGAAAATAAACCAAAGATCCGAGAATAGTGGCGCAGCTTCAACATTCTTCATGCAGTTAACAACATTGGCAAGGCATGGGAAGAGGTTTCAGAATGTTGTCTGAATGGTGTGTGGCATAAACTGTGGCCCGAGTGTGTCAACAGTTTTTCGGGATTCACAGACTTAGTCCCAGCTGTGAATAGGGATATCCTCAGCTAGGCTAGACAGGCAGGCTTTGATGAGCTGGAATCAGAGGATATTGAGGACGTCCTGGCATCCCATACAGAAGAGCTCACCAACGAAGATCTGCAACAATTAACAGAGCACAGTCCCATTAAAGACGACTACAACGAAGAACCTCAACGAACGCTAACTTCAAAGAGGTTGGCAGAATCGTTGAACATGTTCCAGCAAGCAATGCAAATGCTTCCAGATGACGACCCAAACAGAGAACATAGCTCAAAGGTTCAACGTAGAATTGAGGACAGTCTTGGTTGCTACACCAAGATCTATAAGGAGAAGATGATGAGTAGCACCAAGCAGTCAACACTGGATTCATTTTTTCGTCGCGAGACGGCAGGAGCTTCTTCACAACAGCCAGCAACCGAGGAGGAGCAAACAACAACAGAGAAGGAGAAACCAGCGGCGGAGAAACCCCAGTCAGAGCAGGAGGCAGCCGCAGAGTCTCAGTGACTCACCACCCTCCTCTTCTCCCATCCTCCTTCGCTCCACTACCCACCACACACTTGCTCTACCACCTCCGCCCATCGGTGAGTACCAATACATACTTAGTACTGTAGTTCTTTATACTATGCTCTATAGAAATGGCAATAACTTTCTGTGTATGTAACTTTTTTCATGGGGCAGAGGTGGGAAATATGACTGCGAACAACTTCATATTTTTCCCGCCTCTGCTAATGGTCTTGTAATATTTCAATGTGATTCTGATCTTTAAAAATTTTGTTTTTGCATAATGTAGTATTACTGATACGTAATTTGTCTTAGTATGCCTTATTGTGGGTAAAAACAAGTATATATATTAAATGCATCCTCCGAAAGCGTGAATTTGCAACCAGAGTTTAACAGTTAATTCATGTATAATACTTCTGATAAACTTCCTACATGCTTATGTTTGAAATAATGAATGTATGTATCTTTATATAATTTAGCTAAATATCTTTCTCGTCAGAAACGGTCATCCCAACGATTATGAATAAACTCATTTAGAAATACATCATAACTTCAGGACAAAATAGGACAGGTGTGCAACAGCCAATCAGCTGTAACTCTTGGGGAAGGGGCGGGGCATCTTTTCTCAGCTGAGAAAAAATGCACTATAGTTACCCACAGGAAACTTATTTCACTCTACCAGGGCCCAGAATACATTATTGAAATTTCCTGTTGCCATTGACAACTGAGTGACTGCCAGTGGACAATAAGGGTTGGACGTAGAAATATTTGACATAGGTATACATTGCCCAATCTTTTTAATTTTGTTTACACTTTGAGACTTTCTTGACACATTTTGTATTTTACCTTGAATTTCTTCAATTGATGGCTTATGGTACATTCAGTTCCTTTGGACCTTTTACCCTTTTGTGGTATTTCGGCGCAAATTGTGTCACATAACCTCTCTCGCTCAGCTGTATCTCACACTGAGAGCACCCCTTCCATAAGCATAATGCAGGAACAGTGGACCGGCCCTGTCAACCACATAAGTTCCTCCCACTAGCCTCATGGGCTGGCAGATGCATGTCTAGGATGCAATTTGGGTCTGGATCACTCTAACCACTGTTTATTAAATTTGAAAAATGGATCCTGTTACCGACGCAAACCGAGTCAAAAGACCGCCAGAGGGTGAGATTTCCGACCGTGGCCAGGAGTGCCAGAGGGTTAACCATAAGCAGTAGGGAAAAGGAAACATGATATTGTGAAAGTTGTTTATTTTGTACTGTAGACAATATTTAAAAAGACACCAGTCCAAGTCCTAAAATCATGCTCCCCCACAATGACACTAAAGGGGAGAGCTCTGCAACTTGCACACCCTATAAAATGTATCAAAAATTATATAACTGACATTGATTGGATCTTGGCTCTCAGCTTCTGGGAGTACTAAACATAATATTCATTTTTCATTTCACATGTGAATAACAAATCACTACAAAATCTTACCAAGACCCAAAATAAAAAGACTATATATTTTAATATGGCCAAGTACCACACACACACACATACCTATCAACGGGCTTGAAGCTAGATATACATGACATTACAAGTGCTAAGTAGCAACACTCTCCATGCAGTTACTAATTATCATGTAATACAACAAAGAATTTGCTCCAACTAACATTTTCTAATACCAGTGTAATTATTGGTGTAAGTGCACTCAAGAGAATTGTATGAATGTTTTTATTTTTATAAGTCATATAACAATACCATTTGCAATTTCTATTCACCTTTTTGCTAGTTTGTACTTACATAAGTATTGAACTTATTTTGTTTTTTTCATTTACAGTAACAATAGGAATATACTATTAATAACAATCCCAGAATCAAATATCACTTACTGCATCAACATGCATCAGTATGAGCGCCCGACTTTAGGCCTCTTGAGGCTTGAAATTGTGAATTTTAACTTTAATTGAAAGAGGTCCACCATTAGTAAAGGTTATTGGGTCTCCTGAGTAAAATTTGATGCTTGCTAAACCAATTATTCAAAGTGCAATAACTGTAAATGGGATGGAATTGCATAATGCACAAGAATACAATCCCATTGGTCAATTGCAAACACTGCATAAGCTTTTTTTAACTATCATTTATTTTTTTTATTTATTTTTTTCAGAAAGATTAACATTGTAGTAAGAATATGTACCTGCCATTCTGAGTGACAGCTTACTGTTATAGGAAAACAATATTTTCTCATGGATCCAAAGTGTGAACAGTGGCCGTAACATTGTTAGGATTTTTTTACATAAAAGCTACATGTCAATCCTCATATTTTTTTCCACTACATCGTCAGTCATTCTCTTTAGAAATTACTGTATCATCATCCACACTTTGCCTCTGTGAGAAAGGATATACTGTACCATAATAGCAGAAGAAAATTAAATTACATATAATGTTGGCACTGCAATATTAATGGAAGAAGGGGCCAACACAGACTCAATGTGACTGTTAGTCATTGAAGCCATCAATGTTGCATCACTGAAAATTTCCCATATTTAGCAACCAAAAGAGGTGGCATTGTATCCAGGTACAACAAATATAGCTTCATGATAACTGTGCATAATACTTCACTTTCCAGCCAAACATGACCAATTAGCTACAAAGTATTTCCACAGGAAACATACATACAATAATCTTGCAAGCCTTACAACTTGTTAAGTTTGACTAAGTACAAGGTGTGTTCAGTGCTTTGGTTGCTGGGAAGATTAGGAGTATGCATCAGAGACCAGTCAAAGTCTCACTTGGAAAAGAGGTTCCACGTGGACTTGTGTATTGTCATTGGTTCATTTGAGGCTTTCGTTAGTCCCAGTTCTGGGGGGGGACCCCTGAGAAAAGCTCATCAAGAGGGACACACCCTCATCCAACTCAGGCTCTTCGCACAACATCTTGGCTAATTCTGCCTCATTCAGCTGTACACCATGAGCGTTTCCTGTTAAAGGAACTAAGTGTGAGTGAGTGCCTGAAGAATATATGAAATCTGTGGTAAAAAGACATTTATTACAAAGAAAATATGCAAGAATTTAAATTTTATTCTTAGAAAACAGTAAAAATTATGAAAGTTCGGTGGTATAGTCATGTTCAAAAGTCGTGCCCAAGCCATGTGCTCTGTGAATCTAAAACCAATAAATTCAAATTGGCATGCAAAGATGCCCTGTCAACAGATGACATTCACCGATGTACAGTGAGCTCTCAAAGATTCGGTCCTGGTAAATCCGGATTTCGGAAGATTTGGACAAAATTTTGGGGTTCCGGGGGCTAAGAAGCATTCCCAAAACAGAGCAAAGATCATCCTAGGCCCATATAAAGATGTCAGCGCATGGGATACAGGTGCTCGAGGCGGGAAACATAAACAGAGTTGTCAATTATTGTTTGTGGGAATATTATTTTATTCACTCTAATAATGATATATGTACAATGTTTCTTATTATGTTGTCATAAGTAAATGCATGGTTTATATAATTTGTTTATCACTGCCTGTCACCATTTTCAAATTAGACTATAAGATATTTATTTCTCCCATACATATTTCAATTGTACACTTGGCAATGGGAGTGAGTGGCTGCTAATTAGAGCGTTGTTTGCTGTTGCAACTCTCCTCGCTCCCGCCTTATTTCACTGGATTTACTGATATGATAGTGATTAATGATGGCATTGTAGCTACTGGGCTAAGCTGTGTGGTGTTATGGTCGTTTTTCAACTCGTATTATTTTTACTCAGTTACATGCACACCATCCCACATACATATCGTGAAAAAATGTAAAAGAAATAATTGTCCTAAGGGCAAATACACAAAGGGAATATACATTTCTTTGCACATGAGTTAGCTGACTCGGTGAGGGAGCAGGAGGAACACACAGAGTGTAGGGGGTGGGGAGCATTGCTAGGGAATCAGCGTCTCAGCTGGTCTCCGTTATTATGATGAAGCAGGGGGGTGTATACAAATAACGACTGTGTTTAACTTCCATTTGGCTTTTATTTACCAATTTGGCAATGCAGTATATAGTATTTTTTGTTGTAACATTTTTATTTATTCCTCACGTTTCCTGGTGCTACACAGTATATATATTATTTTAAGAAAACTATGGCTATAGGAGAAAAAAGTCAAATACTCCCTACTAAAATGGGGGGGGGGGGGGGTTTCTTATATGCCATAAAATACGGTCCTGTATTTTTATTTATCATCATTATTTATCGTTTTTATACATTTAGTACATTCACCAGAAGATAGGGACAATCGGCTTTTTCAGACAGGTGGTCTTTCAGTTTGGATCTTCGAGGGTTCACTGTACGTTGTAAGCACGAACTTGACTGAAAACGAGATATTTATATCACAGTATTCATCAGACTCCTCTATCCAGGCATGTATGGAGATACCGAGTTATGCCATTTTCAATAAAGTTGACAGTTGCATTTAGACACATGGGTAAAGTCCACAGCAACCTGGGGTGCCTTGGAGCTTAGGGACACCCTGGAAGAAGTCTGTATCATCGGCAGTCAATGTTTTGCACTCCTCTAAGTAGCTGGTTGGCCAATCACTGCCCGGGAGAGATTTCTGGTGGGTTAAACAGCATCCAGTGTTCTTGCACCAGCTCTCAGTGTACAGTTACAGCAGTTTATAAAAATACTCCAAGCATAATAATGTCAGAGGAAATCTTTACTGACTAAAATGAATATAGAAAATAGTGATGTTGAAATTACTATGTACTCTTGAACCACATATTACTATTGTTTTACTGTTTATTTAAAAACAAATTACAATATACAGTAAACTAAGCAAATTGTGAAACTTTGCTCTCGAGCAGCTTATTTTCTGATATATCCCTGTATGAAAATATGTGTTTCGAAAAATATTAAAGATGTATATTATTTTTATTCACATCATTATGGGGAGTTTGAAATGTATAAAGTGTGAAAAAATGAAAAAATAAAACATATATGGTTCAAAAGTTATGGTAATGTTAATATCACAGAACTTTCACTGCATTTTGTGGGTGGGGGTTCAGGTGTTAACGAGTTCTTCCACAGTAAACCCTTCTTATTCACAGTTATGACTTCACAGCAAGCAGATGGTAGGGCAAGCTCACAAGCCTTAGCGAGAGCACTACGAGTCACTCCCTATGAGCCCACAGTATCTCCTGTCATTTGTTTGCAGTCAAACATTGCCCGTGAGGCATCATCTCTCAAGTTATGCTCAAAACTTTAATGTTTTGTGCAAAATGGCCTCTATAGGAATGCCTAATGCTAGTGAAGTAAAATAAAAAAGGTAAAAGTTAGTGATGGCCTTTACCAAGTTCCAAACTTCCATATACATATGTAAGTAGGGGTGACTTAACACACACAGTATTGGTTTTACTGTATTTGCTGTTCTACTCCTTTTACAATTTTAATAAACTACCCTGTACTACTATGAATAACAATGACAGGAACACACAATTCATTTCATAATCTTTGTCTCAAGACTCGGGCCTTGTGGTCAGTTACCCACTAACTATTGTGATGGGTGCAAATCCTTCGACCTATGTTCAGTATTTTATAATTTTATTGAGGAAAATACAGTAGATATATTTTGTGCTATGTAATACCTATAAGATAGACATTTGATATAAAAGAGTATTCAAGTACAGTTCGTCCCCGAATTACGTACATCCGAATTACGTACAAACGGCCGATACGTACATCGTTTCTGAAGTCTTTAATTGCAAAAATATTGTCTTAAAAGGGCGAGCAATTTTTAAATTTGGCGGGCGAGCCAGCCGCACCGCGCCGCCACTATCACTGACCATGCAGACGACACGCTAGACGCACCAAAACAACACGTGTGGTCATTGTGCATACTTCTCCTGTGAATTTCTGCCCTATTTTGTACACTTTACTCTGTGTGCAATGACTGGTGTAAAGCGTAAGAGTGGTGAAGCCAGTGGGAGTGCTACGAAACGTCAAGCAATCTCACTAGAGGTAAAAATGGACATAATAAAACTGCTTGAAAGTGGTGAAAAGTTGACCAATGTTGCCCGCAAATTTAACCTGAGTCGGTCAACTGTTAATACAATTGATAAGGGCAAAGAAAAGATCAAGGAACATGTGAAATCTGCAGTGCCAATGCAATCTACGATTATAACTAAAAGAAGAGGGAAGGTTCTGGAAGAAATGGAAAAATATCTTGCGCTGTGGATCGAGGACTGCACACAAAAACGTAAGCCTCTGTGTCTCAGTATGATTCAGGAGAAAGCCCTAAGTCTTTTCAACGACCTAAAGAAAGATCACCCTGATGATACTGTGACATTCAATGCTAGCAATGGGTGGTTTAACCGATTCAAGGTGCGAAATAAGCTGCATAATGTTCGAGTGACTGGTGAGGCGGCGAGTGCTGATTGGAAAACAGCACAGGATTTTCCAAAGAAACTCGCGGAAATTATCGAGTTACGTACATTTCGAGTTAAGTACAACCTTTTGGTCCCCATTATGTACGTAACTTGGGGACTTACTGTATGAATTTTGTTGCAAGTGTGCATCAACATCACTTGCTCTAGGCTGTGTGCAGTAGCTTCAAATAAAACATCTTTCATCACTCCACACTGCTCATCAACATTCCAGACAACTCTCCAATCATGCTACAATGACAGTTGAATGTAAACACATTCTTTTGTATTTCTTCTTTTATTGATTACCCCCCCCCCCCCTTTTTTTTTTCCAAAGTTTAGCCATGCGGGGAGTCTGGCTGGTATTATGTCACAAGGGCTTTTAAGGTTAATCTAATATCATGTGCAACCCCCCACATGCATCAATCACTTCATTTATTCTATCTGGGATGGAATTACCTGTACAATAACTGGGTTTCAACACCCCCTGTGATTTATAGCGCATTTTCTTGCTCCCTTTTAGAGTGGTTCATAAAATTTCTGAACTGGTTTAACTCTTAAAACCAAAGGTGAACGAGTTTACATAGGTTTCATTCTGTACTTTCTTCCTATTGGTTGGATGAATGAGTGGGATGAGCATCAGCAACAAAGTGTAAACAAACATCAGCTATTCTTAAAGATGGAATTCTACAAAGATTAATGCTTTGAAATCATCAGATGAAGCCACCTAGTAAAAGTATTTTACCAAAAATAAAGCCCCTGGTACATTATAGTAAAACAGTAGTGAGTATACTTTACATTAGGTTTTCTTCATAATCTGCCTTAACATTTCTGAATGTCTCAGTAGGCATATAATATATAGTTACCCGGTATCCCAGTAGCCGCGTCAAAATATTTGCTTCTTCGGAGGACCCAAAAAACAAGTCCTTCTTGTTTAATTTTAATGGCTTATTAGCAAATATACTATGACATTTGATGCTGAAATTACAGTTTACAACAGTGGATAAATATAACGATATTCTATTGAACATTTCATTAACTACTGTATCCCACTTTACTGTTCCTGTACAGTTGTACCCCACTTAACGCAGTCAATAGAACCCAGAGGGTCCCGCGTTAAGTGAACAACAGAACATATGGGATTAATTCCAATAGAAACCAGCCCGACCCCCAAACTCCACTTTTTGAAGACACATAACTATGTTGTAGTAAAAATAACATCTTAATTTTATGATGGTACATGCACACAATTAATACTTAAGAGAAATAGAGAAATACAGTCGCCAAGTTAATGTCCATTCAAATAATGGACTCAACTCCCTCCCCCTCTTCTCACACTACACTGCTGGCTCTTCCCTCTCTGAGAAATTTTTGGGGGAAAACCACTAAATTTTAATAAATAATACCTCAAACTTAAGTTAGGATAATACAATTGACATTGCTGGATTCCTTGTAAGACCAGGAATATTTTGAATATAAATGTCATATATTTTGCACAAAAGATAACATATTTACTCAGAGAAAACATTTTATCAAAAATTTGTATGTCTAATGCAAAATATATGATGTTTATATTCAAAATGATCACCAAATTATAAGAATTCCAGCAATGTAAATTATATTCTGGCCGGGTAATTTGTATGAATTTTATGAGCTAAAACAAATATCTTCAGTGAATAAAAAAAAAAATATTCTTCACGACACTATCTGTCAATCAAAGTACCCCACCTTGCCTCCCCCCTCTTCCAACCAGGGGTCAGTCCCAACCCTCCCCCCCACCAATCCTCCCTTCAAGAGAAAGAGTGGGTGAAAAAAATAAATTTTAACATTTTGTATTAAATAATACCTCAGATTAAAGTTAGGATAATATAATTGACATTGCTGGATTCCTTGTAAGACCAGGAATATTTTGAATATAAATGTCATATATTTTGCACAAAAGATAACATATTTACTCAGAGAAAACATTTTATCTAGAATTTGTATGTCTAATGCAAAATATATAATGTTTATATTCAAAATGATCATCAAATTATAAGAATTCCAGCAATGTAAATTATATTCTGACCGGGTAATTTGTATGAATTTTATGAGCTAAAACAAATATCTTCAGTTAATATAAAAAAAAAATATTCTTCACAGGGTAACAGATGGTCGGTCGGTCCCTCCCTCCCCCCCACCCTCCACCAACCGTCCCAAGGAGATGTGTGGGAAAACCAGAATATTTAACATTTTGTATTAAATAATACCTCAAACTAAAGTTAGGATAATATAATTGACATTGCTGGATTCCTTGTAAGACCAGGAATATTTTGAATATAAATGTCATATATTTTGCACAAAAGATAACATATTTACTCAGAGAAAACATTTTATCTAAAATTTGTATGTCTAATGCAAAATATATGATGTTTATATTCAAAATTATCACCAAATTATAAGAATTCCAGCAATGTAAATTATATTCTGGCCGGGTAATTTGTATGAATTTTATGAGCTAAAACAGGCAGGGTGGCGGGTGGGGCAAATCTAAAAATAGCGTCTCGAGCCGGACACTCACCACGTATACAGTGGGGTATGCTATAACGAACGGATCCTACTACGAATATTCCTATAACGAACGGTTTTACCTATAAAATTGAGAATGCTATAATGAACGCAACTCCTACAACGAACGCGGATGAATACCGGACTATTTCGCCTGGCGCATGAATATTGTTGTACCGCGACCCACAACAAGAGCGTCAGGCGCCATCTTTGTCTCATTGTGTAGCCAGTGCACCACTGTTATTGTTGAAATTTCGTGTTTTGATGTGGAAATTCGCGTTATTTGTATAACTATTTTGTTATACAAGTAGTATACAATTGTAACAATGAGTCGTCCAAAGCGAGTGAGAAAGCTAATAACCCTTGAAACTAAGAAAGAAATTAAAAAGAAACGTGAGAATGGAAGAAGCATTGCGAAACTTAGTGATGAATATGGGATGGCTAAATCGACTATATGTACGATTTTGAAGAATAAAGAGGAGTTAAAAACTGTGCAAGTGGCGAAGGGAATCTTTAGACTTAGCAAAGCAAGGTGTAATGTGATTGAAGAGATGGAAAATTTACTCTTAGTGTGGATAAAGGAGAAAGAAATGGCAGGTGGTAACATTAGTGAAGCTATAATTCGTGAGAAGGCTAAACAATTGTTTGAGGACCTTAAAGCCAAGACTCCCAGTGGAAGTTATAGTGATGTGCCAGTGTTTAGGGGTACCTGCATGCTGAATAACACTAAGGTAAGATAAAGTACCGTATTTTTTACATTTCCACAGAATTTTTTCAGTGTTAAGCGGTTGTATTTGGGGGCCTGGAACGGATTAATCCTATAACGAACGAGGTTCTGGAACCAATTACGTTCGTTATAGCATACCCCACTGTATGTGGAAAAAATCCGCGTTAAGTGAAAGTTCAGCTCTGGCGAGCACCGCGTATATGAAAAAACGCGTTAAGTGAAACCGCGTTAGGCGGGGTAATACTGTATTAAAAAAATTTAAAAACTCTAATACAGTACTGTAATATCTCCGTTAGCCAGAATCCCTCAAACACGGAACTCTCCAATAGCCGGAATTGAAATTTTCTAAGAAAAATCATTCCCAAAGCCGTAATTTTCTGGAAAATTACGGCTTTGGGAACGATTTTCAGGGGGACACATTTTCTAGAAAATTATGAGAAGATTTTCCCGATACCCGGAAAATTCCGGAGAAAGGCGAGTTTTTTTGGGTTTCAGAGATGAAAATGAGGCACATTTTCCGGAAATTCAGAGACATTTTTGGGGGGAACCGGAAAATTCCATGGATGGAGGATATTTTTCCAGGTTCAAGAGATGATATAATGGGCAATTTCTTGAACTTTTAAGACAATTTTCCGTTACCCAGAAAATTCCGGGGATGAGGGATATTTTTCCAGGTTCGAGAGTCGTCTCATTACCCAGAAATCTCTCATTCCCAGAAGTGCTCTGCATCAATTGTTCCAGCTAACGGAGATATCACTGTACTGCACAGTAAAAGCATCAATTTGGCAGCCTTTTTTGTTTGATGTTGACAAGGGTCCTCCTTGTCTTCTTCTCTTGACTTTGCCACTGCACATCATGGACAGTACACTGGTCCAAGTGTGACGAACCCTCGAACAGGCCCCGGTTAGACTGGTAAAATTATGTGGCAGGAGAATAATGTGATGCCGGCTTGCACCAAATGAGACTGGAAAATGCAGCTTTCTTTTCTATGGCATTCCAATCACGGCACTATGGACCTCAAGCACCTCGATTTAGGGATTTGCTTGGATTCAGTCCTTTGCTGTTCTTCTAGTATAAATAAGATTGTTGTCATGGACCAGTTTCAATGGAGTTGGTGCAGGAATGGCCATGGCCCTCACTGATGGATGTAAACACATTCCCCAAAATACTACTACCTGTATATCCATTTCCTGAGAAGTTTTCCCTCAATCTTTCTCAAGTCATCTTGCCCATATGCCCACATCCACCCCCCAGAGACTTATGTTGGTATTCTTAAAACGTTCTTCCCATTGACAGACACCTGAAAAGAATTTTTTTTAGCAAATTTTGTATACAATTATGAAGCTCTGGCATACCACTGCTTCTTGCCTAGGAACAGGGCTACCAAAAGAGGATTTCAACTTTCCAAAGCAAAGGATTTTTTATGCACAGTGGAGTCAAGAAATATTTCACCGAATGGAAGCAATATATTTAAGAACTCTAGAGTGACTCTCCCACTCACACCATGTTCCTGGATGTGATACCTTGCATACCGATTGTTCAGAGGCTTCCAGCACTACTTAGACCCAGCCTCGATGGTAGTGCTGGGTTTTCCTGCTAATGTTATCCATAGTATTTCATTAAAAGTGTAAAAGGAGTAGAACAGCAAATACAGTAAAAACTCCTATCCCCTCATCCTACAACTTACATTGCTGAGTGCTATCTGTTGACAGAATGGAACATCTTTGCATGCCGATTTGAATTCACTGGTTCAAGATTCACAGCCTGGAGAAGACTTTTGGTCGTGACTGTACCTAACCCTTAAATATAAATTCAACTCACTCTACAGAATCATAATATAACAACAAACCTGCATGAGCAACAAAGAGATCCTTCAGAATGCCCAATTCTTTATTAAGAATCTTAATGTTTTCCTCCAACTCTTCATTTTCAGTACTCAGTTGAGTAACCCTATCGATCATCTGCTGGGTCTTCATTTTTGTCTTGAGACGTGACTTCTTCACTGCCTGGTTGTTGCGGTCACGACGTCTAAAAAACAATATAATTTAGGGATTAATCCTGGAAGCCCATTTCATATCTAAGCATGGATTGGACAACTGGGATTTCAAGGATTGGGATTCAACTCCAGAAAAATTCTTCTTTACAATAACAACTATAGCCTCTTAGAAAAGGAGGTACAGTCAATCCTCATATTACGCGGTCCCGCATTCCGCGTTTCACCGGAGAGCGGCTGGCAAGCCGCGCCATTTTTGGATCCAAACCTCCCGCCATCCGCCATGTTGTGTAAGAGGCGCGAAAATGGTGCGCACAAGGTCGCCCAGTCATCAAAACATTACCGAGTTCTTCACCCGCCACCCACTACAGCCGGCCCAAGTCAGTGATAGTGATAATTATAGTGAGGATATGGACTTATATGAACTTTGGGGGGTTTGACAAAGAGGCCCTGCAAGCCTCTGTGGTGGATAGTGATACAATTGATACAAGTGATACAGGTGAGGGCCAATAATCTGCCCTCTGCCTCGGAACCAACCGCCCATCCCCATGTGCCCAGCCATCTTTTCTACTAATGTAAGTGTTAAAAAACCTAATATTATTGATATTTCTCTTAATTATTAATTGTGTGTGCATGCCATCATAAAGTTTAGATAATATTTTTACTACAACATAGTTGTGTGTCGTCAAAAAGTGGAGTTTGGGGATCGGCCCGGACTCCATTTCAATTAATCCCATATGTTATGTTATTCACTTTACGCGTTTCTCACTTTCCGCGGTACCCTCCGGGTTACATTAACCGCGTAATGCGAGGACCAACTGTACAATACAACACTTGGAAGCATAAACTGCCAATTAGATTGAAAACTGGGAATCTTCATTGCCTTCTCGCTCATGCTAGCACCTAAAGGAGGAGGCAAGGATCTCTGTCACATGTTCAATGGTTGCTTATAAAAATTGGATTTAATGGTTGATCCATTATTTATAACTTTCATATAGATCAGGTGATGTACATAAAACCATCTAATACAGAAAGGAGAACCGAGTTATTAAGTTTAAGAAGTTAAGAAAGAACTGCATCTTTAACCAGATTAACTTAATAATTAATCTTACAGGCTCCCAACTATTTCATAATCTAAAGGCATTGTAGTCCCTTCAAGGTAGTGAAAGCTAAACACCTTCACAGATGCCCAGGCACCCCAATGGAGGAGTGACTAAGAGATATACTTTGAAGAAAAGCTAAGGATGCAGCAATTTTCATACAGTTTTGGGAATAAGACATATATCCAGTTTGTTTAATGCCAGTAATTCTGAACAGCCTTTATCTATCTAATTCCAAGGCTGGGAATTCTTTCCTCCAGCTGAAGCTTTTTTAATAATAAAAATTTTCAGCTCAGCCTGAGGCTATCCCACTAAAGTGAGTGGATTGACTGTGTTGTCTATAACTATATCATAACCAGTGACACAATGTGGATCACATAATTTTGCATGCATGCTAGCTTGGTGGCAAGGACTTCCAGCTTTCTGCCTGACTGGCAACCAATGCCTCCCAAATAGTTGTATTGGAAAAGAATATCTAATTCTTTGGAATTAGTTACTACTCCATGTATCTTGCATCATGAGAAAACTGGCTATCAAACTACATGGATTACTTAATACAGTATAGTCTGGTTTTACGCAGCTAATTAAACCCATGGAGGTCTGCAGATATAGCGAAACAAGTAAATAAAATAACAGAACCTTTGGGATTAATTGAAATAGAGACTCGGCCGACCTCCAGACTCACCTTTTTTGGCTATCACCGACACAATACTATACATTGTAGAAAAAATAACATCTTAATTTTATGATGGTAGTTCAGGGCCTCTGGGGGGTGGTGGGGGTCCAGCGGAAGCCATTGTGGAGAAAGAAAAAAAAGCACTGGTTCTTGGTCACGAGTGAATATATGCGGAGACAGTGAGACTGACGCGGCGGCGGAGAGCTTGGGTGGCAAGTATGCCTAGAGTCTAGGCATACTTGCCACCCAAGCTCTCTGCCGCGCTGTGATTGGTCTAGCGTGCGGCGGAGGGGGTGCGTGGGTAGTAAGGATACGTGGCCCAATCACAGTCTGCGACGTCACCGGCTGCATGCCGCGTACATGATAGAATTTACTGTGTAAATAATAATTATCACTTCTGACAGGTGCTGCGTAAAAAATATTCTCGTAAAACCAGACTATACTGTATAAAAAAGTTATAAAAGGGTGTGCTACAAAATAAGAATTTGCCACTACAGTACTATTAAGAGTATTAAACATTCACCTTTAAACTGTAATTACTTTAAACATCGAAAGAATATTATTGCGGTAAAGTTTTTTTGAGAACATAAGTAAATATATAAGTACTTTCGGTACTCCTCAGTGTTCTTGACTGGCCGACGAGAACCTGAGGTCCCACTTGAGCTTCCACCTGAGGAGTCATCTCCACTCTCACTGCTTACTCCCTCAACCTTTGGTGCCATCTCCACTCCTGCAGAACAAATGAGTTTTAGTTTCTTTTGGTAATGAACTTACCATTAAATGAAAAAGTATATACAGTGCATAATTCTGTAGTCAATTACACAAAAAATTCCTAAATCACACTCACCCTGCATAAAGATGTTACCTCATGAAATCATGACCTTGGAAAAAGTAAAGGTCAGCAGTGACTCAACTTTCATTTTTTCATAAAATTATATGAGTCAACAATAATTCCTCAATTTATTTATACTGTACACATTACTGCAAAGGTACCATTCAACTGGTGTACACTTTTTAAAGATTCTGCATGCACAATGGCTTTAAATTCTTAAAGGCATCAGTATGATAACAAATCTCATGTAAAAGCTCTTCATGTGGGAAGATGGGCCCAATTTACAAAACTAGGTGTTTTTTATTCTCAATAATTTTAACTACAATACCATACCTAGAAGGAACAGTTTGGAAAACAATAATGATCTTAAATTTATTGTTCAGTATGTTTTTTTTCTGTGGAATAGAATATAAAATTAAGTTACTTTAAAGCTGGAATTAGCATAATACACCCTCTAATCAAGAGTAACTTGACTAACCTACTTCCTGGTTGCAGAGAGGTGAATATATGTCAAGACCTTTCACTTTGCCAAATAAAAAAATGTGGATGGGCTAGGTCTTCTTTTTGGCAATTATTGGTGTACGTGCTGCTTGATGTTGATCAATGATGTTATGGTACCTATTCTGAGGGCAAGTGAGCTCAATCACCAGGGGCTGTCCCCCCCCAAAGCACAAACCTGTCTCACTTGATATACCTGAAAAATATAGAAATTATTAAAGTTGAAATACATATTTACTCTTGTAAAGTTAAATCATTGATCACTGTTCATCTCTGATTATAAATCAAATGCTAAAGAGACAACAAGAAATAGCTGCCTCTTGCTTATATTATATATAAACAAAACCCTGAAGTTGCCAATATTATCAACAGAAGTGACAATATAACCTGCAGTCTGTGATGACATTATTAAAAAAAGTTAAGAATAAATCATAGCCTGAGTGTATAAAAATGGTTGGAATGAGTAAAAATTCTTGATCTTGAGAAAGTATAACAATGATGAGGAAATTGTACAACAAAATTTATGAGGAAATACTAACAAAACAGTAATGATTTGCTGATTTACAACCTGAGACCTAACTCCCTCAAATAAATGAGAGACTTGTGATATCAAATAATTTTCCATTAACAACAACAACACCCACCACCACCAATAACAACAACACCCACCACCGCCACCAATAACAACAACACCCACCACCACCACCAATAACAACAACACCCACCACCACCACCAATAACAACAACACTCACCACCACAATAACAACAACTCACCACCACCAATAACAACAACACTCACCACCACCAATAACAACAACACTCACCACACCAATAACAACAACACTCCCCACCACAATAACAACAACACTCACCACACCAATAACAACAACACCCACCACCACCAATAACAACTCACCACCACCAATAACAACAACACTCACCACACCAATAACAACAACACTCACCACCACAATAACAACAACACTCACCACCACCAATAACAACAACACTCACCACCACCAATAACAACACTCAACAACACTCCCCACCACAATAACAACACTCACCACACCAATAACAACAACACCCACCACCACCAATAACAACTCACCACCACCAATAACAACAACACTCACCAAACCAATAACAACAACACTCCCCACCACAATAACAACAACACTCCCCACACCAATAACAACAACACTCACCACCACCAATAACAACAACACTCCCCACACCAATAACAACAACACTCCCCACACCAATAACAACAACACTCACCATCACCAATAACAACAACACTCACCACCACCAATAACAACAACACTCACCACCACAATAACAACAACACTCACCACACCAATAACAACAACACTCACCCAAACAATGGTAGAGTAGACTGTGCTTGAGATTTTGCTGTGTACTGTACAAATAATTCTCTTGTTACCATGTTTTCATTTATTTTTGGAATCCTCAGAATGAAGTTATTTATACTGATGATGTTTTTGTCATTTAAAATGAACAGAATGTAAAGAAAGTTCATTATAAGCATAAATGGGGAACAAAACATCTACATACTACTTGTTGCCAAAGCTCGTACATCTATTTCTGGAGCCCTCACAGAATGATATAATTTTTTTTTGGCCGACATCCTAAGGCCAGGGGACCCTCAAAATACAGGGCAACTTTTTTTTTTAAGACTGCATTATTTATTATTGGAATTATGGGAATTTCTTTGTCAAAATACAACCCTTCCCATATCATAATCCATTTGGATATACAGTACGTACCAAGCCATCTTTCCTCCCCATCCCAGCAAAAGAGAGATGGAGTAAAAAACTGCCCACTAGGGACTAGGAGGTCTTTTTAGAACCAAATTTACCCAACTAATGGTAGACCCTGCTGCCATACCGTATTACGAGAATTGTGACCAAGTCCTAGGTTGCTGATCTGACTTTCTGCCTCATTTACACACAATTGCAGGGTCTTGTACTGGACGTCTCCCCTACAAACTGCCTATCGCATTCCAATGTGCCGTCTTCCCTAGCAACCAAGCGTATCCGCATTCCAATGCCCGCCGTATCTTAGCAACGGAACTAGTCACCGGCTACTTCTCGGGTTTTCCCACCATGACTCATAGCCGCTGCTGGGTGTATATAAGCTCTGTCTCTCCCTTGAGATTCATTCTGACCGATCTTCTTGAACAAGCAACACCTCCTCCTCTGCCGCTGCCTGGCGACCCTCGCCTCTCCTCCGCCTGCCTGGCGGTCCTCGCTCCCGCCAGCGAGCATGTCCTTCTCTGAGCTTCCTCACCAACCAACTCTCATTCTGCCCATTTTCCTGAACAAGCAACATCTCCTCTAGCAAGCTCCACGCTGTTAACATTTCATTCAACCAGGAGGCCAGCAACAGGCAACATCTTCTCTAACGAAGCTCCTGCACATCTACCTCCTTCAACACGATACTCACCGAACGTCTTCTACTGAGCTGCTCCCCACCACACGGCATCTTCAGCACCAGACTGTCTATCATATAGCTTATATATATTATATAAGAAAACCACATTAGAGTTTCCTTCCATCCTGAGTGCTAGACAACATTAATATCTCGATACCCCTACAATGGTGACTCCCGGAGATAAGCACTCACACAGGATGGAGGAGACTGATCACGCTCCCAGTCTTCAAGCAGACACCGGCTCCTCTTCCTGCCCCACGCACCACATTCTGACGACCCCAGCACACCCGTCCTGCCTTAGACACCGACCCCGGCCCAAGCAGTACCTGCCGTGAGGGAAGCACACAACATCCATCGCCTCCACACCCCCTCTTTTCTCCCTCAGGTACTCCCTGCTAATGTCCTGCACCCTGCTGCTGTCGTGGACCCAGCTGCTGTCACAAGCCCTAATCCGCTTCTGCTGACCCAGCCCCTGCTCCTGATCCAGGCCCACACACACCCCAGCAGGCGCATCTAACGACCCTGTACCTGTCGTGAGGGAAGCACAACATTCATCGCCTCCACACACCCTTTTTCTCCCTTCTCCCACAGATAGTGTGTATCTAGACAGTTGTATTTCAGCGATCGGCTCATCATGCCATCGCCGTTGTCTCACATGAGGCATGCACCGCCCGGTCTTCCTCACATGTGCTAAGCAACTCTACAATCAACAAGTCTCCTACACTGCC
This sequence comes from Homarus gammarus, assembly GCA_958450375.1. Classification (NCBI taxonomy): domain Eukaryota; kingdom Metazoa; phylum Arthropoda; class Malacostraca; order Decapoda; family Nephropidae; genus Homarus; species Homarus gammarus. Next base: position 462,359 of record CAUDMG010003646.1, on the reverse strand, counting down.
TGGAGGGGAGGGGGAGTATTGTAGTGGACGTCTCCCCTACAAACTGCCTATCGCATTCCAATGTGCCGTCTTCCCTAGCAACCAAGCGTATCCGCATTCCAATGCCCGCCGTATCTTAGCAACGGAACTAGTCACCAGCTACTTCTTGGGTTTTCCCACCATGACTCATAGCCGCTGCTGGGTGTATATAAGCTCTGTCTCTCCCTTGAGATTCATTCTGACCGATCTTCTTGAACAAGCAACACCTCCTCCTCTGCCGCTGCCTGGCGACCCTCGCCTCTCCTCCGCCTGCCTGGCGGTCCTCGCTCCCGCCAGCGAGCATGTCCTTCTCTGAGCTTCCTCACCAACCAACTCTCATTCTGCCCATTTTCCTGAACAAGCAACATCTCCTCTAGCAAGCTCCACGCTGTTAACATTTCATTCAACCAGGAGGCCAGCAACAGGCAACATCTTCTCTAACGAAGCTCCTGCACATCTACCTCCTTCAACACGATACTCACCGAACGTCTTCTACTGAGCTGCTCCCCACCACACGGCATCTCCAGCACCAGACTGTCTATCATATAACTTATATATATTATATAAGAAAACCACATTAGAGTTTCCTTCCATCCTGAGTGCTAGACAACATTAATATCTCGATACCCCTACAGTCTCAATTGTTTCTTACTTTGACAACACAATTTATATCTATCGTTTCTCACTATTGATTTTTTTTTGCATTTGTTTATGGTTCTATATTATTATTATATTTAATCATTTTAATTTTTATTTTATTATTATTATTATTATAATATATCTTCGCCTGCCAGGCCCTGAATGTGGGTCATTGACCTGTGCCCAGGTTGGCTAATAACCATTAAAAAAAATCAGACAGTGTCTGCCAATTTAGTATCTAAAATATTGTACTTCATTGTGCTGCTTAGTGCAAACATATTGGAAACCGTACTTTTGACTGAATGATATGAAGGTTAGGTTAAAATCCATACAAGCAACAGAATTCATTTCGATTCCAGAAGCAGCAATATTTTCCCATATGGTGTGCACATAGTACAGTATACTGTAGTACTCATTCTGCCTAAAACTCAGGTTTTAATGAGCGTTCACATTCTTTTGTTATTAATAAGTCCTGCTGAGTGTTAATATATTATAATATACTGTCGAGGGTTCGATTCCTTGCTGGTGAGGTCGTTGATTATATGTTCAAAGTCCGCGTGTTAAATGGACTAAAAATGAAGTATATATATGTACCTCGCGTTTCATACCAGCTGGATTCGGTAAAATGCCACTGACACCACATACGAGGCACGGGCAGTTTCCCAATGAGGTTCACGGCGCCATCAGCTCGATGAACAGGCTTTGTGTGAAATATAACAGAGTCTAGAACTGCTTTTAGTGTCCTTGTGGGCTAGCCGGTAAGCGTTCCCTAGGGCCACCCAGTAGGTCGAGGGTTCGATTCCTTGCTGGTGAGGTCGTTGATATTATATATATATATATATATATATATATATATATATATATATATATATATATATATATATATATATATAAAGCACGTAACAAGGTTAGTAATTTCTATTCTATCCTAAAATTATGGGAGATAAGTTTAAAGTTAAACACCTGTAACGTCACTGTTTGGGCAGTTAGCCAGTGACCTTCGTTGTTGCAGTAATAACATTATAACAACTTGAAAGAACTATACATACATTAACCAAAACAACTTCCTCAACCAACTTGGGGAAGCATATAATTAAGTCGAGCAGTGGTCAGTAACAAATATCTTTTGACAATGTTCACTTTCTCAGACACCATAACGAATGTCTACATCTTCTATTTTAATGAATAACCGCTTTCATGACTGGCGAGAAAGGATAGTATCTAGATAGCTCATGGTGGCGGTGTACCAACTACAACTATCGCTAATGACGCAATACACCAATGGAAACTTCGGCTACAACCTCCTACAGGTTAAGTCATTATTTATACATAGCCATACTCATTTACATTAGAAATAATCACGTGTTAAAACTAATTAAATAGTCAGCAAGTGTGTGTTTAGAGTTTAATAATAAGACATACAAAAAAATCAACAAGAACAATAAAAACCCAACATCCGCTTTCCTAACACTACTGGGTAAATCTGTTGCTATGCACAGTGACGCCATCACCCGCCACACGAGTCCAGTTTTTTTTTTTTTTTTTTTTTTTTTTATCAACTACTGTACTGTACAACTATTTTCATTGTGCTTCGGAAAACTGGGCACATTCTAGTAAAATTGCATACATTCTGAAACAATGACGGTTAACTTTTTTCACACATCGGTAACTGCAGGAGGTAGCGAAGGCTGGAGCTACTTCATGTTGTGGGGTTCGAGTGGTTTGGTTCACACTCAGGATGGAATGGAGAAAGGAAACTCACAATGTGCTCTCTATATACATGTTGTATTGAATGTACAGTGCAGCTTGGTGCTGGGAAGGCAGCGTGGTTACAAGCGTGATGTAGAGAGAGCTGGTTGGTGAGGATGCTCACAGGAGGACAGCTTGTGGGTCGCCATGCTCGCCAGCGGGAGAGAGGACCGCCAGGCAGGCGGAGGAGCGAGGCCCGCTGGGCAGCGGCGGAGTAGGAGGTGTTGCTGGCTGTGGCTGAAGGTAGAGAGTGAGCGAGAGAGAGATCACCGCGAGAGGCAGATCACCGCGAGGTCAGGTCTTAAATAGCGGGGGTAGGCGTGGCTTAGTAGTTGACCCCCGCTCCGTGGTGTATGGCGGCGCTGGTTGACCTAGGTCACGAGGCATACACTGGGGAATAGGTGGGGTCGGCTAGGTAGCGACAAACAGCGTTTGTAGGGGAGAATTCCACTACAGTACTCCCCCTTCCCTCCAGGCTGTGTAGGAGACTTGTTGTCTGCAGAGTTGCATAGCACATGTGAGGCAGAACGGGCGGTGCGTGCCTCATGTGAGACAACGGCGATGGCGTGGGTGAGCCGGTCGCTGGCGACAACTGTCTAGATACACAATATCTGTGGGAGTAGAGAGGGAGAATAAGTGTGTGTGGAGGCGATGAATGTTGTGCTTCCCTCACGGCAGGTACAGAGTCGCCAGATGCGCCTGCTGGGGTGTGTGGGCCTGGGTCAGGAGCAGGGGCTGTGTCAGCAGCAGCGGATGAGGGCTCGTGACAGCAGCTGGGTCCACGACAGCAGCAGGGTGCAGGACATTAGCAGGGAGTACCTGAGGGAGAAAAGAGGGGTGTGTGGGTCCGCACTCAGGAACAGAGGCCGCGTCAGGGCGGCGGGGGTTACTGCTGGGCCGGGGTCGGCGTCTGAGGCAGGACGGGTGTGCTGGGGTCGGTAGGACGTGGTGCTTGGGGCAGGAAGAGGAGCTGGTGTCTGCTTAGAGTAGCAGAGCTGCTCTAGGGTGTCTGACCTGCGGTGTAGAAACTGTAGTTGTAGAGTCGATGACAGCTGCTTCTGGGTGGATAAGCCAGTCTTCCATGTTGCTTGAAGACTGGGAGCGTGATCAGTTTCTCCTCCATCCTGTGTGAGTGCGAATCTCCGGGAGTCACCATTTGTGGGGTTCGAGTGGTTTGGTTCACACTCAGGATGGAATGGAGAAAGGAAACTCACAATGTGCTCTCTATATACATGTTGTATTGAATGTACAATGCAGCTTGGTGCTGGGAAGGCAGCGTGGTTACAAGCGTGATGTAGAGAGAGCTGGTTGGTGAGGATGCTCACAGGAGGACAGCTTGTGGGTCGCCATGCTCGCCAGCGGGAGAGAGGACCGCCAGGCAGGCGGAGGAGCGAGGCCCGCTGGGCAGCGGCGGAGTAGGAGGAGGTGTTGCTGGCTGTGGCTGAAGGTAGAGAGTGAGCGAGAGAGAGATCACCGCGAGGTCAGGTCTTAAATAGCGGGGGTAGGCGTGGCTTAGTAGTTGACCCCCGCTCCGTGGTGTATGGCGGCGCTGGTTGACCTAGGTCACGAGGCATACACTGGGGAATAGGTGGGGTCGGCTAGGTAGCGACAAACAGCGTTTGTAGGGGAGAATTCCACTACAATGTACTTGCCAAAATTATTTTCCATTTACGATAACCTAAATTCATTATTACAAGAGTTATTGCCTGAGTTTTGATCGACTGTTACTTACTGTAGATGTCAGATTTAAGTTAAATATAATTAGTTTTTATTAGATATATTGTTTGGTTCTGTTAACGTCAATACCTAACCAAGTTACAATAGTACTATCTAAGGAGGCTAACCCCCGTTATAAAATAAACAAATAAATAAATTAACAAGACTTAATTTCCGAATCGCACAAAGAAAGTTGTACTTAGGAGTAATAAAAGTAAGCCGCGATATAGCAGATACACGTTTTGAAGTTAACTATGGTGGATGTGCGAGGAATGGAGGAACCCATCCATGAACTGTAATTTCCAAAAAAGTCAGGTCACCCGAACCTTAACATTCACCTCCATGGCCTAAATGCAAGAATTTCTAAATACGAAAATCTAACACCTTCCCACAATATACTGTTAAAATTTTTAAATGTCATGATATCTAAAATGAAGATTTTCAGCACAACTTATGTGGATATTACCTGAAGGACTAGACTGATTTAAGGAGGTTGTCGCATTGAAGTATCGACTCAACTACCCAAACTCGTCACATCTTGAAAGAGTTTAAATTCCTTCCGTCTGATTAATTGTACTGCACCATGTTTACTTCTTGCATAAATAATTTCTTATATATATATATATATATATATATATAAATATATATACTGTATATATATATATATATATATATATATATATATATACAGTGACCCCTCGGTTAACGAACTCAATCCGTTCCAGAAGGTCGTTCGTTAACCGAAAAGTTCGTTAACCGAAACCATTGTTTCAATGGGTTTTTGGGTAATTGGTTCCAGCTCACCGAAAATTTCCTAAATTCAACAAAAATGGTAGAAAAGTTCACTTACTTTGAGGTGTATTTGTAGAAGGCTCCTGGATGATGATGATGATGATGGGATTTAGAATGGGGGTGGAGGAGAAGGAAGAAGAGAAGGCATTGGGGTGGAAGAGAAGTCACCCCATGGCGCCATTTCACCCATAAAATTTTAGCTCTCTTGGTGTAATTCAAGATTATTTTCTTTAAATCAACACTGCACTGCATTATATATTGTCAATATGTAAAATATATTTCAAAATGACCAATAATTTGCTTGGAAACACAGAAAAAAAGCATTTAGTTGAAGAGAGTCTCAAGCAAGATGTTACCTCCAGTGAAAACAGAGAGACTAACGCCTGTTTGCTGTGTTAAGAGGCTGGATGCCGCGCACTAAACTAGTCACTTTACCTTCAATTATGTTCAATAATTGTTAAAATGACTAAAAAATTTAATATTAAACTTTTAAAATTATTGAATAGTATAAACTTCTTGATATTTACTAAAATAGTAAGGAATTTAAGCCCTAGAACCGATTAATGTATTGGCGGACTGATACTAAAGCTGGTTGCCTGGTCAGTGCAAGCGAAAACATGTTGAGGTCGGTTCGTAAGAAATTCGTTAACCGAATTGAAGATCCTTATGGAAGGCAGTTCGTTAACCGAGGCGTTCGTTAAACGAGGGGTCACTGTATATATATATATATATATATATATATATATATATATATATATATATATATATATATATATATATATATATATCATTCTAGGGTGCAAGAAAAAGCATTGTTGCTGTATCAGAACTTGTAACAATATCGTAAGATATTTTCCTAAGATGTGTTTTGCGTTATCTGCAAATTTCGCCAGTGCATTTTCTTAAACTAAATGTTAAAAAGTACCTAATTCTGATTCGTACCATATTTAATTATACGTGATCACATGCAAGAATATAATTTAAGTCATTCTGAGTGTGACACAAACAATTTTTTTTTCAGGGTTATGTGTTTATCGATGGGCATATTGTATTATGGGTAGTGGACTAGTGACACTGTGGTAATGGTATTACTGTGAGAGTGGTGTTGTGGCAGTAACAAAATGACCTAGTGTAGGAATGTTTAAGAATGGCACCTTGACGAGGAGAGCCTTTAATGAACAAAGGCACAATAATCAATAACGTTGATAGAAGGAGTTATATACAATGCTGCCGGGTGTTGGGCTACCTTCCTGCAACACTCCGGATATAAGAGTGAGGGTGTAGCAACCATTGTTACTGCAATCGAGCAGTGCCGAGGCTCTTCCTGGTGCTGCAATACATTCCCCTCCCTGTCATCCTGGGTAAATAGCATCATATTTTGCACACAACCCTTACTGAAATCTTCACGTTTCCTCTACTCTGAAGAGAATCCAGCTTCCCTGGCATTCCCAACGCCAAAGTATAAGGTTAGCCCAAGCACAACAACCAGTTGTGGTGGGTTGCATGAGACAGGATGTGTGACCATTATCACTATTGAAGAGTGGCTGCCCGAGAGATAACACCATTATACCTCCAACCGCTTGGCCAGTCACTACAGCAGGTGAACAATACTTTAAGCCGCGTTATTCCACTAACCCTGCCATCCACTCAGTATCGTGGAGTTATGTAGTCCAGCTTCTCCAATATTATCAAGGGTGATAACATTGGATAACTTTTGTTTCAGTGCTCTTTATCTACAATTTGATGGTGGTCGAGAAGTGCGACTTGATGTTTTCTCTAAACTACATAACTTTCCCATAATCCTGAAACTAGACCGTGTTATTTTCATAAGATTATGATGTTATAACATACTGATATAAATAGGTATCGCTTTCTGAATGACGTTTACATTATTCAAATGGAAAAACCCCTGAAATTTACCTGACACTGTATTACTCTACGTTCCAAACACAACTTGTTCATATTGTAATATTTTATCTGCATACAGGTTTACGTTTCTTAATGGATCCTGTCTAATAATGATGAGTAAATGTCAATACCAAATGGACTTAGGATGTTGAGGTTAGTGGTCGCCCTATTGGCTCTTACTAGGCAGCCCTCTTTACACCCAGCCCTTATTTGAAGCTTCCCAGCGAGTTCGAGTTGATGATGATGATTGGTAATTTGTCCCGCTAAAAAAAAAAATAAAAAAAATAAAAAACAGCGAAAATGGGTCCCATAGGCATGACGCTTATTTCCAAACCAATGTTTCCATATTTCACACCAAAATCAAAACCACTGCTACGGATTCGCTCCTGGTTTCAGAGTTTAAATACCTAGTTAAATCACTTTTATTTCATCCCATCTTCCATTTATACATTTCGATCATATGGCCACTCACTACATGGCTCTCAAGAATATGCACATTCAGGACTCGGAGCAACGGATTCAAGTTGGATAAGTTTAGGTTTAGGAGGGAGATAGGAAGAAACTGGTTCACAAATAGGGTGGACGAGTGGAACAAGCTTAGCAACTTTGTAGTAAGTGCGGGAACTCTGGAAAGTTTCAAAAGGAGGCTAGATAGATTCATGGATGATAGAGAGTGGTAGTAACTCTCGACAGGAGCTGCCATGCACAGGCCAACTGGCCTATTGCAGACTCCTTATTTTCTTATGTTCTTATTAGCTCTTCTGGATTATTTCTAGGGAAACCATATCCATTCTTGGATCATAGGAAGATCTTCCCCCCCAAAGTATCCAACTGAAGATCCTCCCCCCCAGGCTAGATCATATGAAGATCCTCCCCCCCCCCCCCCCAAGTAGGTTTGGGGGTTAGGTTTGGTTTGGTTTGGTTACGTTAGGTTAGGTGGGGTGGATCTTCAGATGAGCGCGACTGGGCTTGATCATATGAAGATCCTCCCCCCCCAGGCTAGATCAAATGAAGATCCTCCCCCCCAAGTAGGTTCGGGGGGGAGGATCTTCATATGATCCCCATTCTTTAGTAGTGACTCAAACTACATAAATCAAGCGTGGTCTCACGCGAGCCAACCTCTTCCTTTCCCTAGCTTTAGAATTAAGGAGTTTTCCACATTAAATTGTATCTGCCATTTTTCAGTCCATACTAAAAGTTTGAATAATTAAACCTCAATTTACGATAAGATCTTGTCTTAGAAAGTCAGTCAATTTGGAGTCGTTCACAGAGCTGCTTACTCAAGACGAAAATTTAAGTGTTGAATAAACTTCCCCGTGCATCAGAAAAGATGAATTACCAGACAATGGTTTCGGCGCATGAGCCACATGTTAAACTTTTAATGACAAACTGAAGACGATGGGACACTGAACCATCCCCAGCTGTCTCAGTCATGGTAGTGTTACAAAAGAATTCTTCCACCCACTTGGTAAATGCCCCGAGCATATAACCGGCCAGTTTACCGACCTTGTGGAGCTAACAGAGCCAAACCCCGCCCTTGCGTCCTGTTGTATTACCCTCCATGTCTGTTAAGTGATGGACTTACGTTTTGGTTGTGAAAGCTTTCTCTTGTCTAAGTTAGTAGGCATAGGGAACATTAATTCTTCCAAAAAGATCTACATCGAAAAACAAGTTAACAACGTGTAAAATTTCCAATGTTAAATTCACGAAAATAATTTTTTTTTTTACCCAATGTTTACCTAAATCCAATTACAAGATATATAATTAAACTACTATAGGTCCGGGCTATTAAACTGAAATGCTAATCATGCACCAAAGCAAATTCCTCCACCTACGTATAATAGGATGAAGGACAAGTTGCATAATTTTTTTATAACCTCCCATTCTAAGAACATTTTTCATTTTTGCCATGGGAGATGAATGGCACTGATCGTCTAGTGACTAGACGATCAGTTTCCCTACCCGCTTCAACAACTAAGATCTACAGTATAAGCGCGTAACAAGGTGAGCAATTACACAAGTCCATCAACAATTAAAATTTATGAGATCTAACTGTCATAAACATGACAAGCTTAATCCACCCCATAACTTTGTAGCAAATCAGAATCCTTAGGTCCTCCCTTTAAAAGAATTATCATAGTATTAATGTCAAATTTTACAGTAATACTACACATAGAACATTACATACTAATCTATTTGTGATAAATAAACACGCAAGAGTTGTTAAATGAAATGCCTCGCTAATCCGATAAACCCAGGCAAAGTTGTTGAGTGCCTATGGCAAGGCCAACAGGACTCGTAAGCACTACTAGTGTCGTCAGGGTGCAACACCATCCCTTTAAGATTCATTCTTCTTTCCTACACCATTCCACGAAGGTTCGTTCTTCTTTAATTTATCAAATTCAATATTCTGGCAAACACAATAAGACACTGAGATTAGGACTAGGATTTAGCGACTACATAGTTTAATTTAATGTCTTGAATATACCTTTATCAACCACCTGTTAGCTTCCAAAGTTCCCTCTTAATAATTTAGATACCTAATCTCTCGTTTGATTATATTATCCGACAATTTATTTATTTTTTATGTTTATCCATTTCAAGCAATTTGAAGCCATATTCGACATATTGGTAAGGTACCGGTAGTTTGGTTGTCATTCGTCATAATAATAACAAATTGAAGTAACATTACCCGTTAATTCCTGGTACTGGCGAACTTGGGAACACCATCCCTACCATCCTCCCTCTGTTGCTAGGTACAGATTATTGCCACCAAGTGGTGACTTAATATTCCACTGCTAATCTTTTTGTATGATACTGTACTTCTTAAAATAATGTGCTACTCGACAACGGAATAATAACTCATTGATATTTAGCGTCAATACCATCAGCCATTTTAAGTCATCCTCTTCCTACTCACCAATGCTAGTTTGCTACTAGGAAGTGTCCATCGTGAACACACGCACCCCTGCACACCACAATTTCAACCACCTGCCTCAAACATTTTTAACGCGAAGAATAAACACAGATTTTCAAACTATTGGTTGGCTTGTAAATAATTTAAAGGTACTGTATGAATGAAAGATGACAGTTGTAAGTGTAGCGTACAACTCACCTTTGTTTATAAACAGTTTTGACAGTTTTAATGCACGTTTTATTGGAAGTGCCGCTTTCTCTGCACGAGACTTAAGTCAATTATCTCATTACTCAAAGAAGTAAATATTAATATAAAAAAATTTCTACTTGAAATTACTATCAGGCTTTAAAACTAGTTAATTTGTGGGGGGGAAAAATATGCGTTTAAGCGATCAGGATAGGATTCCAAGCCACGACGGTTCAGGTCAGGGAGAACACAGGCGTGCCAACCCTCCCGCACCTCACTTACCATCTGTGTTGTCACATGGTGAATTTTGTGATAAATTGTTATCAATCCCTACCATCCCTAGACGTGGTTATACTCAAGCAGCGGTATAACACTACATACTACTTCTGTTCATTCCTCATGCACGTTGACATTATTTCAATGTAAATTAAACGATATACCTTCAAAACAAATGTCTTGGCGATAAGTTTGCCTTAGTAACTGGTATAAATAGAAGAGGTCTAAATGTACAAGTAAATAACTTAATGTTCAACGGCTATCAACCTAGCCTATATCGTAATTTACTTAAAATTAATGATGCTAAGTTTTCATATGAAATTCACTATATGAAATTTACCTCTTCCACAACACAAGCACGTTTGTAAACTGAACTTAACTTGGTACCACTTCCGCTAGTGCACAACACATAACCTTGAAACTCTAGGCAAAATGCTGTGCCAATTTTTTCATGGTTCACTAGTGTTATAATTGCCTACATTAAAATAAGGGTAGCAGCACAATGACAGCTAACCAAGAACCACGCAGATAAAATTCATCTCTACCCTGGTGAAACCCATTAAACTCTTAACGTGAGCGCCACAGTGGGCCAGCGGAACCACCCCCCAAAACAAACCGCCACCCGGTGGCTGTTGCCAAGTTCGCCTGGTAACGTGTTTTGGGGTCACTCATTTTCTGGTGACATAGAGACTGGCTGGTCTTCTGGTGTATTTGGGACGTGTGTTAATTTTTTGTAAAAATACAGTATATACACACACAAAATATATATATATATATATATATATATATATATATATATATATATATATATATATATATATATATATATATATATATGCTGATAACGACAAGGAAAGAAGAAAACACGAAGTTCCCAAGCGCTTTCGTGTAATTCACATCTTCAGGGGTGAGTACAGAAGATGTGAATTTCACGAAAGCGCTTGGGAACCTCGTGTTTTCTTCTTTCCTTGTGGTTATCAGCATATACCTAGATCACGCGCACCTACAGTGATTTACTTGCATATATATATATATATATATATATATATATATATATATATATATATATATATATATATATATATATATATATATATATATAGCTTCAGTAGTATCCGATGATAAATGGATATGTATTGTACAATGTCTGAGTACACCATCTGGTGTTACATCCCACGCACCTTTAAACCTTATTACAGCCACTCACTATAATCCCAAGACCCAAATCCCAAGTGCATGACCTGTTTATGGACCTCCAGTCCATTCACCACTATCACCCATCTTGATTCAGTTTATTCTCAAGTAAAGTGATATACACTTCTGGTTTCTTATTAATAATGATTCCCAACTTCACACATGCTATTCATCAAATATTAAAAAAAAAAGGCTTAACTCCAGCATAATGTCTGAAGATGAGGCTGGAAATCTCAAGAAACACTCATCCCTAAAATCTGGGCAGTATAACACACGATCTTTTCTAGGTACAGGAAGGGGCAGATAAGGTGCAAGTGCCGCTTTTTTTTTTTTTTGGGGGGGGGGGGGGGGTAACAAATTTATTGACAGCTTGGAGTACAGTTTGCCTATTCTGAGTAATTCAGTCAGGTCTTGACACTGAGGGCGGTATCACTTCTCACTGCCACGCAGGACAGAGGTTCATACACAAAGAAATACATCATATTCATCATATTCAGTAACAGTATATATATATATATATATATATATCACATTCATGTGGGTGATGTCACTGTTCACTGTCATGCAGCAGGGCTGGTTCATCTTCTTGCATTACTTTCTCTCTTTAGGAATTATAATTACCCTTTGCATATGCAAGTTGAAATTGCGTTAACTTAAATGTAACAATGCACTGCCTTTTGTATACTATGTACGAAATATTCTCGCAAAAATATTTTTGTTACTACTACCATGTACGACAACGCATTTATTGTTTAGAAAATAAACTAAGCGTTCCATACACGAAATGACAGTTAACACCAAGAACATCAAAATCAAGTCTATCCGACGCACTCAATATTCATCACCGAAAAGTCTGCTTCGAACTAATGTTACTCATCACGATACACACCTATACGAATTACCTTATATTATTACGTAGTTAAAAAAAAATACCGTATCAGTTCACGCCAACACCTGTACAGTGGTACCGGATTTCCGGAGTTCGAGGCTATTCAACATGCTGCAATCGACATGCTGGTTTCAACGACCGTTTATAAACTTATCTTCAAATAACGACCATGGCTAAGCAATAAGATGTGACAAGCTGCAAGTCAGGCTTTTGTGTCATTCATTTTCAACAATCAATATAATAGTAGACACGTTCCTTTGTAATCACTAGAGTTAAAATGAGAAGGATGGATGAGCTAGCGGAATATACATTTGAGAATAAATATATACGTACATACTGTATGTCATGGTTTTGGGGTGGATCGGTGGTAGTAGGAGTGGATTATATTATATAAAGATAATAATATGTCGTATTTCTTATTTCTTACCGTAGAGTTTGATACCTTCACACTGATTACTTACAGGAGATTATGGCGTATCTACGTAGAAGTTCACTCCACCACTCGACATTCCATGATTTATACTTGATAAATGATGATTTAATGAATTCATTTAATTTTCAACATCTATCTAAGTTACTGGTTATACTTTGTCATAACCAATCAGTCATTACCTTTAGTAATAATAAGATAGGATCACAGATACGGGCAGATAATTGCACTTACATTTATTTGTCAAGCTTCCATACAATGATTTACAATTTGCATGGATATATGATTCACTCACGTTCACGCTGTAAGAAATTAATCTTCTAAAAGAGAATTTTAACTTGGGGACACATGTGATTACTCTACTATGGGTATAACTTAACAGAGCCATAATTCTTCAAGTGATACATTTACTGCCAGCCTGGATTGCTTTTGTTGCAACCAGGCATATTTCCACGGGGATAACAACCTAGGTTAACACGCTTAGTCTCGTGTCGACCTTCCACGGCCATAACAACAAAAGGTACTCTTGGTGTACCACACATAGTCTCGCGTCACTGAGTCACCGTAGACGGTTGTCCCGGCAAGGAGAACTGGTAAGCGTGACTTGAATTAACCATTTAGGTGCAATAGACCAGCCTGGATTGCTTTTGTCGCAACCAGGCTTCCACAAGTGATATTTCCACGGGGAAAACAAACCTAGGTTAACACACTTAGTCTCGTGTCGATCACGGTCACAGTAGACGGGTGTCGTGCAGGAGAACTCTGTAAGCGTGAATTAATTAACCATTTACTGTAGGTTTGATAGGCCAGCCTGGGTTGCTCTTGTCGCAACCAGGCATCCACACGTGATATTTCCACGGGGATAACAACCTAGGTTAACACACAAAGTCTCGTGTCGACGACGGTTCACAGGACGGAGTGGCGGTGGACTGTGTGGTGTGGTGTCCCGCCCCCTTTCAGGAGGGAGAGGATGGAGACGACGTCTTAACTAACCCATGGCTCAGGGGGTACTACTCAAAATGAGGTTTTTGGGTGTGAAGCGATGAACAGTACAACACTGTTCCACTGCCCTAAAGGCTGGCTAACAGACACTAATTGAAAAATACATGTCCCAGTTATGCCTCGCCGGGCGTCTTATCTCTGGTAAAACAAACTTTGGAGTTGGTTGCGTGGGTAAGCCTAACGCAACCCATGACACTGTATATACAATATTTTTCAAATAGGAGCATGGTCATAAGGTACCTCGCCGTATCAAGAAGCACTCTAGCCTTACGCGTATTCTCACAGAAGTGCAGGTACAGTTATTCCTACAATAGTCAATTCTTGAAAGTCACGAATAATGACAAAGCACACCGATTCAAGTCACCTTTAGGTATATTGAAGATGGCTAGGATACAGCCGAAAGTTTGGATATCTCATTTCCAATTAATTTGCGTTTTATTTGTAATATTCACGTGTGTACTGTAAATTATATATTGATTATATACAGTTATACACCGAACATTACATTTATTTTCATATGGTACTAGTAAAATGAATCCTTGGGTCTTTTTGAGAAAGCAAACACTGATTTATAAAGATCTTATTTTACTTCTCCAAGAACCGCTATATTCATGCTGTTTATTTCTGTAATATTAATATTGAAATTTAACTTAGTGATGTGGGGGGTGTTTCGATGATATTAAGACAGTAGCTACTGTCTGTATATCATCTAAACACCCCCCCACATCACTAAGGCAAACAGCTACAGTGCAAAAAAAAAAAAATGGGTGAAATATACACAATGTTTGGGCAGGAGAATGTTAAGCCTCACACCCACTCCCAATAATAAAATTAATCGTTGTTAAACCACTTGTCCTTCGCTCTTCTAACACACACCCAAATATATATATATATACCAATCAGTGTAGGTCGAGGTGAGTTGTTACATGCCAACAACAGATTATACACTAGGTTTTTTCCCACCCCCTCGGCTCATCACAACTTCCGGATACAGTAATACGTACACTGTATAATGGAAGTAAGTTTACTTTAGTGCGACAACACGGGTTACTGCTGTCCAACATTGGTTAATCGGAAGATAAAGACAAAAGAATTAACACAGGAAAGAGCTGTATACATGAACTACAGTATAATATGCATCTGACAACCAAGCAGTGGTTTGTACGAACCAAGAATAGATGCAGCATTGACCAGAATAATCCTTCGAAAATCTCTAATTAATCTATCACTCGCTTGTCCCCTTCAGGGCAAGAAGTAGTGGGTTTTAATTAGTGCTTGATCTGTCGCAAGTTCAAAACACGAACTTCTAAACACGGTAACAAGTAATAAACTATAATAGAGCACTTGTGTCACACCTTGGAATAATACAGATTTTAAAGTGATATTTGCCCACGTGAGTGTACCAACCAATCACAACACACTTATTCCCAAGAACAGAGTACTAACTGCAGAAGGGTTCCCCCCTCGTCTCACTGTAATTAAGTTTAGGAAACAATAAGACTTCAGTCGCTACATCGTGTTGACGTCTCGCCCCACATCAGCTGATACTGTGTCAGTTCCCGCCTCGCTGTTTTATCACTTCTATTTTTGAAGCAGATCCCTCCGAAAACATGTAGTCATATGTTTCAGAAAAATAAATGGGTGTGTGTTTATGTGGTATTAGCGCAATGATGTGTATTTAGTGGGTGGATTATGTTACCACAAACGAGGACAAAGATCCATACACAACTAGACACGAACGAACGCGCGCACACACACACACGCCGACCTTTTAATAACTCCGTCCGAAACGTGCAATACGGCCTTGCGGAAGTTAACACAGCCCGTATAGGCACCGACTACGAACACCAAAGCAGCTGATGACGAATTTCCCATTTACACAGTATAAATACGCAACCCCCACACACACACATCACCGATCCACTGCTCAAACATGTTTGAAGCCAAATACTATTCTGCATAACAACAGTATATTCATGAACATCCCGTCAGAATTTCAAGTTTAGTTGCATTATGAAATTTAACAAGCAGTACAGCCCCCCTCACCTTCCACTGAACCCGGGAGGTGAGCAGCAGGTTATACTGGAGTGTCACCTTCAGAAGGTCCTTAACCAAAGCAGTGTGTCTGACAGATGGCGGCAAGACCTCAATTCCAAACACAACGCCTCAGTATGAGTCAAATTTGAACATCTTGAGACCTCCATATGTAACACTCCGCATATCGAAAACAAAACGAGTAAATTCATGTGAAAACTCAACAATGGACGTCTGGGATACAGATAATCCCTACAGATTAACTCCAGTGATATTTTTAGCTCTGACAGTAAAGGTGAGGCAGGCTGGTAGTGGTGGGTGGTTTGTGACAGACCAGCGGTGTGGTGGTGTTGGTAACACCAGGGACAGCTGAAACCCGACTTCCCCGCCAGTCATACACAAGTGTGGGAACCTCAGTCATCAGACCGGATACTGCAAACAACATATGATACCCCCCTTGCCCACTCCACCTCCCCGGCTACAATACCACCAGTTATCAAGTGAGTAACTGGAAGGCAAGGGAACCCGTGGGGGTGCCCAAGTCGAGTCCCCGAGGCACTCCCCACCATGACTCAACACGCATTCCTCATCATAGAGCGTTACATTCTTCTCTTCACCGAGTGTCATGGTTTTGGGTGGATCGGTAGTAGTAGGAGTCAGATTATATTATATAAAGATAATAATATGTCGTATTTCTTATTTCTTAACGTAGAGTTCGATACCTTCACACTGATTACTTACAGGAGATTAAGGTGTATCTACGTAGAAGTTCACTCCACCACTCGACATTCCATGATTTATACTTGATATATGATGATTTAATGAATTCCATTAATTTCCAACATCTGTCTCAGTTATTGGTTATACTTTGTCATAACCAGTCAGTCATTACCTTTAGTAATAATAAGATAGGATCACAGATACGGGCAGATAATTGCACTTACATTTATTTGTCAAGCTTCCATACAATGATTTACAATTTGCATGGATATATGATTCACTCACGTTCACTCTATAATAAAATTAATCTTCTAAAAGAGGTAATTATCAACTTGGGAACACGTGTGATTACTCTGCTGTGGGTATGACTTAAGAGAGCCTTAATTCTTCAAGGGATACATTTACTGTCAGCCTGGATTACTTTTGTTACAACCAGGCTGCATCACAAGAACTTCTTTCCACGGCCATAACACATAGTCTCCCGTCACTGACAGTCACTGTAGAAGGTTGTCGCGGCAAGGAGAACTGGTAAGCGTGACTTGAATTAACCATTTAGGTGCAATAGACCAGCCTGGATTGCTTTTGTCGCAACCGGGCTTCCACACGTGATATTTCCACGGGGATAACAAACCTAGGTTAACACACTTAGTCTCGTGTCGATCACGGTCACTGTAGACGGGTGTCGTGCGGGAGAACTCTGTAAGCGTGAATTAATTAACCATTTACTGTAGGTTTGACAGGCCAGCCTGGACTGCTTTTGTCGCAACCAGGCTTCCACACGTGATATTTCCACGGGGATAACAAACTAGGTAAACACACTTCATCTCGTGTCGACGACGGTTCACAGGACGGAGTGGCGGTGGAGGACTCTGTGTGGTGTGGTGTCCCGCCCTATCAGGAGGGAGAGGATGGAGACGTCTTAACTATGCCATGGTCCAGGGGATACTACTTAAAATGAGGTTTTTGGGTGTGAAGCGATGAACAGTACAACACCGTTTCACTCCTCACCCCCCTTAAAGGCTAGCTAACATACACTAATTGAAAAATACATGTCCCAGTTATGCCTCGCCGGGCGTCTTATCTCCATTAAAACAAACTTTGGCGTTGGTTGCGTGGGTAAGCCTAACGCAACCCATGACACCGAGACACCCATTTACGGTAAAACCTTTCATAGTTTTATATAATCGTCAAAAAATGTCCTCCATTGTTATTCGTCGTGTTGCTAAGTGCTTTGCCACTTAAAACACGACCTTCCTTGAGATCTTGTTATCCAAGGTCATGATGGCATTTTGGTACACACACACACACACAATATCCGTTGAGGGTGTACTGTATACGTGTATCATTGCGTTACCACAACCCTCACGTCCACGTGTTCGTAGGGGGAAGAATGGAACCAGGAAGCAGGAACGCGCCCTACAAAATTTCATTGTTTATAAAAGTTATAGAAACCTTTAGGCCCTATGGTAAACCCTTCCAACTAACCTACTCCGGTGAGGCAGTGTGTAGGATAAATAGGCAGAGGTTAGGTTAGTATGAAGAATACATCATAAGATAGTGTACGCTGTGCCACAGAAGGGTGCAGCCCACACAGCTATGTCGCCAACCATCACTCTCTGCTCGAGACATGCATCACCAAGTGAAGGTCACAACACCATGACCTATCTTATCCTCCCAACCACAGCTCACCTCGTTAGCTGGACACCCAATTCCAAACTCCCCAAAGATGATATGACAGCTTAACCAGACTGCTAATTACGAGAATCAACGTGTCAACTATAGGCTATCTGTTAGACAACTACTTCACCTGCTCTAGTCTTTGAACACTGACCTTGTCGGCAAGACAAAGCTTCAGTTAGTTAGGGTGACCCCCCCCCCCCCCCACAGCAGTCTACTGCGCAACACCATGGAGAGTGAGCAAGTTCGTGTGACCCCCAGGGTGAGTCTGAGAGGTGATGTGCCGGGGTTAACAACCTCCATCATTAATTCACATCTTCATCCTAACCCATGCAACTCTAAACCTACTGATAAAAATTATCAGTATCAGCCATCGAAACCAATGACATAATAATATAATTCATAGTTCTTGTCTCTAAATATTTTTAT
Organism: Homarus gammarus; assembly: GCA_958450375.1. Taxonomy (NCBI): domain Eukaryota; kingdom Metazoa; phylum Arthropoda; class Malacostraca; order Decapoda; family Nephropidae; genus Homarus; species Homarus gammarus. The sequence goes on along the minus strand of CAUDMG010003646.1, from coordinate 443,783 downwards.
ATTGAAAGAAGTTACTTAACTTCATTTTAAAGTTTTCAAGAGTTCTCTTGGGAATAGCAATAATAAAATTCAGGCAGCACTGTCAATGAGTGCGATGTCAACACCAGGACGTACCCTTGGATCCTTCACCTTCAATTGTGACATCTCGACTCCTCAACAGTGAACTCAGAAAGATCCTAGCGCCACTCTCAGCAACAGTGAGACCGCGAAGGGTAGCAGGTGAAAGAGGGCCAGAGATATGAAAGGGTTTGGGTTGTATAGGATTTACTGCTGATAAGAGAATTTGGTGGGAATAAATGGAAATGAGGGAAAGGAGATAGTGGGAAGGAGGAAGCCGGGCTGGGGTAAAGTGCGCCCGCACCCCGACATAAACACCTCAAGATTTTTTTTTTTAGACTGCCCACAAGGGGGCTACTTCTTGGGCACCCCTTACATCCTGTGCAAGGTGAAGCAGAAGCGTTTACAGTGCCCATCGGAGAAGCATGCGGAGTTCATGCTTGCCTTTATGACTCATGCATTAAGGGCGTAAAAGCCTGAAGGGTCATGGGTTTTGTCAGCAAGTTACATAAAGTGACAGAATGATGAGTGTGTGGGGGGAAAATTCCCGGTACAATTTATCTGTTTATGGCAAAGTGTGGCAGGTCCCTAATAATGTCAAGTGCCAGGCCTGTCACTAGGAGGGATATCTGGTCAGGGAGGGAAGAGGAAACACCTCAAGGAACAAGCTGCCACGTCTCACCAGTCTCGAGGGTCACTGGCCAGCTTGCTGACATGGCGGCGTCAAGGCCACGCCATCATGCTAGCAGGGAAAACATTGCCAGAGAGTGCGTGTTGCTACATCACCAAGACTGCCAAGATTTCACTCGCTCTCCCCGACATAAATACAACATCCCACCCCTTAATACCAAGTACCATCAACAGTCTGAGTCACCCGCGCTCTTCCCAGCACTACAGCACGCCAACCCCCAGGGCCTAACACCTACAAACGAACACTGCAATTTCCAAATACAATTGATCATGGTCCCAGCCGTATCAAAGAACTGCAAATCTTTCATATGCTTAATGTGACATCACTTGGTGAGACTCCTGGGGCAGTAACCATGATAACAGGTTATAAGGTCCGTCATATTGACCATCTGCACCTACACTGTTGAATACTCACATGCACGCGTGTCCGGGAGTCATGTTTGGGGCGTGAAGGGCAGACGGCCATTCAATTATCCCCTGGGCAAGAACCTTGGCCTGGATATGGTGCGATTTTCTACATGCACTCTCGACCTTGCACCTGTCTACGGGAAGGTCTACATTTAGTCTCGTTTCACTGACATCACCACACTAATCACATAACTAAGTACTGGACTACAAAGCACCCACCACTGGCAGAATGGGAATACAAAATCATTCACCACGTCACTACACTGCACTATTAATTCGATGAACCTCTCGCAGAGTAGTCAACAATCAAGTGCATGTATCAATATGACCTAACATCACTCAGCAATAATACACCAAACATACCTTCATTCTGTATGAAGTTTTCTATGTTCCCAGAGCCTTAAAGAAGTGCCACAGCCTGACCCGCGGTTTTTTGTGATAAAGGCACTTGTAGAACTGCCAGCAACAGGCCACGTGCAGCAGCCAGCCACACGTTCTCACACACCAACTGTTCATAACAATGGACATCAACCATCTCCCACATGCTACTCTACCTGCCGCCACTTCTGGAGAGTGGACGTGCTGGCAGGGCGGAGGGCTGGTTGCCACTTATACTCTGTGACCCTCCACGCTCCTCCATAGCAACCATCACCTGCCAACCTATGTTCGCCATAAGCACAACCTTACAGTATACTTCAGGTTGTTTTCACGTTCCCAAATTTGGCCGTAGATTTTAAGCTGAATTTATAGATCATGCCAAGCGGTGTGGTTTTAAGGCTATAGTACTGAACAAACAAAGGATCACGTAAAGATTAGCCATCCCAGCCCATTTCACCTGACATTAACGCTGTCAGGGTAGGTTAGCATTGTGGTGTTTATATAATCATCAGATGAAATAAGATGGGAGCCTTATCTTCACGTGATCCTAAACAATTACTAATCTAATACTTACGAACAGGTGATGCACTAATCCCAATACTGACACTCCCATCACGATAGCTAAGAGCTTCATCATGACCGCTGACCAAGCTTCAATACAAAAGGCTTCAAGAACGATGTGAAAGTTTGGTGACAACTCAAGAAGATCCTCAAGTAAAACAGTAACAAATATGCAAAGAGACAAACAAATGGTCATGTCCTTGATAGTGGACAAACAAACGGCGGGGGAGTGTGAGTGCTATACTGGCTTCCTGTTGCCAAGTGACACAGCCTCACACCACACATAGGTATTCATGCACAAACAATGGTGTATGCGTGTTGGTGGTGGCCGGAAGCAGACGCAATATACTGTGGGGGTGGTTGGTGAGCTACACTCTTAAATGTTACAGGAAAGGGAACAAACACACACAGGTGTTACTAATAAATCCTAAAAAAAAAAAAAAAAATGCTGACACTGCAACCTACCACATTAACACCTGCCGTCGAGTATCGCCCACTACCCAATTACACCTTTGAACACCTAACCTACACTATATACAACCTTAGATTCGTCCTACCGTAATGTATAAGTCAGCGAGAAACAAGAAAAACAGGTAAGTATAGGTGTTGGGGGGGGGGGGGGGAATAATTAGAAAGATGAACCTGTACAACACTCCACCAGCACCTTGACCAAGCACCCCCCCCCCCCCACCTCATACACCTATTTAAAGTATAAACCCCTCAAGTAAATTAATACAGATAGGAGTACCAGGGTGGGACCGGGTGGATAAGCTGGTGACAGTGGTGAGGTGGGGTGACGCAGGGTAGTGGAGTTGGTGACAATAGAACATAAGAACATAAGGAGTCTGCAATAGACCGGTTGGCCTATGCATGGCAGCTCCTGTCTAGAGTTACTACCACTCTCTATCATCCATGAATCTATCCAGTCTCCTTTTGAAACTTTCCAGCGTTCTAGCACTTACTGCATAGTTGCTAAGCTTGTTCCACTCGTCCACCACCCTATTTGTGAACCAGTTCCTTCCTATCTCCCTCCTAAACCTAAACTTATCCAACTTAAATCCGTTGCTTCGAGTCCTATCCTGCTCGGATATTATAAGAACTTTATCTATATCCCCTTTATTGATTCCTTTCACCCACTTAAATACTTCTATTATATCTCCCCGCACTCTTCGTCTTTCTAGGGAATGCAAGTTTAGTTTCTTTAACCTATCCTGATATGGAAGGTTTCTAAGTCCCGGAATCATTTTCATCATTCTTCGCTGCACCGACTCTAGTGAATTTATATCCATTCTATAATAAGGGCACGAGAACTGAAACGCATAATCGAGGTGCAGACTGACTAGCGCAAGATATAGTTGCAATAAGACCTCTGCACTCTTGTTACTTACACTTCTAGATATAAAACCCAATACTCTGTTTGCCTTATCTCGAACATTAACGCACTGTTTTCTAGGCCGTAGATCCTGGCTTACAAGTACCCCTAGGTCTCTTTCACAAGTCGACTTCTCTAGGTTGATGTTGTTAAGGCTGTATACATTGACAGTATTTGTTCTTCCAATATTATGTACGCTGCACGTGCTGGTGTTGAATTTCATTTGCCAGTTTTCAGACCACCCCTGCAGTTTATTTAGATCCTCCTGTAATGTGTTTGCATCCTGCCCTGAATTAATCTGCCGCCCTATTTTGGTGTCATCCGCAAACTTGCTTATGTCACTGCTGATCCCAGCATCTAGATCGTTGATGTAGATTATGAACAAGAGTGGGCCTAGTACTGACCCCTGGGGAACCCCACTGGTTACACGGCCCCACTCAGATTTAACACCATCTACAGTACGCTGACCCTCTGCGTTCTATCGGTGAGCCATGATTTTATCCAATTTAAAACTTTCCCCTCGATACCATGAGCCTTAATTTTTCTCAGAAGCCTCTGATGCGGTACTCTGTCAAATGCTTTGCTAAAGTCTAAGTAAATAAAATCGTAATTTTCGCCATTATCTACTACCTCGAAGACTTTCCTAAAAAAACGTGGGGTACGAGCTGGTGACTTAGGTGGAGCAGGGAGAAGAGAGGAACTGGTGACTGAGGTGAGGCAGGGAGAAGAGGGGAACTGGTGACTGAGGTGAGACAGGGAGAAGAGGGGAACTGGTGACTGAGGTGAGACAGGGAGGAGAAATGGTGACAATGTGGTTCCAAGGTAGGGTAGAGCTCTGGGGGTGGGGAGGGTGGAATAGCAGAGCTGAGTCCTTATCAAGGGGATACAGGCGTTACGCAACACTTCGACACGTGTCCTGGGAGTTACGCAACACTTCGACACTCTAGAGGTTCACCATCGTCGGAAGGTTAATTATCGACAGTGACAGACAATGTTGGTAGTAAGCAGAGTCGAGACACAGCCCCCTTATATACTGCTATGTACGAGAGCTAAACCATTCATTTATGTTTAATCCACAGCAATTCACAATCTCTTAACGGTAATGGGAAGGAGGGATGGGGGATAGAGAGGATAACGAAGAAAAACAAGATGGGAGTACAGTGTGAGTAACAAGATGAAGGTTGTAGATGACAAGAGGGGAAAGGAAGGAAGCCAACTTCAGTTCCCCAAATGAGTTGTTTGGTAAGGATGCTCCGTGGTGGGAGTTTGGAGACTAAGAGCTACTCCATCTCCCCCCACTGAACATGGTGGCGAGTGTTGGCTACGGTAGTGAGCAGTGGTGGTTGTTGCTGTGTTCATGGTGGTTCTGTTGCCAGCGTCTGTTGCAGCTCCCACTAGATCTGCAATTGGTAGTGATATGTGAGACCCGGCAGTATTGAGTGGCGTGACCTTTTGGAACAGACGGGGGCCGAGAGGGGTAATGGGGGGTTGACCATAAAATAGGTGCCGGGCCAGACTAGAGGGATGTGCCCCCTCCCCGTCTAGTGAAGCGTTTATGCTCACACCCTTACTGAACTATGTTACTATGCATGACTCGACGCCAAACAATTACTCACTGTCACTTAATATTTGGTGAATGTCTGTTATGGGCGGCCCCAGATATTTTTAGAGATTTCGAGTCCCTCCACGGTTTACGGCACGGCACAGCCATTAAAAGTGGAAGGGTCAACATCTATGCCAAATCCCCAGCTATGGCAGGTGCGATCAAAATAAATCAATATAATAGTAACTGTACAGCAGAAAACCCATGCCTACGAAAAACACTATACTTGGACAAGGGTATTGTACTATTTATTATTTTTCCACTCATGAAAAAAATATACAGTATAAAGGGAACTAATAGTAACTAAAACTCCAAGTGTAACAGTTTCATAAAAGTCTATAGAGTAATGCTCTCAAATTTGTACAATTCTAGACCAGGTATTAATCACGAAAATTTTATTAATTAAATAGGCCGCCAATCGCAAACCTTAGTTCGAATTATTCTTACCAAATTCATCTCTAGGGGAACGAATTTCCCTGCTAAGTTTTAAGCTGCAAAACCCTCTTAGTCATTGTGCTTACATATCGTGTAGGCCAAGGTCGCGGCGGCCTGACTGACCCCACGTTACCCCGCATATTTCATACGGGGTGGGGGGGGACTGGTCTTAAAGATCTCTAACAGTTAATACCTAAGATAAGGTTGCCTTCTACAGGGGACACACTTAAACCCACGAGGTTCTTGACACAGATTTTTTAAGAAATTCCCTGCGTGTACTATCCCCGCAGTGGCCTTGACGAGCCGTGCCAAGAGCAAGACCTCCCAAAGTAATTACAGTATTTACACTGTATAGGTAAACACAAAAAACAACAACAGGTCAGTTCTGGTGCCCTTATTATAGAATGGATATCAATTCACTGGAGTCGGTGCAGCGAAGAATGACGAAAATGATTCCGGGACTCAGAAACCTTCCCTATCAAGATAGATTAAAGAAACTAAACTTGCATTCCCTAGAAAGACGAAGAGTGCGGGGGGATATAATAGAAGTATTTAAATGGTGAAAGGAATCAATAAAGGAGATGTAAAGTTCTTATAATATCCGAGCAGGATAGGACTCGTAGCAACGGATTTAAGTTGGATAAGTTTAGGTTTAGGAGGGAGATAGGAAGAAACTGGTTCACAAATAAGGTGTTAGATGAATGGAACAAGCTTAGCAACTTTGTAATAAGTGTTGGGACGCTGGAAAGTTTTAAAAGGAGGCTAGATATTCATGGACTAAAGCAAGCGGTTGACATTTTACATTGGGATTGTGAGTACGGGCGCGTTTGAGCATTATGACAATACCTTCGATACTCAGTTATATGCAGAGCCTGGTGTGCAAAAATATAGAAAAAAAGACGAAATATAAAAAAAAAATTCTTATTCTAAAATATAATTCAACTCAACTGCGTCCAAGGTATTTTTATATTAACTTATATAATCAGTGTATATAAGAAAACTATTCCTTTCAGAGCAACTGTTGGGAATAATATCCAACGACACATTACACGCACCGCACGCACACACACACACGCACACACACACGCGCACACACACACACACGCGCGCGCACACACACACACACACACACACACACACACACACACACACGCGCGCACACACACACACACACGCGCGCGCGCACACACACACGAGCAAATGCAGTACTAGACAACAATTACAACAGAATCCCGTTATGTCAGCCACATTAAAGACTCAATTGGCTTTAGAGTAGTAGTAATTACGGAATGTCTACAACAACTAAGTGTGAGACAAACTTCCTACAACAAAAGGAGAAAGGGGGAGGGAGGTGTAGAAGGTTACAGCGCCTCCTTCGACCAGCTCCTCTTTAAGGCATCACGTCAGCTGGCGCTGTTTGTTCCTAGTGATTATTGTTCCCCGTTAAATGTTTCGCAATAAAGGCGATAAAAGTCCCCCAGCGAGTCTATCACAGAAACCCTCACGATGCCACCTGTTGCTATAAACACGAAATTTCTACAACGAGCACTTCCTTGGGGTGTTCCTTCCATCTAGTATTATTCTAGACCATCTGACTCCCCTACAGTGCGGGACCGAGATGGTCTGCGCAATACAGTTAAAGGATTCTGGGCCGTAGGTGTCCCGGCGAAAGAGCTACAATAGGGAAAACTGCGCACTGGGACCAGACGAACATTCACCTTGAAACCATTACGCAATCCCTTCTTACACACACTGTTCTCTTAAGGCTGACGCTACAGTTTCTTAGCAACAATATTATTGGACTCGAGTTCTCATAGGACGATTCTCTTTATTTTTTTTTTTTTTTGTAATCTTAATTTCAGGGAAATAACCTTCTAGTTATTCTAAAGCTAATGAGAAGAAAAAAAACATGTGAACGCAGTAAAGTTAGAAATCTGCAATGGCGACTTAAAACCAAACAATCTGAGAGCTTTAAACCACAACCGGTTTTACGTAATATTCCACCTATTACATAAAGCTCTCAACCTTCCTAGCCACGCCAACCTCTTACGTAAACTCTCAACCCCAACCCCAAACCTAACCCCCACACCCCTGACGTACCTCTTACCCCATCTTTTCACCAGTTCAACTTTATTAACCTCAACCTGCTACAATTCAACCCCAGCTACGTTATATGGAGTAGCCCAGTGACCCAATCCAATTCCAGCTCACCCAAGTCCAAAGACAGCTTACATCATCGGTGAAACCCGTTCCCCCCAGTCCAATTTAGCCAACTCTCAGATTAGTCAAACGAGACAAACCAATCCCGCGCCATGGTGATACTGTACACAAAGTGGGGTTTTGAGCTCTTCATGTACCTGCACTAGAGGAGGATGAAGGAGGCAAGAAATAGGTCCATGGGGCGCCAGGTGGGGTCTCTTCCAGCTGTTGGGTGGACGTGGCCGCCAAGATACCACCATCCAATCACAGCCCTTGAAACACGTTACTGGATTCTTGCAATGACCGAACAGTGGATTCCAAATGAACAACAAATCAGTTTTATCCATCCTACAGCGGTTGTTATTGTTGCTACACCTAATTTCTTTGTTAAAATTCTGCCCTCTTAAACCGTATGGAGAACGTAAAGTCAAAACACAAAAAAAAATCTCCTGAGTCATCTTTTAAAGTAACAACTCGTGAATGGCAAACTGCCTTAATCCAATATTTTATTCGTGTAATGTATATTTTCCATGGAATACAAGAGATAAGTTTCAGTACACATCCCTGATAAACACTTTCCGAGATGATGTTTACAACTAGACTAAATACTGTACACCTCTCACTCCAAGACGCCAGGATAAAAATAAGGAAGATATCCGAAAGTCTAAAACCACAATATTAACATACCTATCGCCTGTGGGGGGATGACAAACGCCGAGCTTAAAAAATTAAGTAAGCGTATCACTGTTGGCACATGGTTATTATCACGGCAACATCCTAGTGGAGCACCAACCAGAAAAAAATACTTACTCAAACTAAATATACTACTACCCACGCATGCACCACTACAGGAAGACAGGGATACCCAGGTGGGGCGGGAGACCATGGCGACAGATGAAGGCCAAGATTATTACCCATCGGTCAAGGTCTTTGGCCCAGCTAATATTACAAGATAACTCGAAGGTTCCTGGTATGAGTACGTAATCTGGTACACGCGAGGAATATATTGGATAGCTATCACCATGTTAAAGATAGAACGAGACGAGCTGTGTACTCTGGTTGCTAGGTGTACAACCCCCTCCCCACCACCCCCCAGTTCACTAGTTGCCGGGTCCCCCCTCTACCATACATTCGTCCTTCAAAGCCAGCCAAGTACCCTCACCGCCACACCTCCCAGTATTGTTTACACACGTGGCGGGGTCACGTGTAAGGCAGGGCGGCCGGAAAAACTGATTACCTGAACCAGGACGTTAACTTCCATATTCCTCCACTGGTTTCTTTCTAAGCTCCTTCAGACATCTCCCATCAACAGTGTTATTAACGTTTCTGTAATTATTGCTATTTCCTGTTTGTTATTAGTGATATCCCGTGTTCCTCATGCCCCACCCTGCATGCCATCTTTAAATCATCTGCTTCCTATCTCCCACCGCCTCACCTCGACAAGAAGGCGCCAGTCCCATTATTTGTCAGGTACTTGCTGGAGGCCGCCACTAAGTACCAACCACACCGGCACCCCCTGCAGCACACTGCACTTGTCTTACACCAAGCAGCTGCATCCCACACCAACCATGGGGAAGCACAAGAAACAGGGGATGCACAACACGGCAAGCTTAGAAAACACACGTGGTTAGAGATATTAAATATTACATAAGTAAATAAAATTAAGGCGTTCTACCGTGAATCACAATATAAATATTTGAAACTAACAGTTCAAAACGAAATAAAACTAGCTAGTCAAGAAAGAAAGTGGTGTGACGTGACAAAAGAGGAATAATGCCTCTTGGCCGTGCCAAGGTAAACACCCTCGGAGTCACTGTACTTACACAATGACAGTTGCTACGCTGCCCGCAAGGCCTAACCCCACCCCATCCCCCACCCTATACAAACCACAACTCACCTGCCAAATATCTGACGCCAGAAGTAAACAAATTAATACTCCCGTATCAGTTTGGCTGATAAGAATAAAGTAAAACAAGCTGTCAGTATCTGACGTAATTAAGTATTTCTAAGTACAGTATATTATAGCACATTACCAATAAATTGAATTGTCGAGTAAACGAACACAATAAAACTGAATTAATTTAACACGAGCTGAACCTCTCACACATTATACACACGCAAACCTCGATTAGGATATTTCATGGTAAGTAGAATTTATATGTGAAATGAGTTGGTAAGATCATCTTACGTTACCTAATCGTCATACTCAATTCCGAGTGACAGCCAAGTAGTGACCACCCGCTAGGGATGGCCATGCCGAGGGAAGGAGACCAGTGGCCTGTGTAGGATCCCCCCCCGCGCATTGTTCTTGATAATGTTATCAAGGGCTATTTTGAATCCTAGACCCAGATAACACATTATCTTTGACGTACACGTGCTAGGACTAATACAGCACAATACTGTATTATAATCATTAATAGAAAACTGACACGGCATCAAAGGTTGAAACATTAACGGCAGCTACGAGACGGGGAACTATATATATACCCAAAAACCACAGCCGCCAAAGCAGTGTTAAATGCTGGCGAACTATACGTGGCAACTGTACTTGATTATGTAACGGAGAGACGCCGGCAATACGCATGCTGCATGCTCTCTATGAACCATGTTTTACCTCTTAAAAACGTAACAATTTAACATCTACCACTCGATAACGTTAGAGTACATGGATTACATTATATCGCGACCAAATCCACACTAACATCACTGATGCTTAGTTTGCCTGACAACGCCGCAAACCTCACCAGGTTGCGTATATCGCCATTCAGCCCAACTACGCTGCGATGGAAGGCGTCCATTAAGATGTTTTTCGTTAACTACATACGGAAAGCACAAACACACTCGTTGCAATTTCGAACGATTCAATTGTAATTAAAAAATCTTGATGTCGGTCCGTGACAGCCTAAATCGATACTACGAGTACAGTACTGCCAAACAAGGGACCTACCACACCCACTCCCGCGCCGCGCGTCTACTGTAGTCCCCCCGACACCCAGGACGAAATGTTAACGTTCTTACCAAGGTCTATCCTTGGTTTTTACCATCACAACCAATTTTTTCTTTGATTTCAGTAACATAATTCAATGAAAATACTCGTATGATTTATAAACCCATTATATAATGCAAAAGGGATATTAAATGGAACAGCAGCTACTGTATATGCTAAAACAGACTCCACGGAATACCAACCTCGGTCGGTGCACTGGCCACCTTCAAGCTGCCCAAGTATCTAAAATGTCCGGATAAGTGAATTTACACAGAAGGCCAGCATGAACGAAAGGTCTTAAGGGTACAGCAGTACACAGAAGCATGTCACTGAAAAGCATATAGGTATCCTCTAATGGTGTACAGGGGTACCGGTTACATCCTATTAAAGCAACAGAATACTGCTCAGGTAGATTATCCCGGTCCGCATATAACCCCCTCCCAACACACATAAGACGGTGCTGCTGTATACTTAGGTTTAACCAAACCTAACCTGTCCTAATCTAACCTAAGCTAAGCTAACTTAACCTAAATATCTTGAAGACCGCACAACAATACGACCTTGGAGAGTCCTGGCGAGTCCCACAGCAAAAAGCCATCAAGGATACTACTAAAGCCTCCGTTTCGACTTTGCGTTCAAGGTTTCCAGCCTAAAAGTGAACCACAAATGTAAACTGGATAAATCAATCATTATCACCTTCAAACAATGAAATGGATAAAATATGATGGAAGCATTATTTTCTAGAATATGGAAATCAATCAAGCAATATTGCGGTCAACAATACAATACGAGTATACTGTGTCAAAACACCCGACAATGAACAATCCTTAAAAATGCATTACAGCCTCCTACTGCTCCTAGACCCTATCTCCACCAAAAAGACCACAAAGTAAGGTTCCTCCAGCACAGCAACAACCAGGATGCAGCGAGTGCTCCACCCCCCTACCCACCCTGTAGTCCTACGCCTGACCTTGAGAAACTTGTTCCGCCACAAGAACTCTTCGGGAATTTTCACCTCTGTGTTCTAAAACTCCATAGAATCAACTTCTTCAATTTGATTGTGTGTAATGACGCATTACTCAATTACTATCCTGAGAATATGTTTTCGTTATGTAAAGGGTACATGGACAGCACAAAAAATTTACTGTAAATTCGACAATATTGTTTCACCGAAAGACCTCTCAGGAGGCAGCAAACAAAAATATTGATATGATTTTAAGATTTAAATATAAAAATGGTAAGTTCGGCAATAATAAAAGAATGGAAACGTGGTTTCGTGGTGGCAGGGAAGCCTCGCTTTGTTTCGACCAAAGCCCCGTGTACACAGTGACCCCCGACAACCAGTCTCCCGCCTAAACTCGCCACGACATCCCCCTCCCCAGACTTTATTCAACCTCTCCCCCACGCGTGAAACTCCTCTCTTCACTAAACGAAACATCATGCAGAAAGAAAAAAAAAATTATACTGTGTATTATTTATATACTTACATGTGAACACGCAAATTATATATATATATATATATATATAAATATATATATATATATATATATATATATAAGGGGGAAACAACGGAGCACCTTAGCCCAAGGTTAAAAATGCTTTGAAAGCATTCGAGTTAGATGTAGGATAGATGATTAGTGGGTCTCATTTTTTACCTGACGGAACATGACTAGTTACGTCGCCCTTTCTTTTAGTTCCTTTTGTGTTGGTGTGCGGATTAGTGGATGTCATGCACAATGGCTGCCATGCATAGGCCAACCGGCCTATTGCAGACTCCTTATTTTCTTATGTTTAGTAAGGTCACCCTGTGTACTTAAGCCCCTCTCGGTCCTTGTAATTCAGTTGCCTCTGAAGATGTCTTGAATAAAGGTGCTCCATTGTTTCCCTTTTTCACACACACACATATAAATAAATAAATATATATATATATATATATATAGCTAGAATACAACTTGAATATAGTGCAGGGGCTAAAGGCAGAAAAATAGATTCCTGGATCTTATAAGCCAGTGGTTCTCAACCTTGTTTGCCCCATGCACCCCTTTCACCATATGTCAGAATGTCATTCCCCCCTCCTTTCCAAGATTGTCTGCCTCAAAAAGTGCATTCCAAATAATATGCATATAATACTGAAAATCCTTTATTTTTTCCATATTAGTACATATACATTTACAATTTTACATGGATTATTTTTATAGTGGAGTTTTACAAATTAAATGCCAATTTAAAATGTTGATGGATTTATAAAACTTGAATAAAAGTAAAATAGTTTTTTTTTATTTATAATGAATTACTTAACAGACCAAACTGAAGCATAATGCAATAAACAAAAAGTTCAATAGAATACCAGGATATTGTAAATTTGTAATTAATTTTATTCAGATGAAGATTACAGTCAATGAGAAACCTGTGATAGTTTTTCTTCGCCAATTCTGGGATACGCGGAGGAGTGCTTGAAAGGGCACAAAGCAGGTCATTTTCTACCTCTAATCTACTACGTTGCTTCGTTTTAATTTGCAACAGAGTTGAAAAGCCTGACTCACAAAGATAGGTCGACACAAACGGAAGCAATGCACGGATAGCTCTTTCTGCCACTTTTGGGTAGGAATCGCACATCAAGGGCCAAAATTCTGTGATTGATTTCTCATCGAACATATCTCTTGCTCCCGAATCAGTTTCCCCCCCCCCCCTGGGGGGAATTCCCCCCTGGTTGAGAACCCCTGTTATAAGCTTTGGTTTAGCCCTGCCCAAGCCTATCTTGGAGTGTCTGCCGACGTTTACCTAACGCATACTCGATCAGGTAAACAGAATGTAAACATCACCACTACACTTTCAGTATTTAAAACTCTTTTCCTGTGAGCGTTTAGCAGGATTTATCTTCATCACTGTATGTATATATATATATATATAGTCATAGATATCTATATTGTATATTCAGATATACAATTACATAATAATACGTACAAGAAAAAGATAGACACTTGCAGAAGTATTCATTCAACCACAGCTGAAATGCAACTGTCGCGCAACAAAACAACTCTCGTTTGGAATCCTCCATTACCACAAGAATTCAAAAACGCTAGGCGTATTTTTATGCGAAGCGTTTTGGAAGTACAGTCGTCTACAGTAATATACGCGTAATCTGTCATCAACAACTTTTTTCGTGTACGTCCATGGGAAAGGTCTCAATAAACTCCATTGATTTCTAAGTCGCAAACGGGAAGTGTGAAAAAGGCCTAACACGATTACAGTGAAAGTGATTCCCATAGGCATGACTGCCCGTTTAGGGACAGTGTGGATACAGCACATTGTATATTAAGCCTTCGATACACTGTATCTGCACTCGACCGCATTCACTTCCCCAAGTTGTAAACTTAGGTACCCATTTACAGCTGGGTGAACTGGGAGCACTCGGAAATCAAGCGACTAACCCCCGGAACAGGAGGCGATCGCTATATCTACTGGACTGTCGGGCTCCTCGGGATTACAGTAAACATTAAAAAAAAAATGTTTATGATCGGGCCACACAAAAACTTCTCAAAATGTTGTTCAACATGATTTGCATAGTTGGAAACAGCCAATTTTGATTAATGGTTTGTTTAAGAAATTTGAAATATCCATTAAAACTAAATTTGGGTGGTTGAAATGGAATATTGTACTCAAAAGAACATTCACAGCAATTGCGGGGATACCGTCTTAACCTACCTTCGAAATCAACAACTTTCCCAATCAATACTTTTAAACAAGGAGTTACGGTTAGTACTATACTGGTAAGTACTGGCATGAGAATAGTTCACCAGTTTTGTTTCAGATTCAGTAAGGTGCACCCACCAACGTTCACTCACAACAATGGTCGTAAAGTTACGCAATGTTAAACCCACACACCAGGAATAAAACCGCGTTAAGTCATGCAGGTTTCACAACTTAAACTCAGGACACGACTGGATAGTCACGTAGGCCTTACATCCCCAGGCGAAGAAAATGTTTGTGGAATCACGTAGGCTGCGCCTCACTCAGGACAATTATGAAAATCGCCGAGCTTTCTAAGCTCGCCGGCCAATACGACTTACGATGTAATGACACAACCTAAAATAACAGTCTCGTGATTCAAACTGAGTACAGCTTTCTCTTCCTGCCTTAAGGATCAGAGGTTCGTGGCCAGGAATGGGTATAATCTTTAATTAACGTGGAGGCTCAAGATTTTCAGCCTTGCCCCCTCCCGTGAAGGCGATAGACTTCCAGTGGACTGCCTCCTTATTTACCGAAGGTTTAGTAATCCATGTTGTATCCCCGCTACCCCCAATGGGACCCATTTTCACTGTACAGTATACACATTCTTCCGTCCTTGACATATTGCAGGAATACACCAAACATCACTTGTATAATCCAACTAAAATGCGATTAAAGTTTCGATAGTTGAAAAATTTGGAATCTGTGTTAAGTGCTATTTACTATCCTGGGTAATATACTACATATCAGTAATATTTCTGGACAAAATAAAATATTTCTGTTCATGATATGAGCATTTTCCTGCAAAAGGTACGATGGCTTGCTGTAGCGCACATACATATTTAAATATCTTGCTTGTTCCTATCACCATCCTTACCTTTCACAGGTGTTCGTACAAATTTTGGGTGATTACCATCACTAATGTGGGAGCGTTACGGTCTAACCAAAACCTGATGTTCAAGAAATGAGCACACGAGACTGGTCACGTAGATCGCCCCACCCAGCTTGGCATCCTCGCGCGACGAGCATAAGGCGACACTAAAATTCAGATCACTGGAGCTTACACCATTACGTATATATGATCCCAATGTTTACACATCTAAGGTTTAATTTCAATTACATAAAATCAACAGCGTAAAAACTATGATAAATATTACGTAGTATCAAAATAAGCAGCTTGACAACAATTGCATGGAATAACATGTTCAAATACGTACTGCTGACATTAAATTAGTAAGCAAGGATTATTGTATTTAAAAAAAAATATTAATGATAATAATTCTATCTGAAATGCCAACATTGTAATTATACAGTACTCTATTACCTTGCAAGAATAGCGCAATAGTCTCACCTGTCACTAGGTACCCCTGTGTGTGTGTGTGTGTGTGTTATGTAAGTACAGTACTGTATCATCTATTTGCAATCAATATCTACCACATTTATACAAAAATTGGCTGGGTACAGTCACTTAAAATATTCTACAGTAGCATCAAGTTCTTTAAAAATATATATATATATATATATATATATATATATATATATATATATATATATATATATATATATATATATATATATATATGCAAGTAAATCACTGTAGGTGCGCGTGATCTAGGTATATGCTGATAACCACAAGGAAAGAAGAAAACACGAACTTCGTGTTTTCTTCTTTCCATGTGGTTATCAACACACACATATATATATATATATATATATATATATATATATATATATATATATATGTATATATATATATATATATATATATATATAAACTGAAGGTTCAATGCACTCAAACCTATACTTTCTCTTGTAGCGAGCTCACAACCCGTCAGTGATAGAGCAAGCCTATTGCAAGGCCATATTCAGCTCGAGTTAAGAAACCCGTCGAAGAAGAAACTAAATGAATACGTCGAAGTCTGGGAATACCGAATTTTGTTCAGTGGTGACCAGACTAAAGGCATTATATCTAATTATTACTTTATACAGACCTACTGTTATCGGTGTGTTGCCTACATATGAGTATAAAAGAAGTCGACTTGTGAAAGAGACCTAGGGGTACTTGTTAGCCCGGACCTACGGCCTAGAAAACAGTGCGTTAATGTTCGAAATAAGGCAAACAGAGTATTGGGTTTTATATCTAGAAGTGTAAGTAACAAGAGTGCAGTGGTCTTATTGCAACAATATCTTGCGCTAGTTAGGCCGCACCTCGATTATGTGGTTCAGTTCTGGTGCCCCTATTATAGAATGGATATAAATTCACTAGAGTCGGTGCAGCGAAGAATGACAAAAATGATTCCGGGACTTAGAAACCTTCCATATCAGGATAGGTTAAAGAAACTTAACTTGCATTCCCTAGAAAGACGAAGAGTGCGGGGAGATATGATAGAAGTATTTAAGTGGGTGAAAGGAATCAATAAAGGGGATATAGATAAAGTTCTTATAATATCCGAGCAGGATAGGACTCGGAGCAACGGATTCAAGTTGGATAAGTTTAGGTTTAGGAGGGAGATAGGAAGAAACTGGTTCACAAATAGGGTGGTGGACGAGTGGAACAAGCTTAGCAACTTTGTAGTAAGTGGGGGAACTCTGGAAAGTTTCAAAAGGAGGCTAGATAGATTCATGGATGATAGAGAGTGGTAGTAACTCTCGACAGGAGCTGCCATGCACATTGCACAGGCCAACCGGCCTATTGCAGACTCCTTATTTTCTTATGTTCTTAAGCAAACCCAGATAAAATAAAACGAGATGCCACTCAACTATATAGTGGCAATTCATCACCCAAAAAAAACCAACACACTGATGTAACTCATTTTAACGGAAATGAACCATCTTAACATTTGAGGCAATATACAAAACACAAAGGAAACGCCTGGTCACTGACGCAATGCATCTGGCACTGATGCAACACATACGGACAGGACCAACACACTGTAACCGGGGACAGAACACCTGCACCTGTTTAACACAATTGAGTTCCACCTTATCTATGAGGCATTTTAACAACATGCCACCCACACAAAATATGTACGTATGTATGAATGTATGTCAGCTACTGTGCATATATTTTATATATCATTACTATTCACACAACATATATGAACGTCTTCAGTTACTATATTGCATTAATACATATACTGTGTAATACTTTCACACAAACGGTAAACGTTTTTACATTGGCACTCTAGGGAATAATGTCCCTACTTCTGACTATGTGAATAAAACACTTAAGATTCTATTCATATTTTTTTTCTTCAATACATTATCACCTTTCTAACAGGACAACTTTTCATCACTTGCTGAACACAAAAAGGTGCAATACATTTTCAGGCGAACTTTAAATTTGTACTCCCTTTTTTCGTGATACTGTACACTGCAATCAGTATATTAGTGATTCCTAGTGTCACAAACATTATCATTGGGAAGTGTTGTACACACTCCTTACATGTTGTAAGCACGAATCAGTAAAATAATATTACTAATCTCGTTTCTTACCTTCAATTGCTGGGGATTTTCTCTCTAGAAGACACTTTGAAACGGTCACTCATAATAAAAAACGCGCTCAGATCTTCACGTGTGAGTCTTGCCATGACCTCTGATAGAATGAGGGTTTCTAAACCATGACGAAATCTAGGTTCCTGTATTGCATCATGATTCAGACAGCTGCGCGCCACACTGCAACACGAAGTGAGCTGTCACACTCAACCTTACACAAAGAAAATCGCAGCGAATATGAAGTTTGGAACCATGACAACTGAGGTACTTACGTTTCTTTACTTCATTTGCGTCTCTGACAGGATTCCACACAAGAAAAATTAAACAAATGTGAGAAGAATACGAAAATTCGTAAAGCGGTGTTGCCGTACGTCCTACTCTCTCGTAGCCATAGTTGGAAATGAGATGGGACCAACAGGAAGATATCCAACAACAACAGTGATGGTGGTCTTACGCCACATTGTTTGTCCATAGTATTGAACTGCTGGTTGAATTTGAGGAGTGAAATATAATGCAGAATTAGCAATATAATTTATATTCATAATAATTCAAGCTTAAAAATCGATAAGCGGATTGCCGCCTGTTTTATTCGGTAAGGTTGGTCAGCCTGTTGAATGACGAAACCGCTTGGCTGGAGTGGTGATCGCTACACGCGTTTGTCACTGCATCATTGCGCTTGTTTTCAGGTCATTTATGAAGGATAAAACATCCTTTACAAATATCTTTTCATTATATTTTTGATTGGTAATGCTATGTTATTTGATTCTTTATAATGGTGAACTGATTCTTCGGAAATAAAATTGGTAATTGGAGGCCTTTTCTTGAGGAGCTGACATTGAACGCTGCGCCAAGTATGGGAGGTTTGTTCTTGTTTTGACTTAGATTATGCAGTATTCTACGATTTTCTTTATTCCCTATTCAAATGATTGTACAGGAGCGGATTCAGGGGGGGTTCCTGGGGGACCGGACCCTCCTTTTCACTAGAAAATTCCAATACTTTTTCTTCAATGCAGTATTGTACTCAGGCGTTTTTTGTATAATAAAATGTAATTACTATTGACTTCAGAATATCGCTTAATATCAAGTGCACATGGCCTCAAAATGTCCCTGTGCTCGCCATGTTTTCTCACCTACAATTTCTTGGGGCCCCCCTTTTTGCTATTCCTGGATCCTCCCCTGAAATTGTAGCTCTCTTACGCCTGAATTTTAAAAACTTCAGAAGTAAAAAAATTATATTATGAGAAAAATGAAGGCCATACCATGGTATAAGTGGTAACTAGAATTATAATTTAACGTTGGCGTTATATTATTAATACTGCACTTATCTAAGGCAAGGTATTTTAGCGTGTAACATCAATAATTAAGATTATGAGATTTATCTGTAAACAATTATAGAAATAACTCAGGAAACACTAGTATTATAGTAACGGCACAATAAATAGAATATCATTTTAATAGTCCCTTTATAAAAAAAATGGGAGCTGTTGTTGTGACACTTCTGGTTTCATCTTCAACACGAGCAAAACCATGATTTATTCTTTTTTATTTTATTCTGAAACTAAATTTAAAAAAAAAATCTAATTTCAATGAAACCAGTAAATATCTTCAACCCCTATTCATAGTAGTTCTACAGTTATTAATATTACGTCTATCGTTACAACGGCTATTGTTATTATTGTTACTCCTATACTATTATCACTATTAATACTACTAAAAAAATTTTATTACTACTGTACAGTTGTCAGTATTACTGCCATTGTAATTATTACTAGTACACTATGGTTATTGTTATTATTACGTTATATGACTGCAGTGTGCTACGCACACACTGAACTTTTGCTCAGACTTGTCTGCATTAAAAAATTGCACAGACAAGAGACAACCCTAAACCAAAGACGTTATCTTCCTTAACTGTGCGTTTTAACTCCACACTATACAGTAAAGTCTGCACAGACTCTCAGAGTGCTCTGCTCAGTGCCGGATTTAGACCTGTGGAGGCCCATGGGCAGCCTCTTTGTGGAGGGCCCCCTCGTTATAACTACCCAAGAGGGTGGGGTGGCGAGTGAGGCGAGCCTAAACATCTGGGAGTTCCGGGGGGCGCTATAAGCCCCCCGGGAAATTTTTGAAATTTGAACACTTCTTTGGAGAATTTTGAAGCCATATGTAGTTATATTGAGGAAATAAGAACATTGAGAAATTTTTAATAAACTGTACAGGTATATTTATTGATAGTGTACAAATTCCCAACACACACACACACACACACAAAAGTGAGACATGACTGGAGTCATTCATGTGGTTTCAAGTCGACCAGCCCTGATATAGCTCCTACCGCACATGTCAAAAATTTTCAAGAGACTTCACAGAAAAGAATATATTATTAGTTATTACAGAGAGATGATTCTTTGCATTATTAATCAGATAAACCTCTACTCAAATAATGGTTCTGTCCAAGAATGCATGTATAGGCTTTTTTAAGTCCAAGTAGCTAGCCTAATTTCTATCACGCTTCTTGCTGAACATAGTTTTACGTGATGGAACAGATAAACATGAATTTTAAAGAATGAAAATAAAAATAATTCAAATGAATAAACAAATAAATAAAATATTGTAATATGTGGAGGCCCCTGGGCAGCTGCCCACTCCTGAATCCGGCCCTGGCTCTGCTTATTACGGTCATATTTCACAAGGCCTATATAGACCTTGATATTCGTATTTCTGAAGAGCGTGTTTGCCACAGTGCAAGCGCTGCAAGCTATTTGTCTTTTGTACCACACCCAAAAAATTTGGAGGTCGTCTTCACATGTTTCCCAGTCCGCTTTTGGCTCCACTTTGCTTTTGAAGAAAGTGTTTTTTCATTGTCACTATTTTAAACTTCTAATTTTCATGAGTGACGATTCACTATGATAGATTTTGATGAATTCAACTAATCCAAATTCTTTGGAAAAGTTGCGTCATTGACACTGATGCTACAGCTGATAACGACAACTGGTGGGAAGTTGGAATTAGCTGCTGGGGTGCCAGTGTCCAATGTTGGTATGCTGGTAATAACCACTTTATCTAGCTATTTAAGATGAAACCCAAGTGTGACGTTTTACTTTTTATTTCTTAAATTAGTAAAGTGTGGTGTTCGCGAATATCGTCAAGAGTAATAGAGACAAAATGGTGATTTTTACTTCAAATGTCACTGTATTCTGTACATACTCTTAACTTTCTAAAGCGATCTTTCGTGGCGTGTTTGATCAGAATTAACTCCGTTGTGAATTATTTGAAATAATTATAAAAATCACTCATTGTCACACATGTTGACATTATTGTTACTGTTGAAAACTGAGCACTGCAGTGAGTAACCAGCCAATATATACACACGCTCCGTTTTATCTGCATAAGTTTGTGCAGACATCGTATTATCTGGCAGCACTTGATTTTGCACAAATGTCGCACACAGTTTGCACAACCCACAAGCCTACCCTACACAGCTTCGGTTTTGTTTGTGTAAACTTTGAGCGGACAAGTCTGAGCAAAAGTTTGAGTAAAATGCTTACTATTATTTTTATTACTCCCAGTAACGTATTATCAGTGCGGTAAACTTACGATTATGTAGTTTTGCTAATATCTCATTTATAATGGCTAAAAGCACACCAACTTACACCGGTAAAATATTGAAGCATCTGAAGTAATAGTGGTGGTCGTCGCACTGAAACTAGATGAAGATATATTAACATCAGCTGTGGTAGCGCAGGTGTAGTTTAACTGGTATCAGGTGTTCATCATTCCTCCTCCCCCAGGGCTCAAGCTAGGTTTTTCTCCCGTGAATGTGATGTACATTTTTTTTTTATAGATTTATTGTTGTTTGATTAGTCTCCCCAACCTCACATGAAGACCCTAATGGAAATTGCTTTCTTGGGCTATCATTTATAAAATATACCTGTACTTACTTTTAACCATTCATTGTTTGTATACCTACAGTATCGATGTACTGTACAGCTAACAAAAAAAGCTAGCTTCACCCCTGGGTACACTTGGCATGGATGATATATTTGCAAAATTGCATATCTTAATCATTTTGATATTTCTTCAGTAGAGTACTTTTTTTTAAATAAATAAAAGACAGGTTAAAGATAACACTGGGCTGCATTTGAAAAAAAATTCATGAGGTGCTGGGTTTCTTAGCTGATTCTTTATGTATTTTGCGTGCTGATTCCAAAAATGCCATTCATTTTGCCCAATCAGGTCAGATTTTTATGCTATGGGAATTAGGAAAAAATCGAAATTTTTAAATATGATGTCAAAATTTTTATGCAAAATATATCATAAGAAATGTAACCACAACACATAGGACCAAAATATGTCAACTACATAGATGCCTTTACAGTTAGACATGCATAAATGGCTGTCGCAGAGAATTTCTTTGGTGGTTGGTGTCTGGGGCGTCCCGTTTCAGACACCAACAGTAGTCGGCGAGCATGTTGATATCCCAGCGACCCTGGTACCGCTCCTCCATTACACGGATATCTTGATGGAAGCGTTCTCCTTGTTCCTCACTCACATCACCACAGTTCTCTGGAAAGTAGTCCAAGTGGGAGCTGAGGAAGTGCATCTTGATGGACATGCGTGTACCAAGAACTTTGTTGCTCAGAAGTAGGTCCTCAACAACTCGTCCATACTCTGGACTTCTGTAGTTGCCAAGAAAATTGGAGACAATAGACTTAAAGGCATGCCAGGCTTTCTTCTCATTTACATCCATGCTGCAATCAAACTTGGGATCTTTGAAAAGCTCTCTGATCTGAGGGCCATCAAAAATTCCTGCATTCAGCGTTGCCTCACTGACTTTTGGAAATTTTTCTTTCAGAAAATTGAAAGCCTGGCTTTTTTTTGTCCAGTGCCTTTACAAAGTTTTTGAACAGACCGAGCTTGATGTGCAGTGGCGGAAGAAGAATGTTCTGCGGATTCACCAGAGCATGGGCAACAACATTGTGAGAACCTGGAGTAAGTCCACTTCTTGCAGGCCAGTCACGTTGCATGCAGTGCTGCTTGTCTGCTCGACTATCCCACAGACAGAGGAAACATGGAAACTTGGTGTAACCACCTTGTAGGCCCAGCACCATGGACACAACCTGTGGAAAAAACAGATTAAAAATATGTTTAGCTGAATAGTTTTATTATTAAAAAATATTCACACTTCATAATATGACAGTATGTCGTCGGCAGACATAATTACCTAATAGAAAAACTGTCAACAAAATATCAATTTTTGAAAGCAACTGTTTATGGTGTATTAAATTACCTTCAAGTCTCCACAGATCTTCCAATTGTGGTCTTTATACTTCAGAGCAGTTAACAGATACTCCATGTTGTTGTAGTTCTCATCCATCTGCACTGAAAACTGTGAGGGCAAACTTTTCAGAGTGAGAGTTGTGAACTCTTGGAACAATCTGCCAGAAAGTGTTGTGACGGCACCGTGTGTGAATTCTTTCAAGACCAGACTTGACTAACACTGGAGCAGGTTCAGGTACATTCAGGAGCCGGTGCTTGCCCAGTACCTGCCAACAGTGCGTAACAGAGAGCCAGTACATGACTAGTACTTGCCAACAGTGCGTGACAGAGACGTGACCGATAACCCAAGCGGCTAACGAGCCGATCAGTGGTGAAGAGGATAAAACAAAACAACAACACCCTCTGGCAGATTGTTTCAATACTTACAACTCTCCCCCAAAAAATATTTGCCCTGGCAGTTTTCTATATTGTGGCTTCTTCAACCTTAAGCTGTGATCCCTAGTGGAGAGGGCATCCTCTGGTTTCAGGTATTAAGAATCGACCAATACCCTCCGTCTGAGGTGGTTTAAGGCTGCATTTACACCAAGCCAGTCAGGTCAAGTCAATCAAGTCATTTGACTTGACTTGACTCATAGCCGTTCACACAGACTGAGTCAACCTGAGTCAATCAGGACTCAGTACCCAGACTGATTTCGAGGAGGATGGACGCATATTCTCTCGCCGAATTAGCTGTTTTGTTGTGGATTCGGCGTCGTAAACGCAAGAGGAGGACCCGAATCTGGATGCATGAACTCAACACCAAAAGACCCAATTTTGGAAGTTTCAGTCATCTATTCCCAGACTTGGTGAACCATCAAGACAAATTCTACAATTTCTTTAGGATGACAGTTGAAAACTTCAAAATGCTGGTGTACTTGACAGGGTCTTCCATAAGGAAAATGACTACTAACTACCGACGTGCAGTTGGAATTGAAGAAAGAATGGCCATTTTTATAAGGTAAGAAGTGTATGTTATTGCAAACACACCAATAATCATTGCAAATACGCTTATGTGTAGGGCAATAGTAAACAAATGTAACATGAAGACAGATTTAATTTATTCCTGTTAGGCTGCATTTACAACAAGCGAGTTACAACTCATACGTTAGGAAACATGAAATTATAGGTTTACCTCTCAGAGGTTAGATTACTCAGAATAATTAGCACTCGCATTGGAGGTAGTACACGGTGATGGTGTATGTGATTGATCCTGTTCATTCCAGTAATCGTAGGGGACAGAGCGGACGGGTGGAAATAGCCTCCTACGAAAGGCTTCATGTATTTCAATTTTGATGTCAATGTTGTCAGCCGGAGACAGCTGTTTCATCATAGGTAGTAGGCTCAACAGAAACAGGCGATCTGGGTCATTGTCATCTGTAGAACACGTTTGTTCTCGCATCTTTTTCAGCTCTTCTAGGAAACGCATATCCATGTCATCTGCATTGTCGCTGCAACGTTTTTTGGTGACTTTAGGTTTCTTTGACATGGGAGGAGTCGGCATGACAGTACTGCGGACCTTACAGATGTCGACATTATATGCAGCTTCTTGATAAAATGAATTATCTGGTGCATCCAGGATAGTAGAACATGAAGCATTGTGAGATGTGTCTTCCGCATCATAGCTGGTGTCCTCGTCAGGAGGTGTAGAGACGTTTGAGGATATTGGTCGTGGTGTCACATGAGGGATCAGAAATTCCATAGCATCATAATACACCCACTTCTTTGATTGGATGTCAGTTGATCCAGATGCTTTAGCACTAATCTTTCTCTTTTCCCTCATAAAGTTGCTCCTTAGATGCTGCCATTTTTCCTTACATTCAGCTTCTGTAAAAGAGATATCTTAAATAAATAGTCGTCATAAGACTTACAATTTATGCTCTGTATAGTGCAGTTCAATAATTAATCTTATGCTCGTTGTTAGGCTCATTATTAAGAATTATATTAGCGTGGTATATATATATATATATGCTGATAACCACCAGGAAAGAAGAAAACACGAAGTTCCCAAGCGCTTTCGTGTAATTCACATCTTCAGGGGTGAGTACTCACCCCTGAAGATGTGAATTACACGAAAGCGCTTGGGAACTTCGTGTTTTCTTCTTTCCTGGTGGTTATCAGCATATACCTAGATCACGCGCACCTACAGTGATTTACTTGCATATATATATATATATATATATATATATATATATATATATATATATATATATCTTGATAAAATCACACGGGAAAATGGAAACAACGGAGTACCTTAGCTTTCGTCTTTATTCAAGACATCTTCAGAGGCAACTGGATTACATGGACAGAGAGAGGCTTAAATATACAGGGTGACCTTAAAAACATGAGGTCAGGTCATAAAGAGGACATCCACTAATCCCCACACCAACACACACGTAGAGGAGCTTAAGAGAAGGGTGGTGACGTGACTAGCCAGGTCAGGTCAGAAAAAAGGGACCCACAAAATAACTATCATACATCTAGATCAAAGGTTTTCAAAGCATTTTTAACCTTGGGCCACTGACAAATAAATTTATGTAACATATTATCAGTTTTGAACTGACCATCACTAAGGTTTATTGATTTTAATTCCTTAATCAAACTAGCTTCAACCAGAAGTCTTTCTGTGACACAAAATGATTTGAATACTTCTAAGCTTTTTTCCCAAGCAATGGGGTGATTATTATTCCTAACATGAACGAACAAGGCACTGCTTTCAGATGCAGTTCTGATATTATACTTATGTTGTTTGATTCTGAGCTGCAGTGTTTTTCCTGTCTGATCTACATAATTACAATTACATTTGCTACATGGAATACAATAAACACTTCCATTTACATTCAAACTTGGGCTATTCCTTATTAACTTATTGGTAATGGTTGAGTCATACTTGAAAACAACATTAATATTTAGAAGCTTGAGGGACCGAACTAACGGGACAAATTCATTACGATAGGGCAGAGTGGATTTACATGAGATTATATATAAATATATATAAATAAATATATATATATATATATATATGTATATATATATATATATATATATATATATATTACTGTCTTTCCAGACATGTATGTGGCTACAGGAGAATCCTTTGCATCCCTTGGTTACCAGTTTCGTGTTGGCACGACCACAGCTCACAAGATTGTCAAAGAAACAAGTAATGCCGTATGGGAAACACTGCAGCCACTATATATGCCAGTACCTGCTGAACGTCAGTGGGAAGAAATAGCAAGAGCTTCATAATTTCATTCAACATGAAAACAATTTCAACTACTTTCTTGGTGATGGTGTTGATGAAGCAACTGATTTCCGGTGTTCAAACATGAGCCTGACACCAACAAGAAGCACAAGACCTACAGCAGAAGCTATGTCAGTTCGTGACATTCTGAAGTTATATTTTGTATCCCCAGGTGGGGCTATCGAGTGGCAAGATAAAATGATCCACTAATGTATAGTTACTTTGAGAATAAAATTGTTGTTTCACCTTTACATTTCAACGCAGCAGCAACCTCCTTCCACAGAGCAGCTATAACATCACGATCCCGGTGGCTACGATCATTGGGATCATATATAGCAGGACGCTCTCGAACTAAATTTATCAGGACGTCAACCTGCATGATGTACACACCACTGCAGACTCGGCATGACTGATGAAGAAAATGGGCCCAACCCCATCTGTGACTTGACGTGACACGATGTGACGTGACTTGACTTGACTTGACTCATCTGGTGGGAATGGCTTCTGAGAATATACATTGGAGTAAATGTGGATTTGTGGCGATTCACGATGAGTCATGACTTGACGTGACTTGACTTGACTTGACTGGCTTGGTGTAAATGCAGCCTAATACTTACATTGCGTCACCCCTATAATATATAAGCTAGGCAACTGCAAACGTCGATCGATCTCTTTGCGTACCTGAGGTGCCGTAGTGGGATAATGCATTATAAATTTTTATTTATTTATTTACTCAACCTTCAGTACAAATAATTCATAAATTACAATACAATCCGCGGCTGGATACATTGCTAAAAGGTGAATCCGCAACAACAATAATAAAAATAATAATAATAATAATAATAATAATAATAATAATAATAATGTTTATTCAGTAAAATTACAGGTGACAATAAATTGGTTGCTGCCTCATCACGGGTGTTGATCATAGTTGCCTAACAGTGTCTAGTTTATCAGAAAAACGTTCGTCCAGCTTTCTAAGGGGGTAAATGATGTCATAAATTTTAATCAATAAATTCGATTATTATTTGATAAAAATTAAATAATATAAAATTTATCTCTTTCATCTAATTTAATTATGTTAGTAGTCATACAGTAGTTGTGTTGGTATTTTGGTGGTGCGCGTGGAGCTCTTGTGGGAAGAGATATCTGACTCGTTCAACTGTCTAGTTCGTACATAGTGGCACTAAAGACCACACAAAGATTATTGTTTACGATGGCAACACCAGAAGTATTAAGTAGGCTAGAACAAAGAGCCGTCCAGGCAGAGCATATGATCCAGGTGCTCACTAAGCAGGTATGTATGACTTGCTGGAGTTGAGGGTAATTGCTCACATAATCATTTTGTCACCAGAAGTTCTTAAAACTTTCGAAATGTGAATAATACACAGTTACAAGGGTAATTTTGAACTGTACTTTTGCGTTTTTATTACGTAATGGATATTTTGTCCTGACCGGATAAGTTTCTACAAGCGCTATTTTACCGTGAGTGTTCTCAGATTGGCTGTAAATACTTTCTGTTTAGCATGACGGCTAGGAAGTTAGGTAAGATTAGGTAGGTTTCTTTGGTTGGTTAAGTCAGGTTCTAGTAAATGTCGCCTTTTTATAATGATAAGAACATCTGTGGAAAAAATGAACAAATCGAACAATTTCTGGTGGTTGTGGTGTTCTCAGACATTACCATATTTTTTAACCTTTTTTTACAATTTAGGTAAGGTTTTCAAGGGCTTGTTTGGTGTTCTTTGTAGTATTGTACCCCACATTTTCGCTCGGGTCTGACTAATTACCCAAATGTACCCAAATGTAGCCGCAATGAAGTCAAATGATGGTCCTACAAGAATAAATCGGACCGCCAATCACTTCTCGACTGGTAT
Source organism: Homarus gammarus (assembly GCA_958450375.1). Lineage (NCBI taxonomy): Eukaryota > Metazoa > Arthropoda > Malacostraca > Decapoda > Nephropidae > Homarus > Homarus gammarus. The sequence continues at coordinate 415,439 of CAUDMG010003646.1, read as the reverse complement.
TTGGTGTCACGAAGTCACAAAAAATTGGTAAACTTAATTTAATCTGAGTTAATAGATCGAGTGCATGTACCTAACCTAACCTCGACTAGTATTTGGTGTCACGAAGTCACAAAAAATTGGTAAACTTAATTTAATTTGAGTTAATAGATCGAGTGCATATACCTAACCTAACCTAACACAACTCAGATTAAATTAAGTTTACCAATTTTTTTTGACTATGACACCAAATAATAATCGAGAAGTGATTCACAGCCCGATATACGCTTATAGGACCATCATTTGACTTCATTGCGACTACATTTGGGTAATTACTCGCTCCCTCGGTACATGCACGCGATCTATTAACTCAGATATAAAGTAAGTTTTCCAATTTTTGGTGACTTTGTGACACCAAATACTAGTCGAGAAGTGATTGGCAGTCTGATTTATTCATGTAGGACCATTATTTGACTTCATTGCGGCTACATTTAGCCGGTCCGACTAATTACCCAAATGTAGCCTCAATGAAGTCAAATGATGGTCGTACAAGCGTAAATCGGGCTGTGAATCACTTCTCGATTATTATTTGGTGTCATAAAGTCACAAAAAATTGGTAAACTTAATTTAATCTGAGTTGTGTTGTATTAGGTTAGGTTAGATTAGATTATGTTAGGTACATGCACTTGATCTATTAACTGAAATTAAATTAAGTTTACCAATTTTTTGTGACTTCGTGACACCAAATACTAGTCGAGGTTAGGTTAGGTTAGGTACATGCACTCGATCTATTAACTCAGATTAAATTAAGTTTACCAATTTTTTGTGACTTCGTGACACCAAATACCAGTCGAGAAGTGATTGGCAGTCCGGGATATTCATGTAGGACCATTATTTGTCTTCATTGCGGCTACATTTGGGTAATTAGTCGGACCCACATTTAGCTACATCTGGGTACATTTGGGTAATTAGTCGGACCGCATTTTCACTCTACTGTCCACTATGAACAACCAATATTGTTGGTAGATGGGGGGAGATCTTATTGGTTAAAATACTCGAAAAATATAAATTTACGCCTTAAATGTAATAGAGCAAAGTTTTTTCTCTTTATATAAAAGGACTTATGGAATGGGATCAAAAATTCCAGAGATATTTGCATGATACAAAGTAAGAAAATGATATGATAGTGCACCAAACCTAATACCTGTAGTTAATATCGACGACTGACCTGCTGCCGAGTTATTTGTTTTGTTTATTTTCATATTATATTTTCATTTGGTAGATATTGAGGCACCTAAGGTGCGCACTACTTTGTTTTCTTGGCGGTAATACAGCAGGTGTTAAGTTATGCTAGGTTTTATGTTAAGGTTAGGTTTAGTTTGGGTTAGGCTGGGTTGGGTTATTAAAAAAAAAATTGTGCAAACTATGAGTGTCCTCCATAAAACAGTGAATTGTGTCAATTTTATAATCGTTTACTATGCAAAATCGTCGGCGGGTCGGTCGTCAATAATTACTACCCTAACAAAACCTGACCTAATCTACCTACCGGTAAGTATTTTGAAGTTACCAGCACTTATATATTGAGTCTAATATGGGGAGAAAGAAAAACTAAAAATAATTTATTCTGTACCATTTCCTTTGGTAATTTATATTGTTTGAGTATTTTAACCAATAAAATTACCAGCAATATTACTTTTTCAAGTGAGCATGGCTTTGAAGTAGAGCAGGCATGGGCAACCTTTCCTCAGTCATGGGCTGCATTACAATTAAGGTATTTTTCTGTGGGCCAAGCCAACCCACCAAAATTTTTATCCTACCTTACCCTAAAGTAATGTTTATATTGTACATGTTAGCACGGACAATGAAACTGTTTATCATCACGTCCACCTTACGATATTTTAGATATGCAATCACAGTCTTTTTCCCATTTATGAAATAAATCCATCTTAATAATTTTTTAAGTAAAATGTTAATGTTTCTTGGCATTTAACAGAAGGTGAGTGAAATAGTCTGTGAATATATTGATTTCCCTAGTTTTCTTAAGTATGAGACACACATACCGGAATAATGTCAAAACATCTTGACGCATGAGGAACTACTGTCCAATGAAACAACCTATAGGTACATCTATTTATTTTAATATATATATATATATATATATATATATATATATATATATATATATATATATATATATATATATATATATATATATATATATATACAAAGCACTTAAAATGCAATTTTAGTGTCATATCAGCTTTTCCTCATTCTTTATACCCTGCTTATTACAAGTGATCGTAGATAGAGAAAACTTAAAAAAAGTTCTTATAATTATAATAAAAGTTGTATAATTTTTATTAATTACTATCATCCAAAGAATATCTGCGGAAAAGTGAACAAAATCGAACAACTTCTTCTGGTGTTGGCCGTCTGCTCTAGTATTACCTTCATTTCTGCCAAAAATGCAGATCATATTCTTTTAAATCACTTTTATCTTTAGCCTCCAAAATTGGTATGCCATGTTTCTCTTATATCTTAGCATTGGTTTTCTATTAATTTTTTTTACAATATAACAATACTGTATAATATAACTAGTAATTTAGGTTTGGTAGGTTAGGTTTGATTAGGTCATTTATGAATAACAAATAACTGATGATCCCTCTCGGCAACTCCTGGCAGTTGCTAACATTCATGAGTACAGTACTAGATAAAGTACCGCTACATTTTATAATTTATAGTTGCTCCTTCTAGAATTTTTGTTTGGTTTTCTACAGTATAAATGAAGGTAATTTAATTTAATAAATTAGGAAAAAAGATTCCCAGATGTTTAAAAAAATAATTTTTTTTTAATAATGCAGAATCTATACAGCCACATTTATTTTCCTCAGGTTGGACAGCTGCAGAAAGTTGCTGTGAGTGCTCTAAAGGATGAATTGAGAAGGGAGAATCTAGAACTGCTACAAGAGGTGGATAAATTAAAGACTTGTCTGGTGAGCCATGAGAAGACCCAAGGAATTACACAGGTAAATTAATCAAGTTTTGTAATTAATGTCATGTTTATTTTCTACCTTCTCCATTTGTAATTCTTCCTTATTTTGTTGTAACCCACCGACAGTTGCGTGTATTAGCTCTTCTGTAGAAGGTCTTTTGCCTTGCATCTGATGTCATCAATATAGTTGTTCGTAAATGTTATCCTTTGTTTTAACCTTTAATCAGTGGCCAACATCAATTGATGTTAGCTGTAGGGACTGCAGCCATCATCAGTAGGTGTTCCAGTTTGTGTGTATAATACTGTATGGGTTAAGCAGGCTTGGGGTAATCGTAAGACTGTACAGTATATAAATACAGTCTTAAGTACTCTACTGCAACAGCTGGAGGGAGTCCTCGATTTATGCAGAACTGTTATACAAAAATCCAAAGTTATGAAAAAAGTATTGTCCCATGTATTGATTTACTGCACTGTATGTATAGTACAGCTGCTCCCCGACTTACGACGGGGTTAGGGATCCAAATCCAGGTAATAAGTTGAATTGGTCGTAAGTCGAAAATGCTTAAATAATACATAGAAAATTTAAAATGGGTGTCTCTTTTTCTTCTCAGCACCACAAAACTCTCACTTTTCAGCTTGCCAGCCATTTTAAAGTGAATTAAAGCGAAAATTTTGTCAGTACACAGCGCAATCACTGACGTTGGGACTCGAAAATACGTAGTTTAACAAAATTTTGGTACGACTCGGGCGGTCATATGTCTGGGTGGTCGTAAGTCAAGGAGGAGCTGTATATGCATTTTGAGATATACGGTATTACTTTCATTGGATTTAATTTCTGATGAGGTTTTATCTGAAGCAGAAATGTTATATACTTATCCATTTAACATTTTATTCTTTCCATTGATATCAGATCAAAATCTGGGATACAAAACACATCAGTGTTGAAATAACTTGTGTCAGCGTCTTGCCACTACTTCACCTAGTGATCTCGTGAACATTGATAGCTAAAACACTACCGTGAACTGGAGTTCAGATGGTTTTTAAGGTTAGGGTCCAAAGTCGCGTGACTCTAAGCGAAACAATGTTTAGCTGTGAATTTGACACCCTAATAAAACTGTACGTGTAAATATAGGGGGAAAGGGACTATAGGAGCATTTAGGTCACTGATGTAATGCAAAGCGGAAAATTTTCTCCTATAAGAAATACAGTAATGCAGTAAGGTAGGAATAGGGACTGCTTTTTTTTGTTTTTTTTTAGTTAATTTTCTACTTAAAGAATAGAAAAAGTATTTGTGATGTTATTAAACAATGATTCAAACTGTAAAGCATTTTTACACTAAAAATGCACATAATTTAAAACAGATTTAACCTATAATCTCTAACCTATAGATTTGTTTATCTTACCTTGAGTAGTAGATAAGTTCACCTTGTTTACTTTGCTTTACAATGTCCAATTTGGTATCCAGTGTAATACTCATACACTTTTTCTTCCCCTCACCATCTGCACTTGCACTCTGCTTGTCAATCATTATTGAATAATTGCAAGGATAAATCCAGATACTGTACTGTGCATAGTCGATGCTGAATGTTAAGCTCAACCGCTACTACCCACAGCGAGATAGACCACAATGGGACTGAGATACAAGATCTGATGTTGTTTATTATATATCAACTTGGAAAAAAAGTGTGGAGCATTTTTAAATTGCATTCCTCAATAGATCATCGACATCAGTGCAAAATGATGTATAGTGTAATGACATACAGCAAGGACCCCCTGTATCTTATTGGTTTATGGGCCAATGGCCTAATAATATCCAACAACTGCAGTATTTCATAGTTCATACTTATTCTATAAGATAGACATTTATAGGTGTCAAAAGTCAATCCCAGATCAGGGGCTACTTGGGACACCCATTATACAATACAGTAATTGACTGTAAAGTGCCACAGAGTTACTCTAGAGCCTTCCTGAACATTTTTTTGATTGTTTTGTTTTATTGTTAAAAAATTTGACAACAAATTATCAAAAAATAAAGAGGCATCTCTAGCTCTACCTTTAGCAGCTTAATGAAATTGTTACTTATATTTAGTATTATGAACATTATTAGCTACCTCACTAGTGTTTGGCTCTACCTTTTAGCATAGTATTGTAGTGCAGACATGGGCAACCCGCGCACATAAGGGCCTGGACCATGTGTTTGTGCGGCCCGTGGAGTGATTGAGAAATTCTTTTTAATGTGGCCTGCAGTTCAGGTAGATGCAGCCAGTTTATGGTGAGTAAAGCAATATTATTTAAAGAATAATCTTCACACACAATTCATTACTGTTTCATCACCTAAGAGAAAGGAACTACGAAAATGTAACAGTGAAATAAGTATAAAGTATACGGGGTAGTAAAAAATATAAATATTTTAACTTGTGTGAGTTTACGGGCCAGGTTCGGCACGGTCTGTTTGATGGATTAACTGCTATATGGCAGTGGGTCACTTGGGAATTAACAAAGGTTGGGCAAGTCCAACTGGGGTATGGGCGGTGGTCACACGGGGTTTAACTAATTAAGTATAGTAATTCCAGAATAACTCAAAAAACCTAAATCGCACCTCAGAAACCATAGTTGGCGTGGAATAAGCATTGAAATAATGTAATTAATATCTTGCAAGTGTCATTACAGCCACTAATTGCCCTGCAATTGAATCGTGGACCATGGATTCAGAATCAGCATCTCCAAGAGTACCTGTACTGCGATTTTCAGCAAAATCTAATTTTTGGCTGAAACCGCCAATGTATATATTTATACTGTATATATTAGTTATGGTTAGTCGATTATATATCCTAAATAGCCTTAATAGATTGTAGAAGATAAAGATTAAACCTCTCCATTCCATAATATGACCGTAAGGTGGGCTGTAATGGTCACAACACTTAACAACCATGTTTGCCTGTGCTTAGCCTAGTTGGAATAGGACCTTATTTTTCTGGGTTAGGCCTTCACAACACAGTGGCTTGCTGGCTGAATATAACTCAATAATGTTCTATGTTAACCTTTTCAAAATGTATTTGTGATCATTTCTACCCAGGAACTTAATCCTCTTAATACTTAATTCTATTTTATACTGAAAGTGGCTTCATTGTTTCTGTAAGTGCTGTTAATTTTTCATTCATTAAAACCTACAATAGAAGAGGAAATAGACCATGATAATGATCAATGCTAAATTGAAATTATTTAAATTACAGCATAGGTGACTTATGAGTTAGAAAATGAAAGACAGTATTGTGAACAAATGAGAATAGGAAAAGGGGGGTGAGGGACTGAGTTGCAATGTGTGTGTGTGTGTGGAGGAGAAGGAAGGGTGTGAGCCTCATCTTAAGAGCAGGTGAAGCATGATTGGTAAATGAGCCTAAGTAGGGCATGTATATGATGCACAGTTTTAAGGCTATATAATAAGCCATAATGTGACTCGGTATCCATTGACTGAATAAGGACTGTAGAAGTGTGTTAAAGATGCCACCCAATCTTCTTTTGCAGCTGGATTCAAACATTTGAGTTATTCGTATAATCTATCATACAAATAACTCGATCTAGGTGTGCGTTATCCATGTATATGCTGATAACCACAAACGAAACAAGAAAACACGAACTTCGTGTTTTCTTGTTTCTTTTGTGGTTATCAGCATATATTCTGTCATATATATATCCTATCATATTCCTAACTAAAACAAATGCATGGATATGTTTTAGAAACAGAAGAAAAACCAATTTTAAAGTTATTTATCCATGGTAACGTGTTCGGGGGTAAAAGTTAACTTTACACCTTAGCTGACCCCCATTTGCCAGGTTTGTGTGTTTCTTGAGGTGGGATGAAGGATGGACCCAGTCAAGTTTCTGGTTAAGAATTTCGAGCCCTGCAGTCTGTGTGGCATATAAGCTGCATAGAGTTGACATATAAATTAACAAAGATGTTTTTTGTGCCTGGAACATGTTTTAAGAACCGAAAATTTTGCTCCGATTGAAACAGAAAAACAGCATTACATAACCTTATAGTCCAATCCAGTCCAGTGTATGCAATACTGTATACAGTACTGGTATTTAAAAGAAATTATTGTTCATCCCTAATGTATATACCTGTACAGTATACTGTATATTGTACTATAATTTAATCACCTGATTATGAACCTCAATAAAGATTTTACTGTAAAAGATCTCATAAAACGGAATGAAATCAGCTACCGTCTTGATATTCTACTTGCTACCAGAGAGGCCCTTGTGGTGGTTTACTGAAGTACAGTTATGTGTGCCAAATACATATCAAAGGATCACTTGAGGTTGCTTTATTAATTGCAGCAAACTGTTTTAAGTTATCTTTTACAGTAAAATTATTGAGCTTCATAATCAGGTGAATAAATTATAGACACCCCTCGATGTCAAATTTGAGCATACAGTATATTTAGAATGCAGATCTCACTCTCCTCCCTTTTCTTTCAGTTTTCATGATGTACTGTATATTAACATAAATATTTACACATATGGAATAAAACTATGCGCTATGATATGTTTCTGACAGATTTTCCTTTAAAAAAATTATTTTAGTCAGTGGTTACCTTTCAGTACTTCCACCATAAAATAGTAAGATATATTTGCATGGAAAAATACATAATACTGTACAGTACCAAGAAAATGTTTTGCTGTCAAGAGATCTTTGTTTGCTTATGTTGTCTAGCAGCTATCTAACATTGCATTATGGCTTTTTATTTATATAATGTCCAAAACCTCCCCTGTCCAAAATGTCCCCAGTTCATGGTACAAATATTTTATTACAGTATTAGTTTAGCTAATCATTCATGATACTGTATGGTATGGTATTGCATATTGCTTTTAGTTTAATTGCCTTTATAAACTGACCAGGTCTGGTACAGGAAGCCCTGAGGGTTTTTTATAAACCGGATCTTCTTAAATCAGGGACTGCCTGTACTGTACAGTTGGTCCTCATATTACGCGGTTAATGTAACCCGGAGGGTACCGCGGAAAGTGAGAAACGCGTAAAGTGAATAACATAACATATGGGATTAATTGAAATGGAGTCCGGGCCGATCCCCAAACTCCACTTTTTGACGACACACAACTATGTTGTAGTAAAAATATTATCTTAACTTTATGATGGCATGCACACACAATTAATAATTAAGAGAAATATCAATAATATTAGGTTTTTTAACACTTACATTAGTAGAAAAGATGGCTGGGCACACGGGGATGGGCGGTTGGTTCCGAGGCAGAGGGCAGATTATTGGCCCTCACCTGTATCACTTGTATCAATTGTATCACTATCCACCACAGAGGCTTGCAGGGCCTCTTTGTCAAACCCCCCAAAGTTCATATAAGTCCATATCCTCACGATAATTATCACTATCACTGACTTGCGCCGGCTGTAGTGGGTGACGGGTGAAGAACTGGTAATGTTTTGATGACTGGGCGACCTTGTGCGCACCATTTTCGCGCCTCTTACACAACATGGCGGATGGCGGGAGGTTTGGATCCAAAAATGGTGCGGCTTGCCAGCTGCTCTCCGCGTAATGGGGTTCACGACAACGGAATGTGAGAAGGTTAGGTTCTGGCAAGGCACCGCGTTAACGGTGAAACGCGGATTGCGGGACCGCGTAATATGAGGACCAACTGTACATGGTATCTGAAGTCCATGTATGATCACCCCACTAGAGACCACATCCTCAAGTTAAGGATATATTTATACAGAAAATTGTCAGAGTTAAGTTTTGGGTAGGTATAAGAGATTGAATTTTTAGACTAACCTGCCAGCGAAAGTTAGGACATCTCTGAGCTTGTGCACCTTTCAGTCTAGGCTTGTCAAAGACTGTAAATTGTTCAGGTACGTTCAAGAGCTTATACATGCCCGGTACAGTACCTAGCTATTTACCAACAGTGTGCAACAGAGAACTTACTAACCACTTCAGCAGCTGACATGCCAACAAATCACAAAGATGACAAAGTAAAGGTAATTTAATAGGATATTTAGCAAAATTTATACATAGCTCTTGTAGCTATACAGTTTATCCCAATTATTAGTACAGCAGTTGATTTTCAGATTACTTAGTAGTTTTTTCTCCACAGTATTATGACTTCACAAGCCAGACAACACCATCAAGTTCTGCTTGTGATCCTCAGATCCAGGCAGATGTGATTTCCCCACCAGTGCAGGCATCACCTGCCCCTCAGACAAATAAGCAAAACAAGGTAAAATATAGTCAGGTGAAACTGATTAAATACAACTGTTATATGTTAACACTCGCTCTGTATCTTTTTTCCTTCAGATAAAATTTTCACTCGGCAACCTGTTTATTTTCTTAGTATGAAACCAACTACAGTGGTCCCTCGGTTAACGAGCACAATCTGTTCCAGCAGGTTGCTCGTTAGCCGAAAATCTCGTTAACTGAAACCATTGTTTCAATGGGTTTTTGGGTAATTGGTTCCAGCTCACCGAAAATTGCCTAAATTCAACAAAAATGGTAGAAAAGTTCACTTACTGTGAGGTGTGTATGTAGAAGGCTCTTGGATGATGATGATGATGTGAATTTGAAGTGGGAGGTGGAGGAGGAGAAGGGAGAAGAGAAGGAAGTGGAGGTGGAGGAGAGGCATTTTACTGCTTCTTGGAAGGTGAGTCACCTTCCATGAAAATGTCAGGAACCTCTGGACTGACAGATTCTCCACCATGAACATCCTCTCTCCTTCTTGAAGTGGAAGGCTGAGGGATAGCATCTTGTTCCCTCTGCCTTTTACTGAAGAAAGTGTCAATTGTGGTCTGTGGGGCATGTCCTCCTCACCATTAACTTATGTTTAAAGAAGGAGACCACTGAGTCCTCAACATGACACAAAGTTAGTTCAGTTTTTTCCACTTCTGGGTGCTTTGAAGCCAGTTCCCTGAACTTCTCCCAGTAGTAAATCACATCTTTCAACTGTTTAGCTGACATATGGTCATCACTTTCATTTTCCTCCTCACCACTGTCAGCCTCTACCTGTAACATCTCCAGTCGCTTCAAGTCATCAGGAGTAAGTTCCTCTTCATGAGACATCACAAGCTCTTCCACATCCTCCTCCTCATCCAGTTGCTTCAAGTTATCAGGAGTAAGTTCCTCCTCATGAGACATCACAAGCTCTTCCACATCCTCCTCCTCCACTTCAAGGCCCAATGACTGACCAATGGACACAATCTCCTGGTCCAACTCTGTTTCTTCCTCAAATCCCTCAAAATCATGGACTACTGATGGCCACAGTGCTTTCCATGAAGAATTGAGGGATCTATTGGAGACTTCTTGCCATGATGACACAATCAATTTTACAGCCTCCAGGATGTTGAATTGTGTCTTCCAGAAATGTTTCAGTGTTAGTTCAGGATCAGTGGAAGTTGCCTGATGACACCTAAACATTTTCTTCATGTACAACTTCTTGAAGTTGCTGATCACATTCTGGTCCATGGCTGTATGATTGATGTAGTGTTTGGAGGCAAAAACAACACTTTCACAAAGTCAAATTGATACTCCAAATTTCTGGCAAGGTCAGGGTCATGACCAGGAGCATTATCCATGAGAAGAGCCTTTAAAGGGAGTTTATTGGTGGTTAGGTAGCTCTTGACAGAAGGGCAAAACACATCAACAGCCCATTCATTAAAGAGCTGTCTTGTCACCCATGCCTTACGGTTGGACTTCCAATAAACTCCAAGCTTTGTTCTTACAACTTTCTGTTTCTTGAACACCCTGGGGTTTTCAGAGTGGTAGACAAGCATAGGCTTCAGTCGGAAATCCCCTGAAGCATTGGTACCAAGCAATAGAGTGAGACGGTCTTTCATGGGTTTATGCCCAGGTAAAGAGGCTTCATCCCTGGTGATGAATGTTCTTTTGGGCATCTTTTTCCAGAACAGCCCAATTTCGTCCACATTGAACACTTGCTGTGGAAGATAATTTTCTTCTTCCATCAGTTTTTTAAATTCATCTAAAAACTTTGCTGCCCCTTCCTTATCAGCACTAGCAGCTTCACCATGCCTAACAACACTGAAAATGTCACTTCTTTTCTTAAATTTTTCGAACCAGCCTTTGCTGGCCCGAAAATCTTCAAATTCTGTGCCTGAAGAACCAGGTTGATCTGTCTTTAAATGTTCGTAAATCTCCCTGGCTCTTTCACAAATGAATTCAGTAGAAACTGAATCACCTTTCATCTGTTTTTCCCTAATCCAGATGATAAGTAACCTCTCAGTTTCTGCAATTAGGGATCTACTTTTAAACACTCTTTTAGATTTGTCTCTCACTTTCACTTCTTTAAATTTGTCTTTCTGTGCAAGAATTGTCGACACAGTTGATGTCGACATGCCATATTCTTTGCATAGCGCATTTGTTCTAATGCCTTGTTCATGTTTTTTTATGATTTCCTGCTTGGTTTGGATTGAAATCGCTTTTCTTGATCTCTTAGGCCCCATGCTGGATTCAAACAATGTCAACACATGCTTTTCAAAGTTAAACTTGTTGTAAATAAAGAATATTTTCTTTAAAATAACACTGCACTTTGCTATATATTGTCAATATGTAAAATAAATTTCAAAATGACCAATAATTTGCTTGGAAACACAGAAAAAAAGCGTTTAGTTGAAGAGTCTCAAGCAAGATGTTACCTCCAGTGAAAACAGAGAGACACTAACGCCTGTTTGCTGTGTTAAGAGGCTGGATGCTGCGCATTAAACTAGTCACTTTACCTTCAATTATGTTCAATAATTGTTAAAATGACTAAAAAAATTAATATTAAACTTTTAAAATTATTGAATAGTATAAACTTCTTGATATATACTAAAATAGTAAGGAATTTAAGCCCTAGAACCGATTAATGTATTGGCGGACTAATACTCCAGCTGGTTGACCGCCCAGTGCAAGCCAAAACTTGTTGAGGTCGGCTCGTAAGAAACTCGTTAACCGAGGGGTTGCTCGTTAACCGAATTTAAGAATCTTATGGGAGGTAACTCGTTAACCGAGGGACCATTGTACATACTTTGTAAAATTGATTGCTCTTTCACTTGAAACCACAAAAAAAATAATTTCGATGATGTTAAGTCATGAATTACAGTTTTCAATACAATTAACTTTAATTTTATCCAACAAATAACCACTTAAGGACATTAAGTGTTAGATGACAATAAGGGGACATTTTTATGCTATATACTGGTGAAATAAAAAATTGATACGAGAAGTAATAAGGCTGGCCAAAAAAAAATTGGAATATCTTCTATTATTTTTCCCAAATTGTATACAGTACAGTAGGCTGTCACCAATAACGTTTAATAGGTGCCTGAAAAACACCGTTATTAGCGAAAACGTTATTTGTGTGACATTAAAATATGTACAGGTAGTCGTCGACTTACGACCTAGATTGGTTACGGCCGCCCGGTCGTAAGTTGATCTGGTCGTAAGTCGGCCCATGTTATAATTACCTTAAGTATATTATGTGTAATGATAATATAATCATCTTTAAGTCATATTTTATCAACATTTTCTTTGTTCATTATTGTTACGGTCGTCAGGTTTAAGTAAATCACTGCATACTACAGTACAATTTAATTACCTTACGTACAGTATATTATAATGTGTAATGATAATATAATCATCTTTGAGGAGTAGATGAAGACAGTTTCCTCTTGGTAGACATCTTGGGGGGGTGGTGGTTCAAGAAAAATTTCCAAGACAAACAGACACGGAGGGAAGTGTGCTGTACCAGCGAGCGTGTTTGTAATTGAGCGCGGGGATGCGCGCGGCTCCAGCTCCCGGCAGCGCCAGGAGGCTGGGGCCAAAACTGTCGTACCGCCGGTCGTAAAGTCGAACAGACGTAAGTCGCATAGGTCGTAAGTCGACGACTACCTGTACATATAAAAAGGGTTTATTGGTGCCGCTGGCACAAGAATTTCACTCTTTGTTTCCCCTTGAAGCCCTCCTAACACTTTTTGTTAGCTGAAATAAAAAGAATTGCTGTTCAATCATCAAAATAAAAAGTTAGAGTAATATAACACTTAGTTTTTGAGGTGCTTGGTGTGATGATTGTTCCGTATCTGAGGGCCGCTAACACTTGCACTGTCTTTCATTCTACAAGCTAACCATTTCACAAGAAAATGCTCTGTTATCGCTAACAACCTGTTTCTATCGCCTTTATCATTCATAGCTCGCCTCGCATTTCCACCACTACCGAAATATTTTTAGCCAGCACAATACTCTTCTTGGTCTCCTCTAAGTTCCTCTTAATATTTCGCACCGTAGACTCAGGACAGTTCAATTTCCTCACTTTAAAAGTTCTCAGTCATTCAGGTGGCAAATCACTCCCTCCACCACCTCCCCTAGCCCCCACAGGCAAAAATGCGGAAGCCATTATTGATCACTGACCCTAACAACCACTGGTTATAGTGGCGAAAATCTCACACGTGGGCGCAGCGCTGTAATAATAATAATAATAATAATTAACGGTTTATTGAAAGAGCTTGGCAGCCAGAAGGCTGAAAATATACAGTTACATATTTGGGGAATGGGTTACGAATTACAAATAATATACAAGTAACATAAGTGACACAAATAAGACATATAATAACTTAGATGGGGAAAAGCTCAAACTACAGTTCATTTCAACATAGTGACAGTGTTACAGTATTACAAGTTATTGATAATTTTTACAATGGTTGGGACTGGGCTGTTCTTATAGCGATCAGTTCGTGCACGTATGGGCTGGATGCGGTTGTGGTGTCGCACAGCAATTCTCGGACAAGGGATCTCAGGTGGTAGTAGGAGCCGGTGTCGGGGATGGTGTAGAAGCTTCTTACCAAATTTGCAGATGAGGTCGTGGTGATGGTCAGTGAGAGTCGAAAGGGTCAGTGTGTTGAGCGCTTCTTGATATGTGGAGTAGGAGGGGGAGAGAATAATCTTGCATGCCCTCTTTTGCACTTTTTCTAGGTGTTTACGTTGTGTGGCATTTAGGGAGGAAGACCAGGTGGGGGAGGCATAGGTGAGCTTGGGAAGTATGAATGTTGTGTAAACACTGAGGAGCTCGTGTGACAGTGTGGACAACTACGTCATCAACATGGCGGCAAACAAATGCTATCATTGATGCGCTCGGACGCTTCCCGCGAAATTTCCATTATTCAAGAGAATCCAGACGATATCGAAAATGGGTATCTATTGTAACTTACCGTTATTGTCGAAAACGTTATTGTGGAAGTCGTTATTGGCGAGAGCCTACTGTACTCTACTTTTAATTTGTGTCAGTATTTTTGTACTTTTTAAAAATTCTGTTGGTTAGTATACTGTAAGTGTCTTGCTGCTTGATCCTCCTCCAGTACAGCACCCAGATTGTACAATTGGGTGGTTACCTGCACCCATGAAGCAGATGACTTATGTGGATACCCTTAAGAAACAACTTAAGACCTTTCTCATTTTGTAGGATAAAATGGTGGAAAATTACAGGGTTTAGGAAGTGTTTGTATTAAAACTTAAGGGTATATGAATGATAGAAGTTGAATGGTCACTTTTTGTGATCTTTTATTGTAGTACAGTACAGTACTTCTTTTTATTTGCAAGTTTTTGACTGTAGTGTTTCGAGTACTAGTGAATTCTTTAGAAGAACTAGTACTTTTGAAAAACAAAAGACCAGCTATTATTTTTTTTATTACGGGTGGGGGTACTGCCACCAGCACCCTAACTCGGGGCTTAAGTGTTAATGTTTAGTGACTCGATTTAAGTCACCATGAAGTTGGTCTTATCATGAATGTGACGTGAATTGCGTCATCATGCGCGGGAGGGTTAATGTGGTAAATTATATATTTCACAATACATGTATATTACAACATTTCTCAGTACAGTGATCCCTCGATTAATGAACACAATTCGTTCCACAGAGTCGTTCGTTAACTGAATCTATTATTTCATTGGGATATTGGGTAATTGGTTCCAACTCACAGAAAAAGTACATACAAAGTACTGTATACTGGTAATAGAATTAACAAAACATTAAATATAAACTAAATGCAGTACTGTTCTGTACAGTATACTGTACAATAATAAATAAAAAACAATAGAATACATTATTTAACTTAATTTGAGGTGTGTATGTCGTATTACCAGCAGCTTTGTTTACATATCAAACAGCTGATTGTAGAGGCAGTCGATGATGACATGCCATATTCTTTACAGAGTGCATTGGTTCTAATGCTTTCTTCATGTTTCATATTAATTTCTGCACTGTATATTATCAATATGCTAACTAAATTTCAGAATGACCAATAATTTTAATGTGCACAGTATATGCAAAAATATTCAAGAGCCCAACAAAATTGATGTTCACTCCACTGTAAACAAAGTTAAACTGAGAAGGGTTGTTGGATGATTCAATCAGCTGATGGGCACACAAAAACTGTTCCCTGTACTGTATATATTATCAATATGTTAACAATTTCAGAAAGACCAATAATTTTAATATAAATATAATGCAGAAATATTCAAGAGACCAACTTTCTTGATATTTACTTCACTGGAAACGAATGTAAACATAGAACCAATTACTCTATTGGTGGACTAGCCGATCAGCTGATGCGCACAACAAAACGTATTTGTTGTAAGGATTTCGTTAATCAAAGTTTTGTTTGTTAATTGAACTGAAAATCCTTATGAGAGCTAATTTGTTAACCAAAATTTTGTTAATCGAACCGTTCGTTAACCGAGGGACCACTGTACTGTACATAATTAGATTACTGGTATGTTCTTGGAAACTGAGGATCAGTCCTCTCCAGGCCCACCATATGTTCAAAAGGTTCCCAGAGAGCTTGTTGGAAATCTTGAATATTCCATGGTACATTTGTTCAAAACTAGGAAGAAAGATTTGTTGTTCACTGTACAGTACATACATAAAGTAAAAGACATTGCACCGAGGGCAAGTTTATGTAAAGTATAGTCAGTAGTGCATTAACTGCTATAATGCCATCATCATCACCATCACCACCACCACCACCATCACCACCATCACCACCACCACCATCACCACCACCATCATCATCATCATCATCATCACCACCACCACCACCACCACCATCATCATCATCATCATCATCATCATCATCATCATCATCACCACCACCACCACCACCACCACCACCACTCTATTCTTAATATATGTATGCCACAAAACAGATTTGTTAAATGTAATTACACTGTTCAGGCAGTGTCAGCATCTTGTTTCTCATATTTGTATTATCTCCAAACTCCATTCATTTCATGGTTATTACCTGATCCTATGCATGATAAAACATTTTCTGACTTGTCTGATCTGTCTCTCTCTTCAAGTATGGTAACTATGTAAATGTTCAGTGCAAATGAAATATTTCAAAGATGCGATCACCTTATGGTCTAAGGGTTTTAGAATGGAGGTACTGTATAGTATTTGGCAGCAAAAGCACAACTTGAAAGTTTAGTTGCACTTCAGGTGTATTAACAACCAGCAGAAAGGCCTTAGATGCCAACTTGTTTTCTCTGCTGTACTGTTCAACTTAACAGCTAAAGCAGTGTACTTGCCAGTCTTCTGTAATGAAAGCAGTCACTCTCTCGGTTTTGTTGGAATACCAATGGATAGGCAACAAATTATTATTATTACCCTGTATTATATTTTTGCCCCTCCCCCAAGTCCCTCATGTGGGTCAGTGACCTGTGCCCAGGTGGGCTAATCTATATTGTAGATTTAAATTTATCAATACTGTATTGTAGACCCTAGATATACCAATAGCATGATTCAATACGAGTGAAGTCATCATATTCATCATTTATGTTGACTGTATCAGTTGAAGTATACTGTAGTTGTTATTGAAATCATCAGTACCCAAAAGCAACTGATGGTGTTTTTTGATAACATGGTATTGATTAGTTTTATTATATTGTATATAAACTTGATAAATGGGATAGCATTAGCAAGCCACCTTTGAGCCTTCGTTGATATTGTGTTTTTCTTAACTGGTTTTACTTTATAGGAGAAAGGTGACAAAAAATCAGAGAAGAAAGAGAAAAAGGCAGGAGGAGGAGGAAAGAAACAAGAAGAGGGTCCTGTGGATGTTTCACGTTTAGACTTCAGAGTTGGGAGAATTGTGTCTGCAAAGAAGCACCCTGATGCTGATACACTCTATGTTTCTCAGGTACCTGTATGGCTTCTTTTTTTTTAATCTTCTTAATCCTTTGTGTATGGGGCCCTCTCTTTGCTGAATAAATTCATCTGATGTTAGCCAAATAAAATATCAAAAGTGGTGTCCTCATAGTGAAGGGGATAAAATGTATTGTTATTAGGGAAAGAATTATACTAGGTACGATTGTGGAAATGTGTTCCTACACCCCCTCTGGTAACCTGTTTCTCCAAACGGCACCATCATAGTAGTAGTATCACTATTTATGAATGAGTGGGTATTGGTCATGTAACAATGGATGTGATTTGTGGATAGGAATGCCATAGGTTCAATACTGTAGGTTGGCTGTTTGGAGACACGGGTTACCACAGGAGGTGCAAGAACATATTTCCTCAACTGAAAATAATATATGAATTAAACTTTATTGTTTAAAGTTTATGAGTTTACATATGAAATGTACTAAATAATTTATCACATATTGTACTGCACAAAGTTGAGAGGAATGCTATGTGAAAGGACAATGGATGGAAATTGAAATTTCACTGACAAATCAAGATGGATCAGTCACAAAGAATCCAAGGTGTATGAAAAGTTTGTATAAGTCTGTTGCACTGGGCATCCTTTGATGACCAATGCTTTTCTGGCTTACACTCCCCTCCAAGCAGCTTCTCATAATACATGTTGGTAATTGGGGTGATTTGTGCCTGAACAACCCCCGGATTTTTTAGCCCTTACTGATTTGGCAAAAACTTTTAACATTTTGGTTTTGTTCAGATTCATAAATACTGTATAGGTATTCCACCATCTTCATCATCACTGTTTTGCAGCCTTTTTCTACACTTGCGTGGTTTTACTGTGATTACGGTATTTTTTTTTTATCTCTGTTACATTCACACACAATCGTTCATACAGAATGTGGAAAAAAATTAATGGTTATTATAAGGTAAAAACCATTAAGAGAATAAACATTTCTTACATTCGTGGGAGTTAGTGTGCAGATCGTGGGAGGGGAAGGGGGTGCGGCGTCAAGAATTTTTAATTTCATCCTCCCCTACCAGCCCAAGCTGTGAGCTGTATAGGTACTATTATTATTTTTCAAATTGTAATTTTGAGTAGATATACTGTACAGTATATACAGTTAACCCTCACATTACGTGGTCCCACATTCCGCGTTTCCACGTTTACGCGGTGCCCTGCCAGAACCCAGGATGCTCACATTCCGCGGTGCGTGTACCCCTTTACGCGGAGAGCGGCTGGCGAGCCGCGCCATTTTTGGATCCAAACCTCCCGCCATCCGCCATTTTGTGTAAGCTGCGCGAACATGGTGCGCACAAGGTTGCCCAGTCATCAAAACATTACCAGTTCTTCACCCGCCACCCACCACAGCCGGCCCAAGTCAGTGATAGTGATAATTATGGTGAGGATATGGACTTATATGGACTTTGGTGAGTTTGACAAAGAGGCCCTGCAAGCCTCTGTGGTGGATAGTGATACAATTGATACAAGTGACACAGGTGAGGGCCAATAATCTGCCCTCTGCCTCGGAACCAACCGCCCATCCCCGTGTGCCCAGCCATTTTTTCTACTAATGTAAGTGTTAAAAAACCAAATATTATTGATATTTCTCTTAATTATTAATTGTGTGTGCATACCATCATAAAGTTAAGATAATATTTTTACTACAACATAGTTGTGTGTCGTCAAAAAGTGGAGTTTGGGGATCGGCCCGGACTCCATTTCAATTAATCCCATATGTTATGTTATTCACTTTACGCATTTCTCACTTTACGCGGGACCCTCCGGGTTACATTAACACACAACTGTTCATGCTGAATGTGCCAAAAAAAAAAAAATAATGATTACTGTATATACACAGTAGTCTAAGGGGTAAAGGGAATAATCATATTGAACGTGCATGGATCATGGGGGGAGGAAGAGGGAGCACCATTGGGGATCTCAGCCGCTCTGGTGTCCCATGTGTAGTGAAACGTGCCATCCGGCAAAACTGTATTTTTTCTTTTATTTTATTTTTTATTATAATTTTTATTTATTCCTTACATTTATTGGTACTGTACTACAATATACATATGACCCTAGTCCCTAATAGCCTCAAATGATGAGGAATGTATATAAAAAAATATGTAATTGCAATTAACATCCAGGCTCCCAATTACTGTTGGGTAATTTTTACTCTTGTTCTGTATTGAAGAAGACGGTTTCACTAGGGTAGACTATTATATCCTGAGTGATGATAGTTACATGTTTGTTTATATACTCGGACTTGAATTATGCATAGAGAAAACTATTTTTGTTAGAAAATTTTTATTTGCATTACAAAAACAGTACAGTACCTGCTCCATATAAACATCAACACCATATCTGAAACATTTATCATTTTTAACCCAAAATATTTTGACAAAATTATAATCTCAGTAGCCGTGGTACCATACCCTATTTTTTCTATAAAGTATTAAATTCATTGTTTGCAAATTCACGATTCGTGATGAAGTTTATTATCACTATATTACGAGTCATTCCCACACACCACCTTAATCACCCCCACATCACTTTAATACTGTACTCCCCTTTCACCAGAACAATAATCATCCTACACACCACCACCATAGTTATCCACCAGTGGTCACCACATCACCTCAATATTTACTCAAATTCACATGAAAAGAAAGAAAAAAAGCATTATTTCATAAGGACATCCCAAGTATAGTATTTTCTCTGGTGCTGCTTGTTTTTTTTTTTTGAGAAGTACAAGATATTTTGTTCACTGCCTGAAGTGGTTAGCTTGGTATGTCAATATTGCCATAGAATTGAAATACTGTATTTTATCTTTTTCCTTCTTAAGATCATCTATAGAATTGAAATGTTTTATCATTTTCCTTCTTAAGATCATCAATAATGGATGTACCAACACCATATTCCTCACTCAAACATTTTGCTGAGCCGTCTTTATCTAGATGTTTCAATAAATCATCTTTCTACTTACAGTAATACCTAGTGAGAAATGCTTACTCTTGGCTGAAAATGTATTAGAATCAGGTGGAACACAAGTGTTTGCACAAACTGCTCTTCTAACCTGAAGTAGCCTTAGTGGCACACGTATTTAAAATTTCTACTCATAGTTATAATACTGGTAACAGGTTTTTGGCTCCTCCTGGATGTAGGGGGACACCGGATAATGGATCCCATACCTGTAATAAGATTTTTATTCCATTAACATATCTGATGCAGTAGTTATTTTGTAATTTATAGTATATTCCACTTTACAATTAAAGTACAGGACAGTAGCTCAATTTAAGCACCCTTACTACATTATCTACATAATATTATGTTTGGATGTACAGTACTGTATATGGCTGATTCCATTGAATGATCTTGGATCCAAACAGTGAACACTGATCCGGGGCAACACTATGTTGAAATGAGAGTAAAAATTTTTTAACAAACAGTTTACTTTTGGCATTATATTAACATAGAACTGCAGCTATGTCAAGCAACCTCTGTAATTCTAGAGAAACACAAAAGTATAGTCTCGATTTACGCAGTCAATTAAACTCGTGGAGGTCCGCATAAAACGAGGAACGCCTAAACGAAATAACAGAACATATGGGATTAATTGAAATAGAGACTGGGCCGACCCCCCAGACTACACTTTTTCCGACACAATACGTACGTTGTAGTAAAAATAACATCTTAATTTTATGATGGTATGGACACACACACAATATATAAGAGAATAATATTCTGTAGAGGTATAAGAGAAATATCAAGGTTTTTAACACTTACGTTAGTAGAAGAGATGGCTGGGCACACGGGGATGGGGGCTGGTTCCGAGGCAGAGGGCATATTAGTGGCCCTCAGGTGAATCACCTGTATCACTATCCACCACAGAGGTTAGCAGGGCCTCCTTGACAAACCCCTCAAAGTCCATATCGTCACTGTCACTATCACTGACTTGAGCTGGCTGTGGTGGGTTGCAGGCGAAGAACTCGGTTATGTTACGTTGACGGCTAGCATTGATGTGGTTGTGATACATCTGGATATACAGCTCAATAGATTGCAACAGATGGTTATTGGAGACTTCGTATCGGTGATTCACTGGGTCTTTGGAAAGGATGAGCTTGAGTTTCTTGGTCAACTCGATGGCCTCCTTTACATCACCATGTGTTAATTTCTGTTCTTGTTTTGCCATACCACTGACGTCATCATCTTCCAACAACTCGTCCGCAGTCACCTCAGTTTGCCTGATTACCTCCAGGATGTCGTCGTTGGTGGTCTCGGAGAAGCCTGCAGCTCTAACACACTGTGCAGCCTCTCTTGCAATGCCACAGCAACAGACTGAGCCTCTCCAGCCACCGCTTGACTCTGCCTCCCACCTGGGATACCCTGCAACACATGCCGCCATGCGTGACGAATCGTTGCCACAGACAGCTGCCCCCATGCCTCTACCAAGAAATCAACAGCTTTCTTGACGTTGACCATCTTCCAAAACTGTTTGGCTCGCACTTCATGCTCCGCCATCTCTTGTTCTGGATCCTCACTCTCGCTATTGGTGCCACTCAGAAGGTTCCGCAACTCATCCTTGGTGTTGGTGAAGTCGTTCAAGAGATTATACTTCTTTGCGGAGAAAGCAACCTTGAAGTTACATATCAACTCCTGATCCATGGGCTGGATTAACGACGTAGTGTTGGGGGGGGAAGGAAGACCACTTTTACATTGGGGTGACGGTCCAACAGTAGAGGCGAGTGTCCTGGTGTGTTGTCAAGGAGCAACAAAATGTTAAATGGCACATTATTTTGCGCGCAGAATTTCTTCACGTCGGGACGAAACCGTCGTCAAACCAGGAGAGGGACAGACCAGTGAACATCCTCACCTTCCTTGAGGTTAGCCAGTGGACATTTAACATGCTCATGTCCATGTTTTTGCAGGCGTGCGGCTTGCGGGCTGTGTGGATCACAAACAACTTGAGCTTACAGGTGCCGGAGGCATTGGCGGTGAACAGGACGGTGATGCACTCCTTCTGCAACTTCCGGCCCCTACACTTGCTGGCAGACTTGACTACGAATGTCTTGGAAAGTTATTTCTTCCAAAAGAACCCGGATTCATCCATGTTGAACACCTGGTCGTCGGTGTACTGTCCTTCCTCCATAATTTCTCATAAGAATGGAGGAAAATCCATTGCCGCAGCACTTGCTCCTTCACCAACAATTTCAACGTTCGTGATCTTGTTACGACGTTTAAACCTTTGCAGCCACCCAGCGGAAGCAGTGAAGGGTTTGGGCTCTGCAATTCCCATCTTTCTTGCCACTGATACGTACAGTTCTCTTGTGTAGTCCTGCACTGCCCGCGTGTCGACCGCCATGTTCCTTCTTGCCTGACGAATCAAGTAGCTCACCAATAAATTGTCCGTCTTGAGCAGCACCTTATTCTGACAATACTTGACCAACGAGGTACCTGCAGACTTTGTGATGCTCATGTGTTCTTTTATCTTGGCGGCATCCTTCTTGATGGTGCGAATCGTAGATTCTTTAATGCCATGCTGTCGCGCCATATCGACCTGCCTCATTCCTTTTTCTAACTCCTGAACGATTTTATATTTCACTTCGTAGCTTAAGGCGTGTCGCACCTTCTTGGGCTTGGGGCGGCTTGGTCCAGGTAATTCAAGGTTTTTCTGGGGTGGTGGGGGTCCAACAGACGCAATTGTTGAACAGATTAGCGGGCACAAGAGAGAACAGTATATGCGGAGACCGAGGACAGTGAGACTGGCGCACCTAAGGTCAGTGACTTATTCCCTCTGGTGGCAGGGCACGTCATGTTACATTAGAATCACAGTTAGCGGCGGAGGGAATGCGTGGGTGGTAAGGATGCGTGGCCCAATCACAGCCAGTTACGTCATATGACGTCGGCGATAACGTAAGAGCGACCTACTGCGCACCCTCCCCGCGCCGCTTCCCGCGTACGGTCAAGAATGTACAGCGTAACTAATAATTGGCACGTATGGACAGCGGGTAACTGAAACAAATATTGAGGGAAAGGGGAGACGACCGTAACACTGACCTAACCCCTGCGTTTCCCCAGAATGTTTCAATAAACAAACGATGATGATGTTATGGGTTAGGTCTATTGAGGCATTGGCAGCCAGAAAAATGCTTTATCATAGGAAATTCAAAGTTGTATTCAGAAGAATATGCTGTGATGCTGAATTATTTTGATTAAAATACTGTATTTGGAGGTGAATTTGTGGGTAAATTGGTTTACCATAGTGACTGAAATGTACATGACCAGCTCTCTAATATGGTTAATTTATTTCCAGGTTGATGTTGGAGAGGAGAAGATACGCACAGTTATATCTGGACTTGTAAGACACATCCCATTGGAGGAAATGCAGAACCGCGTGGTAGTGTTACTGTGTAACCTGAAACCAGCCAATATGCGTGGCATTGCTTCTGAGGCCATGATAATGTGTGCATCTACTCCTGACAAGGTAAGTTGATGGTACGTTTGTCTTTTGGAGAGAGAGATTTTACTGTATTGCAGGAATATTTGAAATACATAAGTAATAATGAAGTTTGTTATCCCTTGTGTATGGAGTTCTTTCTGTGCTGAATAAAATTGTCTGGCATTAGCCAAGTACTGTAAAATATTAAAGTGGCATCCCTATAGTGAAGAGTTTAATAACAATGAAAGGCTTTGAGATTGGTATGAATTGAAATGTAATTATCAGGGATATTACAGGGTTAGAAATGGAGGACTGATCATATTTTCCAACAGTCTGGCCAGGTGGCTTTCATTGTTACAGTATTCCCTTAAAGCTCGCGGTTTTAAAGCTTGTGTACCTCAGAAACTCATGGATTGCCATGGAAAATAAATAAAATAAATCTGAGGCTGTGTGCCAGGGATCAAGAGGAGTCAACATTACAGGACAGTACACCATATTTCCCAGGTCATAAGGTGCACCCTATAATTAGCAAGGTATTTTTTTTTGCAGATTTTATAGCCGACTGTACTGGCAAAGCCAAATCACTGGCTATATGCTATCATGTTTCTTACTACCATAGCTCACTTTCACTTAATGGACCTATTTAATTGTCAAACATTTGTTAGTATTATTAATAAAATTTACCAAATTTAGTATAAAAGGATATAATTATACTTATAGGTACCTACAGTATACACATTACAATTACTTATCGGTACCAGGCACGTTCACTAGGACCTGTCCAGTACAGGTATTGTTTACATCCTGTGCACCAGATCAGCTGACGTTTCAGAGGTACAAGTTGACAACCCTTTATCCAAAATTCCGAAAACCGAAAAGCTCTGAAAACCGAAATTTTTTGGGGGGGGGGGAGCAAATTTTTTTTTTTTTTTTTTTTTTTTTTTTTTTTTTTATATGGGTATTAGCCCACCCGGGCACATGTCACTGACCCACATCGGGGCCTGGGGGGGTGAAAATGTAATAGTAATAATAATTATAATAATACAGGTAATAATAATAATGATAATACAGGTACAGTAATAATAATAATTATTCATAGTAAATAAAATTTTTAATAAAAATACACAAAAATAAAATAAGAATAACACTAATAATAATAGTAATAATAACAATAATAGTGTATTATGAAATAATAATAATAATAAAGAAATACAAGAATGAAAAAAAAAGATCAAAAGTGAGAAACATGACCTAGACCTATGAATTATTATTATTATTATTATTATTATTATTATTATTATTATTATTATTATTATTATTATTATTATTATTATTATATTATTATTATTATTATTATTATTATTATTATTATTATATTTTAGTCCCCAGGCCCCAATGTGAGTCAGTGACCTGCTGTGCCCGGGTGGGCTGATCCCTGTAAAAAAAAAAAAAAAAAAAAAATCTGAAATCCGAAAAATTCCAAAAACTGAAATGCATCTGGTCCCAAGGATTTTGGATAAGGGATTGTCAACCTGTATTGTCTCTGCATTGTTGCTACCACAACAAACTATCACTGTGTGGACCTTATGTCCAAACAGTGTTATTTCATGTTTATTTGTTTCATATTTATTATAATGTATTGTCTAATGCATACATAATGTTATTATACATGTGCATATTGCTATTTATTTATGCATTTTGTACCGTCCTGGGACTGGCATGAAAATCTGATGGATTTTGCTTTCTCACGGGGTCCATTTTACCTAATCC
The DNA here is from genome assembly GCA_958450375.1 of Homarus gammarus. Lineage (NCBI taxonomy): Eukaryota > Metazoa > Arthropoda > Malacostraca > Decapoda > Nephropidae > Homarus > Homarus gammarus. The sequence continues at coordinate 390,059 of CAUDMG010003646.1, read as the reverse complement.
CAGCGAGCTTTAAGGGAATACTGCATGTCAGCCAGTTAAGGGGGCTTGGCCATCACACCATACTGTACCCCTATTGGCAATTTGGAGAGTGGAATACAAGGTTTTATTTTAGTGACAGGAGATACCTAGTCATTGCTTTTGCCACTGTTGCAGGCTGCCATCTTTAATTTCAAGTGTATGCCTTCCAAGTTTCCAATTCACTGCCTTTCTATAATTCATTGGTCATTTAGTTCCACTCTTGGTTATAAAATTGAATTTCTGAATTAGTTCATTTCTGAGCAACTGATAACCACTTCCTATGGTTTATTTTCTGCAGAAATGGTAGTGCAGTGATATTAATCCCTGAAAGTCATTTTATTGATTTCATCATCATCATCATTTACTGGTGTAAAATTCTTTATGATTGAAGTAGTAGTAGTGAAATAAAGTTAATTTGCATGTTTCTAGTGTAAATGATGTTATTATTTTGAATGTGAATATGTACACCCAGCAAAAAATGTATCATGACCCTTGCTGTACTTTACCTTCTGGACCACAGGATGAAGTATTTTGACTTATTCCCTGGGTATGTGTTGGGATGCCTGCTCTCTTTACCAGATAATTCTTTATGTTGGGTGTACAAGTCATTTAGTGGCTTGCCTTGGATGATTCGTTTCTGTGTCTGCCTTCCATTTCATTTGGATGATTGTTGGAGAATGAATTGTCTGCAACTTACATACCACTTGTTTCGATTGCATAATATAGAGTCAAATACATATCGAATCCCATGAAACGAAACTATAATTTATTCTCAAGATCCTCTAACTAAAGGAGATATAGATATCCATAAGGATATAAGGATAAGGCTTTGAATTAAATTGATATAACCAAAGGATAGAAGAGAAATACCACATAATCTCCTAATTATTTCCATCAGCCATTTTGCTAAGTGTTGGTTTTCTCTCATAAATACTGTACATATTATCTGGGAAATGGCAACCGTTCTGTAAAGGTCTCAATAATCCTTTCCTACTGTATGCTATAAATGACACCGTAATCATTCATCATTAAAGAACCACAGTACAGAGCACTTGACTGTTTATTTCATTGCAAATAATAGGCTTAGTACTTACTGTATTACTTCAGTACTGTAGTCTAAATCACAGAACACTGCACAATAAAGGAGATTAGGTCTATACTGTATAGTCAAGTGGTACTAACCAAACAGATACATTTGTGGCCTGTATGTACTTGTCATTCCAATTTCCATTGGACCAGAGGGTCGCGATACCTTTTTTGATGGGTACACCTACCTTTTAAAGCATATAGTTTTGTATAAATACTCTCAGTAGCAGAAGATGTGAAGTGTATGGGAGATGGTTTGGGTAGAAGCATGTGGCTTTGTGTGTGTGGGATTGTACAGTACATTTTCAAGTCACCACACCTAGCTGCAGCCCACCATGCCATGTTGCTTGTGGCATTCTATGTAATTTTTTTGAGATACAAGGTAGTTAAATCAGCTCAAAGTTATTCATATTTACATCACACTACTGATAGACAAGCACTCCTCTGTGTTGCATGTTTACTTTTGGTCCACTTTATTTTTCTGGTATTTAGTACAGTACTGTAGCTGTACTTTATGGATTACTTTAACCAGATTTAGCATGTCAGTTCACTGTGTACCAATTGCACCATTCATGGAATTTATACACATTTTCAGCATCACTTTCCTCGTTGCCTGAATGTTTTTCTCTATAGGATAAAGTCTCTCTTGTTTTTAGATGTCCCAATGGACTTATGGTTTTACTGTTTTGTGGTGTCATTATATTGTCCTACTTTCCTCGTCACTGAAATTTCTTTTGTATTAGGTGGAGATATTGGCACCACCAGCAGGTAGCCAACCAGGTGACCTTATAGAGTTTGAAGGATACACTCGGAACCCTGATGCCGTCCTCAATCCAAAGAAGAAAATATTTGAAACTTGTGCCCCTGACTTGAAGACTGATGCTAACAAAGTAGCCATGTACAAGGGCATTCCATTTACTGTTCCTGGTAAAGGTATTGTTTTATCACAAACTATGTCAAATGTCCAAATAAAGTAAATATAAAATAATACATTTCTTTAAAGGGTTAACTTATATTTCTTTTCCTAACACTGGGGTAAATGCATTGCTTTTTCAAGATTGTTTTGTACAACTTAGTCCAGTTTTATGAATACAAATTTGATACTTCAAACACAGCAATGGTAGGACAGTATTTTGGATTGTTGACCCAGAAATTTGTTGTATGTTTATAGGTGAGCTTGTTATAAATAAATTTCCATATCTTCCTGTATATATAGATGATTTTTTTCACCTTATGAAATTGTAGTGAAGACCGTCTACAAGAATGCAAGTGTGTCACATAAATCAAGGGATTACTGTACACACATTACTGTATACACATGTAATTGGCCACCTGGTGGTACTGGAAAATATCCCTGATACAGTAATCTTCCGATAAATTGTAATCCCTGAAACTCTTCAATAGCTGGAGTGGAAATCAGGCCTGAAAATTTTCTAGGAAATCTCTCTCCATTCCGTGTCTGCGACCAAGTTTCCAAGGATGAAAATCAGCATATTTTCCGGAAAACTTACTAGAAAATCTCTCTTTCTCTCTGTTATAAAACACTGACATGAAGAATAAAAAACCAGGAGTAGCAGTTTAAGATTCACAGGCTGAAAAAATTTTTGCCAAGATATGAATGGGGAAGAGGATAATGAGTGTCACTAATGCCCAATTTCTATGATAATACCCAGCCTTTTCTAAGAGGAAGGGTAAATGCATCATCCTCATTTTACGACCATTCTCCACACTTGCGTGGATTAGCCTTGATTACCTGGTGGTAGCTCTCCAAGCTGTACAGTCTCTTGCAGTCTCTCTTGTCAGGTTGTTAACTCTAAATGTAATTTACAACCTCTCCCTTTGTCATTCCTGGTCTACCCTTGGCTCTCCTTCCTCCTTTCTATTCACATGCCCAAACAATCTGTTTTTCTGTGTCAAACTTGTTATGTCATCTTCTTCACTACCTGTACACTTCCATACAGTACATCACACTTCTCACACCAGCTGCATACATCTTTCCTTTTATGCTGTCATCAATAAAGGCGGCAACTCCCTAAACTTTCTCCAGCCAATTGTGACTCTTGCTTATGCAAGTCACCCAGGTAACAGAACTCATCAACACAGTCCAAGGATATATCCCAATTTTAAGTTTCTCCAGCCTTCTCGTGGGCACAAGGTTACTTACATATACAGAACTCGTAAAAGTCTGCAACATACTGCAGTTTGCTCCACCATACCTCTTGTGTACAGCACCCACCTTTCACATGCATGGCACACTATTTGCTATCAACACCTTTCTTACAGACAGCACATGGCCATTTTCCAGTTTTTACCACAGGTACCTCATCGATCACTAAGCAATAATGGTTTTGCTACATTCACTCTGACCAATTTCTCTCATCTTTCCATTTCTTAAAATTTTCCACTGCCACTTCAGTACTATCTACTATCAGTGTACAAGGAAGGACACACTGGATGTCATTTATAACATTGTGACTTCTAGGGTGTAAATGTTTAGTGAAAATAATTATAACTACATAAAACCTCGATAATTCTGATTTCATTATATCGGAATTCGCTTCTTTTGGACCGAGATGCTCTGGTCACCAGAAATACAAAAAAAAAAAATACTGTTTTAATGGGAAAGATTAATAAAAAAATCTTATGAAATGAACAACACTTACTGAATACTGTACAGTGGTCTAATCAGATTTGCTTTAGACCTACTGAGAACTAAGACACTTGAGTATGTAAGCAGGCTGGGGCTGATAAGGTGTTGCTGTATTCGTCAGGTTTATTTATTGATTGATTCAGTATATTCTCATATGGTTTATGGTTCATCATGATTAATATAACATCTTTTGTAATAGAGGAAAATTAAAATACCGTATGTAATTTGTAATATGACTTGAAAATAAAAATACAAGCTGTATCAGAAGGTTATTTCCTCAAGATGTGTTTGTGTGAGAGCTTCCACCAAATGACCAGCTTACTACAGGAGTCACTATAACAAACTGTATAGTATTTGATATGAAGATACCTTTCTAAAAATTTTATTTACTATCTTTGAGTGTTATATGATGGCTCAATTTGGCTACTACTTGTACACTTAAACAAATGATTAATGAATAAATCAAGGTATATGTAGATGCATAATACTGTACACTACAATATTACGGAAGTGATAAATACACAACTGTGCTGTACTAATTTACTACAGTAAGTGTTGAAGACAGACATTGTAGTAAGCCAAACTGATTATCTGCTCTTCATAAACAAATGACTCAGTTCAGTGTGGGATTCTTTTAAGATAATATTTTGCCATCCTGATGCCAAATGATCCTAAATTTTAGGAGAATTATGGTGAAATTGCAAAAAGAAGCGTGAAAGGAATCTTGTGCACTAGCGTAGCTAAGGGGGGGCCGGGGGGGGGGGGGGGCGGTCCGCCCCGGGCGGCACTTTTGGGTCTGCTCATCACCCATATCTGCAGCTACTGGAGACGTTAATCCATCCCTTTGTATCGGCGGCAAGTTAATCCTTGTCGTGTCTGACCTAACACCTGACCCACATCATCACGGCCACGTCATGAGCTACACCCTTGCTATGCGCCCCCCCCCCTCCCCCGCCACACACACAACCTGTAACCTGTTGAGGATTAAGGAAACTTATAAAGTTTAAGTATGTTTGGTGTGTATTTAAAGCATACTATATTTGAGTATGTGAAAGTACAGTAATATTATAATGGTACACAAACTATTTAATATATATATATATGTATATATATATATATATATATATATATATATATATATAAGAGTGAGTCACTGTGCAATATGTATTTTTTGTGGGGGCACGGGGGGGCGGCAAACTCAAGGGCCGCCCCGGGCGGCACACACACTAGCTACGCCACTGTCTCCCTCCTAAACCTAAACTTATCCAACTTGAATCCGTTGCTCCGAGTCCTATCCTGCTCGGATATTATAAGAACTTTATCTATATCCCCTTTATTGATTCCTTTCACCCACTTAAATACTTCTATCATATCTCCCCGCACTCTTCGTCTTTCTAGGGAATGCAAGTTAAGTTTCTTTAACCTATCCTGATATGGAAGGTTTCTAAGTCCCGGAATCATTTTTGTCATTCTTCGCTGCACCGACTCTAGTGAATTTATATCCATTCTATAATAGGGGCACCAGAACTGAACCGCATAATCAAGGTGCGGCCTGACTAGCGCAAGATATACAGTAGTTGCAATAAGACCTCTGCACTCTTGTTACTTACACTTCTAGATATAAAACCCAATACTCCGTTTGCCTTATTTCGAACATTAACGCACTGTTTTCTAGGCCGTAGGTCCGGGCTTACAAGTACCCCTAGGTCTCTTCCACAAGTCGACTTCTCTAGGTTGATGTTGTTAAGGCTGTATACATTAGAAGTATTTGTTCTTCCAATATTAAGTACGCTGCACTTGCTGGTTGTTGAATTTCATTTGCCATTTTTCAGACCACCCCTGCAGTTTATGTAGATCCTCCTGTAATGCATTTGCATCCTGCCCTGAATTAATTTGCCGCCCTATTTTGGTGTCATCCGCAAACTTGCTTATGTCACTGCTGATCCCAGTATCTAGATCGTTTTTGTAGATTATGAACAAGAGTGGGCCTAGTACTGACCCCTGGGGAACCCCACTGGTTACACGGCCCCACTCAGATTTAACACCATCTACGCTGACCCTCTGCATTCTATCGGTGAGCCATGATTTTATCCAATTTAAAACTTCCCCTCGATACCATGAGCCTTAATTTTTCTCAGAAGCCTCTGATGCGGTACTCTGTCAAATGCTTTGCTAAAGTCTAAGTAAACAACATCGTAATTTTCGTCATTATCTAATACCTCGAAGACTTTCCTAAAAAACGTTAGCAGATTTGTTAGACAAGATTTTCCCTTTGTAAACCCATGTTGAGAGTCGTAGATTAATTTGCTTTTCTCTAGATGCGATCGGATGCTATCTGCTATAATTGATTCAAGAAATTTCCCCACTACTGACGTCAAACTGATCGGCGGGTAATTTGACGCTGATGTTCTGTCTCCCTTTTTGAATATGGGTACTACATTTGCCTGTTTCCACAAGTCTGGCACAACTCCAGTGTCTAATGATTTTGTAAATAAGTTTACGAGGGGTCCGCTAATCTGTTCCCTACACTCTTTCAAGACTGGAGGGAAAATTTCATCCGGCCCTGGGGATTTTGTTTTCTTTAGTTTATGTATCTTCTTAAGAACATCCTCTTTTCTGATAGTGATATTCTTTAATTTCTCTTCTTCCTTTCCCTTAAATATCAGTTCCACCTCTGGAATTTCACAGCAAATTTCTTCTGTGAAAAATGATAAGTAGCTGTTCAATGCTTTGCTTATTTCTTCACTGCCATTTATCACTTCTCCCCTCCCTGACTTTAAGGGCCCAACTTTGTCCTTGACCTTTGTCCAAATACCTGAAAAATCCCTTGGGATTCGCCTTGTATTCTCTTGCTATTTTGATTTCATAGTCTCTCTTTGCTTTCCTTACATTTTTCTTAACATTCATTATACCTATTTCTGAGCTGCTCCTCCCCTCCCTTTAATTTCTTATATATTCCTTTCTTTATTCCTATGTCATGTTTAAGTTTTCTGGTCATCCACCTTGGCTCATTCTTATTTGACCTAATTTTTCTGTTTGGTATATTTTGTTCTTGTGCTTTATGTAGTATACTAGTGAATATATTATAGTCATGATCAATTGTTGTGTCATCTATGACCTCACCCCTTCCTACTGGGGACTGACGTGACTGTTCCCAGGTGACCTCACCTTGGTACCTTCTTAACCCCTGATAATCCGCCAACCGAAAGTTTGGGACTCTGACCATATTGTCATTGTTTTTCGTTTCCCAATTTAGGGTGAACCTGATTTCTCTGTGATCACTGTTACCTAGTTCTTCCCCTACTGTGATATCTCTGATAATATTTTCTTTATTTGTTAATACTAGGTCTAATATATTGTCACCTCTAGTAGGTTCTGTAATTAGTTGTTTCAAAAAATTGTCCTGTACTGCGTCTAGGAAGTCTTCAGATTCATAGTCGCCTACAATGTTGTCCCAGTCAATATTTCTGAAGTTGAAATCCCCCATAATGCATAGGTTGTTATATTTTGCTGCCCTACTCATTTCCTGCCATATGGGCTGAGCTGCTTCTTTGCCAAGACTTGGGGGCCTGTAAATCACTCCCATAATTAGTTTTTCTCTTCCTTCCGTGATTTCTACCCACACAGACTCGGTTCCTATTTCACCCTTTATTGAATTATTAATACAACATTTTAATGTATCCTTGACGAAGAGTGCGACCCCTCTCCCCTTCCTACCTTCCGTCTTTGTGAAAAAGGTTGTACCCTTCTATGTGGTACTCTGATAAAAAATTTTTGCTCGCCAGATTCATCCAAGTTTCGGTGATTGCTATGACGTCTACACTCTCGGTACATACAACCGCTCTCAGCAAGTCTATTTTATTTCTAACGCTCCTACTGTTTGTATAGTATACATTTAAACCTACCCTTCCCTGGTCCTGTTTTACCCCTTGTCCTGAGCAACTAATTTTACTTCCCAGGACCTGCTTGTTTTTTTTACTCCCACTTTCCCCGACCCCTCTCTACTGGCGAAACCCCCCCCTTCGGAGTGACAAATTCACGCTCCAGGGATGCAGACAACGTCTTTACCCCCTCACGAGACAAGTGTACTCCGTCGCGACTGTACAGGTAGTCGTTGCCATAGAATCGTTGCCAGTTATCAATGAATGCCCAACCATTGTTTGCACAATGTTTTTCCAGTCGGCAATTTATAGCAATTGCCCTGGACAGCCATTCACGACCAACCCCTCTTCTTGGCAAGACACCACATACTATCGGGATCCCTCCCCTGTCTCTAATCTTCCCCAGTGCCTCCCTATACCTCTTGAAAAGTTCCTCACTCCTAACCTTACCTATGTCGTTTCCTCCCACACTAAGACACACTACCGGATTGGTACCCTCCCCTGACAAAACCCTGTCTAGCCTCTCGGCTACATGCCCTATCCCAGCCCCAGGAAAACACACCCTAGTCCTATGTTTCCTATCTCTCGCACAAAATACCCTATCTACAAACCTCACCTGGCTGTCCCCAACTACCACGACCTTACCTGTGGGCAGGGTTTGTACAACTGCCCTTTCCTCTCCTTGATCCATACCGTCCTGCCTCTTCTCTTCCTCGCCAGCTTCCTGCAGCACCTGGTAAGGGTTACTACACTCCACACCCTGGTCAGCTTTCCTGAGCCTGACCCTAGTCCCCTTGGAGACAACCACTCTCCACGCCTGCTCCTCCTTCGCAGGTGTCCTGCTAGGCAGGACACCTACCTGAAGGAGTTCCGTCCTGAGGTCTTCATTTTCCCCCTTTAGAGTGTCAACCTCACTCCTCAACTGCCCCAGCTGCCTTAACAGAGTGGCAAGGAGGTCGTCTCCCCACACTCCCCTCCTCTTCCCCCAAGACACAACGATCCAAGGCGGCCATTTTCCTTGGTCTCTAACGGGAGCACTTGCGGGCACGACCTTCTCCAAGCTGGGTCAGGTAGCCCCACCACTACCCTCATAGCCGCACCGCTACCCCCATAGCCCCACCACTAACCCCATAGCCCCACCACTACCCTCATAGCCCCACCACTACCTTCATAGCCCCACCACTACCCTCATAGCCCGCCACTACCCCCATAGCCCCACCACTACCGCCCCAGCACCACCACTACCCCCATAGCCCCGCCATGACCCCCATAGCCCCACCACTACCTCCCCAGCCTCACCACTACCGCCCCAGCACCACCACTACCCCCATAGCCCCGCCACTACCCCCATAGCCCCACCACTACCGCCCCAGCACCACCACTACCCCCATAGCCACACCACTACCCTCATAGCCCCGCCACTACCCCCATAGCCCCACCACTACCTCCCCAGCCCCACCACTACCGCCCCAGCACCACCACTACCCTCATAGCCCCTCACTACACCCATAGCCCCACCACTACCGCCCCAGCACCTCCACTACCCTCATAGCCCCACCACTACCCTCATCGCCCCACCACTACCCTCATAGCCCCACCACTACTCCCATAGCCCCACCATTACCGCCCCAGCACCACCACTACCGCTCCAGCACCACCACTACCCTCATAGCCCCACCACTACTCCCATAGCCCCACCATTACCGCCCCAGCACCACCACTACCGCCCCAGCACCACCACTACCCTCATAGCCCCACCACTACCCCCATAGCCCCACCACTACCCTCATCGCCCCACCACTACCTTCATAGCCCCACGACTACCCCCATAGCCCCACCACTACCGCCCCAGCACCACTACTACCCCCATAGCCCCACCACTAACCCCAAAGCCCCACCACAACCCTCATCGCCCCACCACTATCGCCCCAGCACCACCACTACCCCCATAGCCCCACCACTAACCCCAAAGCCCCGCCACTACCCTCATAGCCCCACCACTATTCTCATAGCTCCACCACTACCGCCCCATCACCATCACTACCCTCATAGCCCCACCACTACCCTCATAGCCCCACCACTACCGCCCCAGCACCACCACTACCCTCATAGCTCCACCACTACCGCCCCAGCACCACCACTACCCTCATAGCCCCGCCACTACCGCCCCAGCACCACCACTACCCTCATAGCCCCGCCACTACCGCCCCAGCACCACCACTACCCTCATAGCTCCACCACTACCGCCCCAGCCCCGGCACTACCCCCAAAGCAACACCACTACCCTCATAGCCCCATCATTACCCTCATAGCCGCACTACTACCCCCATAGCCCCACCACTAACCCCATAGCCCCGCCACTACCCTCTTAGACCCACCACTACCCTCATAGCCCCACCACCACTACCCTCATAGCCCCGCCACTACCCCCATAGCCCCACCACTACTGCCCCAGCACCACCACTACCCCCATAGCCCCGCCACTACCCTCATAGACCCACCACTACCCTCATAGCCCCACCACTACTGCCCCAGCACCACCACTACCCTCATAGCCCCGGCACTACCCCCAAAGCCCCACCACTAACCCCATAGCCCCACCACTACCCTCATAGCCCCATCACTACCCTCATAGCCCCGCCACTACCCCCACAGCACCACCACTACCCCCACAGCACCACCACAGCCCCACCACTATCCCCATAGCCCCGCCACTACCCCCACAGCACCACCACTACCCCCACAACACCACCACTACCCCCACAGCCCCACCACTATCCCCATAGCCCCACCACTACCCCCATAGCTCCACTACTACCGCCCCAGCATCACCACTACCCCCATAGCCCCACCACTAACCCCATAACCCCACCACTACCCTCATAGCCCCACCACTACCCTCATAGCCCCATCACTACCCTCATAGCCCCGCCACTACCCCCATAGTCCCACCACAACCCCCCACAGCACCACCACTACCCCCACAGCACCACCACTACCCCCACCACTATCCCCATAGCCCCGCCACTACCCCCACAGCACCACCACTACCCCCACAGCACCACCACTACCCCCACCACTATCCCCATAGCCCCACCACTACCCCCATAACCCCACTACTACCCCCCCATCACTACCCCATAGCCCCATCACTACCCTCATAGCCCCACCACTACCGCCCCAGCACCACCACTACCCTCATAGCCCCATCACTACCCCTATCACTATCCCATAGCCCCACCACTATCCCCATAGCCCCACTACTACCCCATAGCCCCACCACTACCCCCATAACCCCATTACTACCCCCATCACTACCCGTTAGCCCCTTTACTACTCCCACAGCACCACCACTACCCCCACTACTACCCTCATCGCCCCACCACTACCCCCATAACCCCACTACTACCCCCACCACTACCCTCATAGCCCCGCCACTACCCCCATAGTCCCACCACAACCCCCACAGCACCACCACTATCCCCACAGCACTACCACTACCCCCACAGCCCCACCACTACCTTCATAGCCCCACCACTCCCTTCATAACCCCACCACCACCCCGCTGCCACTGAGGTAATACTCTGGACACTTCACGCCAGCCTTTGCTCTCCCTTGACAACCAGTCCCCCCGCCCCCCCCCCTCTCCCCCATGATCACTAAACATCCGCTCTTTTAACGTCAGATTCTTTTTGGCAACTGTGATTTAAAGTCCTCCGGCCGCTGTAGTTCACGTGTCACAATCCTCCACTGGTCAGGATGTATTGATTCTCCAGTCGCTCACAATAGAGGGTAATACGCAATAACTTGTCCTAAAGTGAGTGGCAGCGGGTGAAAACAACTGAAAAGTCGACAAAATACCTTAAGTTAGAAATTATGTAATGTGTGTTATCCTTCACCTAGACACTTTTTTGAATATATGTAAATGATCATGATATTTTATTCATTGAAATTTTATAATAAGTTTACGGAAAATCAATGGAGTTCAGATCTCCATAATTCACTCGTGGCGGTGTAATCGAATGATAAAACGAGGTATTATCTTCACCATTACTAAATACTTTGCTACAAGAGCAATTTATGTTATGAGGGCTTTATGACTCTTCTAGGCTTAATCAGATTGTTTCAAAACTTACGGCTAACTTCAAATTAAGGGAAATCGCGCCTATATCGATTGGCGAGTGCGCAGAGCATTGTGGGTCGGGTGAGGGGTGCCGTGCAGTCATTATTAAAAAGTTTATTATTCAGTGTTTCTGTGGCTTTGATGGCACTGATTTATATAAATATTTTCTTTAATAACAAACAAAAAATATAGAAATGCATTAAAATTACAACAGGCAACTGTAATGATTAATTATTGGCAAGAAAATTCTTGAACTTAATTCCTCTACCGGCAAGTGTGTGTTCCAGCCATCTTTCCAGACTTGGCAAGTAAAGTCAGCAAACTTTTTCTGAGTCGCACAACTTTCCAAGATTTGATCGTGTGTGGCTTTTGGATATGGATTCAGCTAAATTCCAGTGGCAAAAACGTCGTAGTACCTGAGAGTGAAGGTGAGAAGCCGTGCAACACGTTATTTTGGCCACCAGACAGGTAAGAGAGTTGTAAAGAGAGTAAATATTGATACGAGCAAGTTGTAGCTGTCGGGAAAGTTGGCTTTAGCCTCTCGTGAGAGCTTTGTTGAAGAGGACAGCTTGTCTCCCTCGTGTCAGGAAGATGTCCTCGTATTGTGATAAGTGATAACGCGTCCTAACAACGACATTCATGAAGGTGACAGGATGTGTAGTGTTGTTTCCCAAGTTTACTCGTAAGCGGTGAATGAGTGATTTCCATGTTGCCTCACGTACGATAACAGATAGTTGCCGCTCAGAATTTCCTTGTTGAATGACACCCCATGGAGGTGACACTATGACAGTCGATGATATATGTGACGTCTTTAGTGATGCCGGGTACGAGAGGCATGGCTTGAGTCAGTGAAACGAATTAAATGTAGAGAGAAATTGCTAAATTTGTGTAAGAGTCACAGACCACAACTGCTATTGATTCACAGCATCAAGCATCTCCTCTCTCACAGTCCGAATTCATTCTAGCCTGGCGTCATGCTTTACCTGTCGTGACATCCTGGGCATCACTCTACTGTAGTTCTGATGATGTTGTAATCAAGGCAAGGCAACTTAGTGAATCCAAAAAGAAAAACATGTTTAAAAATTCAGAACTGTACCTTCCCCTCCACTCAACAAGCGAGGGGAAAACATCCACTTTTTAGTGGGTGTTTTATGATCTCAGATCTTATTTATATACAGCAGAAGGTTTAGTTTTGTGTCAGAGGCGCTGAGGTTACGTCTATGTCATTCCATTTAATCCTCTTGCATCGTTCTCGTAGCGTAAACAAAGGGTGTAGATTTGTAAAAAGTTTTGTGATAAAGTATCATTGTCGGATTTCGAGGCTGTTGGCCATGGTTACGTCGGTTATCTTAGAGGAGTGCAGTTGCTGATGGGTGGTAATGAACCTCGCCTCCAGCCAGCATCATGGCTCCAAACTGCTCGCTGATTTGTCAAACGTCAACACTTTATCTTGCAGCTTTGATTATTATCAGCACAGACACAGCTCCTAGCCTACTAGGTTTTGGGAAAGCGAATTCATTGGGTATAAAATTGACAACTATTGTGTGTAGTGATGTGTGTGTGTGGCTGTGGTGATTGTGTGTGTGTGTGTATGGTTGTAATGTGTGTGTATATTTGTTTGTGGTGATGTGTGTGTGTGGCTGTAGTGATGTGTGTGTGTGTATGGTTGTAATGTGTGTGTATATTTGTTTGTGGTGATGTGTGTGTGTGTGTGTGTGTGTGTGTGATTGTATGGTTGTAGTGATGTGGACGAATGATGATCACAACCGCCACACCGCTTATTGTTGTTGACCATCACACCACTTGCTGTTAGTGGCTACCACACCATTTAAAGTTGGTGATTACAGCACCACTTAGTGCTATTAGCCACCACAACACTTGGTGTAGATGGCCACCACACCACTTAGTGTTGCTGGCAGGGAGGGGAGAAAGAATCACCCTCTCCCATTACTCTCAAGCTGGTGGTGCGGGGAAACACGGGCAAAGAGAGGAGAGAGAGGGGGAGAGAGAAAGAGAGCTGAAAAAATGGATTAACAAAGAAAAGAGGGAAAAAGAGAGAAAGAGGGAGAAATAGAAGATGACAAAGGCTAGCGGATGTGCGTAAAGAGCAACACGGCGGAAGAAGAGAGTAAGAGAGTAAAAAGACAGAATAAACGTAAATAAAAAGAGATGAAGAGAGAGGTAGAGAGGTGTGTGGGTTACGGAATGTAATACCCCAGGTGTCGCGGGCCTGTATAAAAGGTCCGCCTCGTATAAGCAGGAATGTCTTCAGATGTAGAAACAAAACCATGGATTTTTGCTCTTCGTTTAAGCGCAGACTTCCCAAGGGGCTATTATAATATCTAATATGCGTACTTGCGGTTTTCAATGGATAGTATGCAATTCGGAGAGGCATAACAGACACAGCCATTTGAAACAAGTATACAACACGTGGTTTATACAGGAGAGGAATATAATGAGGAATGGCGCTATGAACAAGAGACAAATGAAAACGTGTATATATGTATATTTATTTTTTTAGTTCTATACATCGCTGGAAAATAGCTAAATAAGTACAAAAAGCTACAGGCCGCTTCGTAAGCTATATTACTGCAGTATTGGCAGACCCGGAGGTGTGTCACGCATTGATTAACGGAGAGAGAGAGAGAGAGGGAAAGAGAAGCGTGGACGAGCGGCACTCACCACCACATGCGTCTGCCTCTTGTGTTATTGTACTCTTCCCCCTGACCTATATACTCCCAGCCACACATCTGTTACATATGTTCTCGTGTATTTGCATCAACTGAAGATTAGGAATATCCGTAGTTTATCTCACCTGGTGATTAAACACCCTAACCACCAATTAAGATTAGGGTGTTGATATTTGTTTGAAATGTCGTCAATTTCTGTGTTATTGTTATAGGGTCGATAGGTAATATGTACTGTGTGTGTGTGTGTGTGTGTGTGTGTGTGTGTGTGTGACTGGAGGATTATAGTGAAGTCAGGTAGAGTGTGAGGTACTGGGGAAATTATAGTGAGGTCAGATAGAGTGTGAGGTACTGGGGAAATTATAGTGAGGTCAGGTAGAGTTAGAGGTACTGGGGAAATTATAGTGAGGTACTGGGGAAATTATAGTGAGGTACTGGGGAAATTATAGTGAGGTGAGGAAGAGTGTGAGGTACTGGGGAAATTATAGTGAGGTCAGGTAGAGTTAGAGGTACTGGGGAAATTATAGTGAGGTACTGGGGAAATTATAGTGAGGTGAGGAAGAGTGTGAGGTACTGGGGAAATTATAGTGAGGTCAGGTAGAGTTAGAGGTACTGGGGAAATTATAGTGAGGTACTGGGGAAATTATAGTGAGGTACTGGGGAAATTATAGTGAGGTACTGGGGAAATTATAGTGAGGTTAGGTAGAGTGTGAGGTACTGGGGAAATTATAGTGAGGTCAGGAAGAGTGTGAGGTACTGGGGAAATTATAGTGAGGTTAGGTAGAGTGTGAGGTACTGGGGAAATTATAGTGAGGTCAGGTAGAGTGTGAGGTACTGGGGAAATTATAGTGAGGTTAGGTAGTGTGTGAGGTACTGGGGAAATTATAGTGAGGTCAGGTAGTGTGAGGTACTGGGGAAATTATAGCACAGGTCAAACTTATTAGTCATAAATATACTTGAAAGATATTTATTTACATTTATTTACTCGGCGAACGCAACCTCGTGTCATGGCTTGTTGGAGGAAGGAAGATCGTGATTATCTGAATTGTTTAAGGATAAATTTAGAGGTTAACACTGTCCTTGCTTCCACCGCTCCAGTAGGTTCCACGGGTAGATTAAACTCACTGAACAAAACTTTCCAGTGTCTATTTTGCAGGAAGAGTTGGTTAGTTTGTATTTCCTTATTGTGGGAGATATTTCTGGAGTTTATGATTTTCATCTTATTCATAGGATTTTAAATGTCTTGTTTAAAGAATTCTGAATTTTATATCAGTAGTCGTGTGATATATCTTTCAGTATACTCAGAGTTGGCTTATTGATTGTGATTGAAAACATTACTGGGACTGGTGAAGTCAGGCTTCCGCTGTTCAGTGTTTTAACTTTCATGTCAGTATCACAAACAATGGACAAACACGCTGCCGGAAATAAGCAATCTTCATGTCTCAAACTGAATTGTTAGCGAATTGCAGAAATGAAGTAGCCTACATGTTTTCAAATTTTGTTCGGTGCATTTTTCTTAATCTGGCAAAACATTAACCATACTGGTAAACAAACACTGCATTATGGTACATTTAAGATATTAGGTCTGACAAATGAATCACATTTCTCTGTAACCTGTAAGAGAA
Organism: Homarus gammarus; assembly: GCA_958450375.1. Classification (NCBI taxonomy): domain Eukaryota; kingdom Metazoa; phylum Arthropoda; class Malacostraca; order Decapoda; family Nephropidae; genus Homarus; species Homarus gammarus. The sequence goes on along the minus strand of CAUDMG010003646.1, from coordinate 373,989 downwards.
TGCTCACTACTTTACCGACCAGTAACTGTCACATAAGTAAAACTGAGTTTGAAATTGATATGAGCACGAAATCATTATTGAAGCGTAGCGTGTTTGACGTTAAATTCATTACACTCAGAATACATGTTGTTTTTATTATTTTTGGGGTTTAAATAGATAAGATTTTTAAGAGCGTCCACTGTCAGCTCTTTGTTGGTGGTCTGCAAATAAAACCAAACAGAGAAGGAGTGGCAGCAGCATTGTTCGAGGTTCAGTCTCAAATATATACACTAACCTTAACATAAGAATATTTGGACTAGACGTAACTTAGCGCACCGAGGTACAGCTGGCTCAGTACAATTCCATCATTCTTTTGCCGCCATCTGTACGTCGTAACGTTTAAGTGAGCCAGTTAGATACATTGTCACATTACCAGTTAGGGAAAAATTTTAAAGTTTGAACCTTCGAGAATCCGGACTCGGGCAGGTATTGACAGCAGTATTGGTTAAGCGTGTCGTGTCCCGCCGGCCTGGCCTTCTTTCTTCTATTCCTTGAAGGGCTGCGACTCCACCGTTTCACCATTACTGTCTTGACTTCCCGCCTTTTTTCCAAGGGATAATAAATCTCATCTATTTCGATGTGATAAAAGTTTTGTCTTATAACTTTCATTAAATACTGAACATTGCATTATCTTTAAATGCTCTACAGCTAATTAAACCGCACAGTATTTATAATTAATTTTTGTACGTCATCGCCTTGCATAATAACCATTTTGATAGTCTCGAGAACTTTACTATCGTGAGGTTATTGTGGGAGCAAGTGAAACAGGCTAGTAAGGATGGAAAGAAGGGAACAAACAATACTACAAGAAGGAATTGAGAGGAATCTACACCAGGAAATCTCTCAATGTCAGGAAACTAAAGAGAGAGAAAGATAAAAAAGTAGACAGCTATAGACAGATATTCAACAGGAAAACAGACTGACAGACTACACAGACTGATGCAGATAGCAGGTATTGATAAACACGTCGTCAGGAGCAGCAAGACACAAGATGATCGCTCAGGCAGTTGGTTGTTAATTCAAGAAAGATTCTCCAAGTTGGCGCCACACACACCAGCCCTCTGGGACGCAACAGGTTAAGGGAAACACTCTTAACCTACTGGCACAGATGGCTAGCTTACACACACACACGCTTTTACGTGTACACCTTCAAGTACATACGCCTCACATACACACAGGCCGTCAATACGCCAGCCTTCACGTTCACTCGCCTTAACGCACACACGGTTTCATGTACACCCACCTTTACGCACACACACACCTTCACGCATACACGCCTTCACGTACACTCGCTTTCACGCACATTGTCTTCACCCACATTTTCTTCACGCACATTGTCTTCACGCAAATTGTCTTAACGCATATTGTTTTAACGTACACACGCCTTCAGGCACACACGCTTCACGTACACCAACCTTCACGTTCAATCGCCTTTACGTACATACGCCTTCTTGTACACCCGCGCTTACTCACACACGCTTTCATGTTTATCCACCTTTACACGTACACCTTCACGTTCAATCTCCTTCACGTACACACGCTTTCACTCACATTGTCTTCACGTACACACGTTTCACGCACACACACCTACGAGTACACACACTCTCACCTGCACTCCCTGGACGTTTATGCATGTGTGCGGGCGTGCATACATGAAGGCAGATTTAAGTACTGTTTAGATTACTTCCTCACACATTATCAGAGTCACCACGAAGAGAAAAGTTTATCTATACAAGTACAAGTTCGTCGTGTTAATGGAAGGAATTTAACAGAACTTTAGAGCACTTATTGGGATAGGACCTGTCATTGGTCTTCATATAACATTAGTCAATTCTAAGACTCTTCTACAAAATATCTGTCCTTGAAATCTATGACCTTAATATTTTATCTGACTCTTTTAACACTATAGGCATCTTCCTTAACGTAAACTGTTTATAAGGGACACCGGATAAACCACAGGAATCAGTAATTCAAGTAACATTGCTGTCTACTCTGAGTCTCAATCCCACTAAAAATTAAATCCGATAAATTTATAATGAAAAACTCATCTGGGTGTATTGGTTCATGGCACCTGCACGTCACTCTCAATGGGGTCGGTCCAGAAACAAGAGTGGCGTTCGATTATAGATGGAAAGGAAATTAGGGAAAACAATCTCTATCGCTGGAGACGTGGAGGAGGCTATAATCTTGCACTCATGTCTATTCATTGTACTCTATAATAATAATAATAATAATAATAATAATAATAATAATAATAATAATAATAACTGTAATGATAATAATAATAATAATAATTAGTAAAATCACCATACAGGTTTACAATTGGTTTGACTGCAGGCACATGGTGTATACAGTTTCCAATGTGCCTAGACAGTGCAGGTATACAGCAATAGTAAACAGTAAGAAAATTTAACTAGGGATAGCCGACAAGACATCTACTCTTTACACATCGAGGTACGCCTCAGTTACGGCGGAGCAATCCTCAATTTACACAAGGAATTTGAAGACGGACTTGAGTAGAAACTTCTGTACCAGTACTAATCTATCCGTTTGATGGCTTTGTTGGGCCGTCCTTGGTCTAATTGATTTACTATTAATATTTATTTGTATAATGCACTGTTTATGTACCTAAATTATACCTGCATTGGCTATGTACTCTATGTGCTGTATATGCTGAATCAATATAAAACTGTATAACGATTTTACTGAATATCTATCAACTTTTTATTATTGCAAAAACGTTTGTCACAATTAGACATCCAATAGACCATTGTAAAGGTCAAGGAAGTGCCCAAAACAACCATCACCATCCAATTCTGACGTCATAGTCGCCTTAAATAACTACCAAGTCGATTACTCAGAACCCTTTTCTTGTTGCCTTTTCCTTGTGTTAATTATAAATAAGTTTTTCGTAAAAATTATCAATAACCGGCTAATGTTAAACTGTTAATTTTTATTACGTGGGATATCGTTATAGACAATGAAGGCACTCAAGATGGTCAACACAAGTTCACGTGTGATCGACCAGTTTTCAGCTTCATATAGAATTTTTGTTCCTGAACTGTTATTTTTAGGTTACATTTATTTATTTTTAACACACAAACAAGACAGACACCGCATAAACGAAAGGCGATGTTGTTTCACCTGCGCTATTAAAAATTTACAACAAATTCAATTGTTGATGAATCTCGCCTCGTCTCCTCCCTGATATGTATACAGTATGTTTGTGTCTCCACTCTTACCTAACACACACACACAATATAACTCTATACAGTATTTACAATTTGTTTAGGCTCAGTGATTCTAACCGCGAGTCACAGTTTGTGTAGGTTATGAGTCGTCCGTGACTGAGGGTTGGTTATACTGCAGCAGGACGGCGGGAAGGTGACTGATGTAGTGAAGTCACATGATATTACTGGCGAGGTAAACACTGGTGACACCTAAGCGACGTCTTTACCAGAATATCAGGATAAAAATGAACCCAGAGTTGGTACAGAAGACATAATTTTTCAGCTATAGAATAAAAAAAAGTAGTTTAACTTCTACTGTTTCCTTGTTCGAGCTTTTTCGTAAACTTAACTTTTTCACGACATTTATTAATATCGTTGTGGCTGTTAAGCTGATAATACACCGAGCTATCTACGAGTAAAATTAAACAAATGGAGGTGTAAGATAATGTGGCCGGGCGAGGCTGTTGTGTTGGGTGATGGATGTAGTCAGTTCTTTATACTTACAGTGTACAGTACTGGACAAAGACATCATCGTGATTCCCTTAAGTGATTCTTGAGAAAATAATAATAATAATAATAATAATAATAATAATAATAATAATAATAATAATAAAAGTAATAATACAAAAACAACAACTATTACTACTACTACTAATACCAAATACAGTAAAAAAAATGGTCTACACGAAACTTTACTACGAAAAAAAAATCGACATCTCTCGCTTTTAATGTCTTGCGTAAAAATTTGGAGGCAAAAGATTAAACAAAACCATTGAACGATAAAGGCGTACAGTAAACAGCACTAAAGACTAGAGGGTGAATACTATCAGTCATCTATAATAAATAACACCAATAACCTAAGTCTTCTATAATTACACACAAACTGACAAATAGATGAACAACGAGAAATTACAAGACAAAACTAGAAAGAAATAGAGAGCGGTATCCTTTGGTGGTTAGGCTGGCTGCTGTTGTTGTCTTCTGCTGGACTGTTGCCAATGGGAGTCTGCCGTTGGCCCTCCCCTCCCACCTCCTCCCCCACCCCGCAAACTCCCATTATAATCTTCAATTAATGATATATTTGGTCAAGGCTAAGTTACATCCGGCTGGTTGGTGGCTCTCATTCTCTTATCCGGCTGGCCAAGATTATATCTGGCGCCAGTCCAGAAGTTTGTGAGTGTGTGGTGTAAAGATGGGTGGTAGTGTATTAATATGGTGTACTGGTGGGTGGTAGTGTGTTAATATGGTGTACTGGTGGGTGGTAGTGTGTTAATATGGTGTACTGGTGGTTGGTAGTGTGTTGATATGGTGTATTGGTGGGCGGTAGTGTGTTAATATGGTGTTTTGGTGGGCGGTAGTGTGTTAATATGGTGTACTGGTGGGTGGTAGTGTATTAATATGGTGTACTGGTGGGTGGTTGTGTGTTAATATGGTGTACTGGTGGGTGGTTGTGTGTTAATATGGTGTACTGGTGGGTGGTAGTGTGTTAATATGGTGTACTGGTGGGTAGTAGTGTTATAATATGGTGTATTGATGGGTGGTAGTGTTTTAATATGGTGTACTGGTGGGTGGTAGTGTGTTAATATGGTGTACTGGTGGGTGGTAGTGTGTTAATATGGTGTACTGGTGGTCTGTAGTGTGTTAATATAGTGTACTGGTGGGCGGTAGTGTGTTAATATGGTGTACTGGTGGGTGGTAGTGTGTTAATATAGTGTACTGGTGGGTGGTAGTGTGTTAATATGGTGTACTGGTGGGCGGTAGTGTGTAAATATGGTGTACTGGTGGGCGGTAGTGTGTAAATATGGTGTACTGGTGGGTGGTAGTGTGTTAATATGGTGTACTGGTGGGTGGTAGTGTGTTAATATGGTGTACTGGTGGGTGGTAGTGTGTTAATATGGTGTACTGGTGGTCTGTAGTGTGTTAATATAGTGTACTGGTGGGCGGTAGTGTGTTAATATGGTGTACTGGTGGGTGGTAGTGTGTTAATATAGTGTACTGGTGGTTGGTAGTGTGTTAATATAGTGTACTGGTGGGTGATAGTGTGTTAATATGGTGTACTGGTGGGTGGTAGTGTGTTAATATGGTGTACTGGTGGGTGGTAGTGTGGTAATATGGTGTACTGGTGGTCTGTAGTGTGTTAATATAGTGTACTGGTGGGCGGTAGTGTGTTAATATGGTGTACTGGTGGGTGGTAGTGTGTTAATATGGTGTACTGGTGGGTGGTAGTGTGGTAATATAGTGTACTGGTGGGTGGTAGTGTGTTAATATGGTGTACTGGTGGGTGGTAGTGTGTTAATATGGTGTACTGGTGGGTGGTAGTGTGTTAATATAGTGTACTGGTGGGTGGTAGTGTGTTAAGATGGTGTACTGGTGGGTGGTAGTGTGTTAATATAGTGTACTGGTGGGTGGTAGTGTGTTAATATAGTGTACTGGTGGGTGATAGTGTGTTAATATAGTGTACTGGTGGGTGGTAGTGTGTTAATATAGTGTACTGGTGGGTGATAGTGTGTTAATATAGTGTACTGGTGGGCGGTAGTGTGTTAATATGGTGTACTGGTGGGTGGTAGTGTGTTAATATAGTGTACTGGTGGTTGGTAGTGTGTTAATATAGTGTACTGGTGGGTGATAGTGTGTTAATATGGTGTACTGGTGGTTGGTAGTGTGTTAATATGGTGTACTGGTGGGTGGTAGTGTGTTAATATAGTGTACTGGTGGGTGGTAGTGTGTTAATATGGTGTACTGGTGGGTGGTAGTGTGTTAATATGGTGTACTGGTGGGTGGTAGTGTGTTAATATAGTGTACTGGTGGGTGGTAGTGTGTTAATATAGTGTACTGGTGGGTGATAGTGTGTTAATATAGTGTACTGGTGGGCGGTAGTGTGTTAAGATGGTGTACTGGTGGGTGGTAGTGTGTTAATATGGTGTACTGGTGGGTGGTAGTGTGTTAATATGGTGTACTGGTGGGTGGTAGTGTGTTAATATAGTGTAGTGGTGGGTGGTAGTGTGTTAATATGGTGTACTGGTGGGTGGTAGTGTGTTAATATGGTGTACTGGTGGGTGGTAGTGTGTTAAGATGGTGTACTGGTGGGTGGTAGTGTGTTAATATGGTGTACTGGTGGGTGGTAGTGTGTTAATATGGTGTACTGGTGGGTGGTAGTGTGTTAATATAGTGTAGTGGTGGGTGGTAGTGTGTTAATATGGTGTACTGGTGGGTGGTAGTGTGTTAATATGGTGTACTGGTGGGTGGTAGTGTGTTAAGATGGTGTACTGGTGGGTGGTAGTGTGTTAATATGGTGTACTGGTGGGTGGTAGTGTGTTAATATGGTGTACTGGTGGGTGGTAGTGTGTTAATATAGTGTAGTGGTGGGTGGTAGTGTGTTAATATGGTGTACTGGTGGGTGGTAGTGTGTTAATATGGTGTACTGGTGGGTGGTAGTGTGTTAATATAGTGTACTGGTGGGTGGTAGTGTGTTAATATGGTGTACTGGTGGTTGGTAGCGTGTTAATATAGTGTACTGGTGGTTGGTAGTGTGTTAATATAGTGTACTGGTGGGTGGTAGTGTGTTAATATGGTGTACTGGTGGTTGGTAGCGTGTTAATATAGTGTACTGGTGGGTTGTAGTGTGTTAATATAGTGTACTGGTGGGCGGTAGTGTGTTAATATAGTGTACTGGTGGGTGGCAGTGTGTTAATATGGTGTACTGGTGGGCGGTAGTGTGTAAATATGGTGTACTGGTGGGTGGTAGTGTGTTAATATAGTGTACTGGTGGGTGGTAGTGTGTTAATATGGTGTACTGGTGGTTGGTAGTGTGTTAATATGGTGTACTCATGGGTGGTAGTGTGTTAATATGGTGTACTGGTGGTCTGTAGTGTGTTAATATAGTGTACTGGTGGTTTGTAGTGTGTTAATATAGTGTACTGGTGGGTGATAGTGTTAATATAGTGTACTGGTGGGTGGCAGTGTGTTAATATGGTGTACTGGTGGGCGGTAGTGTGTAAATATGGTGTACTGGTGGGTGGTAGTGTGTTAATATGGTGTACTGGTGGGTGGTAGTGTGTTAATATGGTGTACTGGTGGGCGGTAGTGTGTTAATATGGTGTTTTGGTGGGCGGTAGTGTGTTAATATGGTGTACTGGTGGGTGGTAGTGTGTTAATATAGTGTACTGGTGGGTGGTAGTGTGTTAATAGAGTGTACTGGTGGGTGATAGTGTGCTAATATAGTGTACTGGTGGTTGGTAGTGTGTTAATATGGTGTACTGGTGGGCGGTAGTGTTATAATATGGTGTACTGGTGGGTGGTAGTGTGTTAATATAGTGTACTGGTGGTTGGTAGTGTGTTAATATGGTGTACTGGTGGGCGGTAGTGTTATAATATGGTGTACTGGTGGGTGGTAGTGTGTTACTATAGTGTACTGGTGGTTTGTAGTGTTTTAATATGGTGTACTGGTGGGCGGTAGTGTGTTAATATGGTGTACTGGTGGGTGGTAGTGTGTTAATATGGTGTACTGGTGGGCGGTAGTGTGTTAATATGGTGTACTGGTGGGTGGTAGTGTGTTAATATAGTGTACTGGTGGGCGGTAGTGTGTTAATATAGTGTACTGGTGGGCGGTAGTGTGTTAATATGGTGTACTGGTGGGTGGTAGTGTGTTAATATGGTGTACTGGTGGGTGGTAGTGTGTTAATATAGTGTACTGGTGGGCGGTAGTGTGTTAATATGGTGTACTGGTGGGTGATAGTGTGTTAATATGGTGTACTGGTGGGCGGTAGTGTGTTAATATGGTGTACTGGTGGTCGGTAGTGTGTTAATATAGTGTACTGGTGGTTGGTAGTGTGTTAATATAGTGTACTTGTGGTTGGTAGTGTGTTAATATAGTGTACTGGTGGGCGGTAGTGTGTTAATATAGTGTACTGGTGGGCGGTAGTGTGTTAATATAGTGTACTGGTGGGTGGTAGTGTGTCAATAACTTAGAGAGCAATAATACCAACACGTTTTGTTTTGTTTTTGTATTTTGCACTTTTTTTTTTCAACATTAAAAGCATTGGTCATCTTCGCATGGAACTCTGTACTTACATAGAATCAAAACAGAAGCCTCTCAAGTACAATGAAAACACAACCAAAGCCGATAGCCTTCATCTCAATCACCTCTTAAGTCACGGAATCATTAATTTACACATAACTAGTCAAATGCATTAAAGGCCATAGAGAAATCCGACTGCGAGAGAGATTTAGGAGTAATGATAAGTAGGAACCTTAAGCCAAGAAGACAATGTGTTTTTGCTCGTAACAAGGCTAATAAAGTACTTGGGTTCATACAAAGGAGTGTTAGTTACAAGACTAGCGAGGTCATCCTAAAACTGTATCTTGCGCTTGTGAGACCACACCTGGATTACGCAGTTCAGTTCTGGTCACCGTATTACAGAATGGATATAAAATCCTTGGAAAGAATTCAGAGGAGAATGAGAAGACTAATCCCGGGCATTAGGAACCTTGAGTATAGAGACAGGTTAAAGCATCTTAATTTGCACTCCCTTGAGAGACGTAGAGCGAGGGGCGACCTGATAGAGGTGTATAAATGGAAGTCAGGGCTAAACAAAGGGGACATTACAAAGGTACTCAAACTATCCAACCAGGAGCGAACTCGTAACAATGGTTTTAGATTAGACAAATTTAGATTTAGGCGCGAAATAGGTAAACACTGGTTTGGAAACAGAGTAGTGGATGAATGGAACAAGTTACCAAATATCATCATTAACTCGAATACGCTGAATAGCTTCAAACATAGGTTGGATGCTTATATGAGCAATAGGGGTTGGGTGTAAACGGGACTTCCCAGTATGGGCCAATAGGCCCGCTGCAGTTTCTTCCATTCTTATCTTCTTATATTCTCTCTGACGCCCAGTACTATGCCCTGGATGTTTATAAACCTTTCAATGGAATGTTATTAAGCTTTCCTGGTCAAATATTCAACTTTTGGTTTCCCTAATTCGCTAATTTCCTGAAGCTTGTCCTCGTGATTTCGTCTTCCAGCAGCCACCGCCTTCAGTCAGCAACACAATTTTTTTTCCATGTCAGATCATCTGTCTCTTCACTTTCTCTTTTCTACTGCCGTTTCCATGTCAGTACGCCAATGAAATCCTGTCTACCGTCTCTCCCCCCCTTTCGACCCCAGTCACAACACACATCATTCTATATCATGCCATACCTTTCTGTGTAACTGTCCCTTCAGTCGAACATTTATGACCATACACCTCCTTCATTCCTTCTCATTTCTGTAACTCTCTACCCTCTCATTTCTTCAACACCCTCAGACAACTTACAACTCCTAAAATATAAGGTATACACTCACCTCTTATTAACAACTAAATCATGTGTCTTTTTCTTCTTCATCCATGGTGTATTAGGTGAACCTTCCTTGATTATAGGTCACTTGTGAGTTATGCTGGTCTCCAGGGACCTACCGTCATGTGTACCCTCTCTTAGTCCTCCTCAGAGTTAAGAAGCGATAGTGTGTGAGGCAGTATTTGATGGGGAGCGTAGAGAGGGTGAGCAAGTATTCTGTCTCTCTGTTACTCACTCTCTCCCTCTTGTTCCCTCTCTCTCCCTGTTATTCCCTCTCTCAATCTCTTTCTCCCTCTCTTAATCTCTTTCTCCCCCTTTTAATCTCTCCCTCTCTTTAATATCTCTCTCTCTCTACTCGCTTAACAAGGGAAGACACACAGGAGAGTAACGACACAACACTACAGCCATTTTACTCTATACTGAATCGGGTTATGTCATGAGTTCCAAACCTTAGCGAGGAAAAGGACATTAATTTGTGGATGGTGGGAGGATTATGTGTGCCGTACACTTCAGGGGCTGCAGGAGGAGGGAGAAGGCTCAACTCTCGCCAGGTGAGAGAAATAAAAGTTGAGAGAGAAAGAAGAAGTTTGGATCACCCGTAGATCAGCCTCGCACAGCTTACGTCACCTTAAGATTAACCATCCTAATGCTACCTGGAGGATTAGGTTAGGTTAGGTTACGATGGCTTTGGTTAGGTTAGGGTAGTTACGTGACCCGGAAGTTTGTACATCAAGGCTCTTATTGTATTAATGTGATGTAGTAGGTGGAGTGTGTGAGCTCAGCCAGGTGTGGGATGTTGGTGTGAATTTCATCTGTAAATTACCTGAAGTACCGGAGGAGTGAGGAAGGAGAGGGTGGTGACTGGTGAGTGATGGATGAGGAGGGCTAGGAGGCAGGAGGTGAGAGCCCAGACACTGGTGAGGACACTAGCTGAGGAGGACTGAGATACACCCTCCCTTCCTCCCTCCCTCCCACCATCCTTCCTCAAATGTGAGTGTATTACTCTGTGAAGGTGGACAAGGAGTTTGCACACACACACACACACACACACACACACACACAAGGGAACATGCAGACATACACATGAAGACATACACATGCACACAGCACACACACACACACACACACACACACATGAAGCAGGGCAATATTAGTGGTAACGAGGATGTGGAGACAGCCACAAAGATCAATACTCGCCCCCCAGAAGTTAGCTAAACTTTGGTCGGGCCGCTGAACAAGTTTGGAGATAAAAAACGACGTCCCAGCGGTCTCTCTCTCTCCTCCGGTGTGAGACAACTCGCGGTCTCTACACCATCTCGTCTGGTCTCTTACCCTTTTTGTGATGACATTCAGGGCCCTCGAGTCAGCCCGTCTCTTTCCCTGTCACTCTCGTATTGATAGACTGTCCTTCCGCGCCAGCATTTGTTTTGACTCTTGTTTCTCTTGTTATGACCACCACTTAACAACACTGGGATCACATGAAGATTAGCCACCCGAGTTTATTTCACCTGATCATTAAACACCTTAACGGTACCTGGAGATTAGGGTAGGTTAGGTTAGCGTCGACTTTGGTTAGGTTTGGTTAGGTTAGGTTAGGTTAGCGTCGACTTTGGTTAATCTTAAGGTGATATAACCTCGGGTGCATAATCTTCACGTGATCCCAATATTGCTATCACCGGATGAGAGTATTATAATGTTTATTAATTCCTTCGCTTCATTTGTATTATTTTTGTGGTCTAGGTCTAGGAGACGATTTGGTTCTCCCGTTAAGCTAGTTTGTTTAGGTAACTCTTGTTCTCTTCCTTCGTTGTCTCCCTTCATCAGTGTGTCTATGTTCTCACTCATGTTCTGATCTCTGACTGGTTCTCTAAATTACTGTCTGTTCTGTCACCTCTCCTGTCATTGGCTTACTTCCCTGTTTTATTTAATGATTTGTAAACGGTGTACTGGCCCCTAATTGGCTCATTATCCCGGATCATTACCTCAACCATCTCCCACGTCACGGCCTCTGAGTGATCGTCTACACACCTACTACTGAGGGTGGTTGTGGGTGTACACCTGCCAGCTACACCCACTACTGAGGGTGGTTGTGGGTGTACACCTGCCAGCTACACCCACTACTGAGGGTGGTTGTGGGTGTACACCTGCCAGCTACACCCACTACTGAGGGTGGTTGTGGGTGTACACCTGCCAGCTACACCCACTACTGAGGGTGGTTGTGGGTGTACACCTGCCAGCTACACCCACTACTGAGGATGGTTGTGGGTGTACACCTGCCAGCTACACCCACTACTGAGGGTGGTTGTGGGTGTACATCTGCCAGCTACACCCACTACTGAGGGTGGTTGTGGGTGTACACCTGCCAGCTACTCCCACTACTGACGGTGGTTGCGGGTGTGCATCTGCCAGCTACTCCCACTACTGAGGGTGGTTGTGGGTGTACACCTGCCAGCTACACCCACTACTGAGGGTGGTTGTGGGTGTGCACCTGCCAGCTACACCCACTACTGAGGGTGGTTGTGGGTGTGCACCTGCCAGCTACACCCACTACTGAGGGTAGTTGTGGGTGTGCACCTGCCAGCTACACCCACTACTGAGGGTGGTTGTGGGTGTACACCTGCCAGCTACACCCACTACTGAGGGTGGTTGTGGGTGTGCACCTGCCAGCTACACCCACTACTGAGGGTGGTTGTGGGTGTACACCTGCCGGCTACACCCACTACTGAGGGTGGTTGTGGGTGTGCACCTGCCAGCTACACCCACTACTGAGGGTGTGTTGTGGGTGTACACCTGCCAGCTACACCCACTACTGAGGGTGGTTGTGGGTGTACACCTGCCAGCTACACCCACTACTGAGGATGGTTGTGGGTGTACACCTGCCAGCTACACCCACTACTGAGGGTGGTTGTGGGTGTACACCTGCCAGCTACACCCACTACTGAGGATGGTTGTGGGTGTGCACCTGCCAGCTACACCCACTACTGAGGATGGTTGTGGGTGTACACCTGCCAGCTACACCCACTACTGAGGGTGGTTGTGAGTGTACACCTGCCAGCTACACCCACTACTGAGGGTGGTTGTGGGTTTACACCTGCCAGCTACACCCACTACTCAGGGTGGTTGTGGGTGTACACCTGCCAGCTACACCCACTACTGAGGGTGGTTGTGGGTGTACACCTGCCAGCTACACCCACTACTGAGGATGGTTGTGGGTGTACACCTGCCAGCTGCACCCACTACTGAGGGTGGTTGTGGGTGTACACCTGCCAGCTACACCCACTACTGAGGGTGGTTGTGGGTGTACACCTGCCAGCTACACCCACTACTGAGGGTGGTTGTGGGTGTACACCTGCCAGCTACACCCACTACTGAGGATGGTTGTGGGTGTACACCTGCCAGCTGCACCCACTACTGAGGGTGGTTGTGGGTGTACACCTGCCAGCTACACCCACTACACTGCCTCACCCTCACTTTTCCTTCCTTATAGTTCAGGAGCTCAGGCACTGTTGTTTACGACTCAGAGTCTTAAAAGTTTGAGAGTTGACTATAATAAAAAAAGAAGTGAACTGATTCTAGATTTCATTGTCTTGTTAAGTTTTTGTAACACGAAAAAGCACTGAAAGGGATGATGCCACGAAAACTACCGGACACATCACTAACTCACCTTAGAGCTGTGGTATAACATCACCTAACACAAAACCTTAAAACAGATTAAAGATGGAATTCCTAAACCAATCCTAACTGAGCTGAAAAACATCACTTTTATCCTTCACTCTTTCCAGGAGTTGAGTTCAAGTGACGTCCGGTAATCTGAATCTGTCCACTATTGGAGTTGAGTTCAAATGACGTCCGGTAATCTGAATCTGTCCACTATTGGAGTTGAGTTCAAGTGATGTCCGGTAATCTGAATCTGTCATATTATTATATTGGTTAGGGAGCAATATTTATCTCGTTTATTGGATTATGTTTATGGTTATTGACTGACGCTGACACTCATCCTCCGCCATGTTGATTACGTCACGTCAACATAGGTCCTCGTCTGTGTGTTTATGCATCCATTTGTAGGTAATTTTCTCCATGGCAGATAAACGAATAAAATCACTTAACAAAATACTGTATGTTAACGTATATGAGAACAAAAGGTAATATATACATTCTAGTAATTTGTTTCCCCACTTAAACGAAATTAATTATCTGGTGAAATATTGTGATTTATTAAAGGGGATGAATACCTATTAACCGTAGCTTGTTTCTTCTTGTCATAACATATTATTAAACATATCCTAGAAAAAACAACATCATATAACATAATTAAACAGTCTAAAGGTTGTGATGTGATATATAACTTGAATCTGCATTTGTTTTAGCCTCGTATCTTTTCTTTATTACGAATACCCTCACTAGTTCAAGAGGGATAATCGTTGAATATGACAGAATATAACAAGTAGATATACAACAAACTACATTATCTGGATATCATGGTATTATTTTTGTCATTCGCGTGTTGCCAAAGAAAGATTACCATCAAGTGATATATACCGGACACACACTGCAACTTTAAAAATGCGTTATTGTTGTTGCTGACGGTTGCCATGGAAACTCCCCACCCCCCTCCTCCCCCATTTAGAGCACTTTGGTGTAATAAAGATTCAAACAGACAACCAGGTTCGAAATCAACCCAGGATAAATCTTTCAATGTCTTGCACTCACAACTATAAATGAAATATACAGTAGAAGTCCAAAAATCCGGACTGCTTGGGGATTGGGTAGGTCCGGATTTCTGGCATCCGGATTTTTGGACTTTTACTGTACTTGGACCTGATGATTAAACACCCTAACGATAACCAGGGAGTTGGGTTAGGTTAGGTTAGGTTAGGTTAGGTTATCACTAGGGTGGTCAATCTTAAATTAAAATAAGCTGAGGGGGGCTAATCTTCATGTGATCGCTATTTTTATTCCTACACTCTAATTTCGTCCTCCGCCAGCCAACATTTATGAAGTACCAACATCATTTTCCGTTCCTCTTCCCTCGCTGGTGTGAAATTAAAGAAGATATTTTAACTGAACGGGACGCTGAGAAGAGAAAGGATAATGATGTTTTAGTGGTCGTCAGGAGCAGCGGCGTCTGGACGATAGTTTAAGCACAACTTACACAAGTTTGAAAATGAAAATGGCCCCCCAGCGGCCTCCTCCAGCTGTCAAGTGGGTCTGGCGGGATTATAGTGTGTTTACCGAGGCAGCAGCTCACACTGTTGCTCACGCACCTGTGAACCCACTGAAGAGGAGGAGACGAGATATTAAAGGGAGAAGGAGAGTTATAGTACAAAGTGAACACAGGACTTTAGAAGATAGGGATCACGTGAAGATTAGGCACCCCACCTGATTTCGCTTTAAGATTGATGAGCTTTACGATAACCTAACCTAAGCTAAACTAACCTAACAATAACCTAACCCAACGATAACCTAACCTAAGCTAAACTAACCTAACCTAACAATAACCTAACCCAACGATAACCTAACCTAAGCTTATTTCACCTGATATTTAAACGCCCAAACACTCCTATTTTTTTCGAGGGGGTGGGTGGTGGGGGGGGGAGGGGGTGGTAATATTAACATAAAAATAGAATAAACTTCAGCCCGTAATTCTCAAACGATTCGAAAATATTAACATTTACAATAGAACGATAGAACACATCAACATAAATTCAAACAACAACAGCAAAACGAACATAAAATTTGA
This sequence comes from Homarus gammarus, assembly GCA_958450375.1. Lineage (NCBI taxonomy): Eukaryota > Metazoa > Arthropoda > Malacostraca > Decapoda > Nephropidae > Homarus > Homarus gammarus. The sequence goes on along the minus strand of CAUDMG010003646.1, from coordinate 358,641 downwards.
TTACTACTCACTAAACGTTGAAGCTTCTGTATATTTTGTGAATTTATAGATCATTCATAAACACGTGAATTATTGGAACACTCGTCTGAAACATTAATATACAAAGTCATGTCGTTACACTGGTTTGTTATACCTCACTTATATTATGTCCGTGAATTACAGTTTTTTTTTATTAGAGGAAAGTGTGTGTAGGTGTGGATGTGGGGGTGTGGAGGTGTGGATATGTGAGGTGTTGATGTGTAGTTATGGATGTGTAGGTGTGAATGTGTAGGAGCGTATGTGGAGGTGTTGATGTGTAGGTGTGGAGGTGTTGATGTGTGGGGTGGATGTGGAGGTGTTGATGTGTAGGTATGGATGTGTAGTTGTGGATGTTTACGTGTGGATGTGTAGGTGTGGATGTGTAGGTGTGAATGTGTAGGTATGTATGTGTAGGTGTGGATGTGTAGGTGTGGATGTGTAGGTGTGGATGTGTAGGTGTGGATATGTAGGTGTGGATATGTAGGTGTGGATGTGTAAATGTGTATGTGTAGGTGTGGATGTGTAGGTGTGGAGATGTAGGTATGGATGTGTAGGTATGGATGTGTAGGTGTGGATGTGTAGGTGTGGATATGTAGGAGTGGATGTGTAGGTGTGGATATGTAGATGTGTAAATTTAGGAAAGACGAAAAACTAAAATTATAGTCTTTTTCACAAGTAAATAAAACGTTGGATCACCTGAAGATTAGCCCCCCACCCCCAACTTATTTCACCTAACCTAACCTAACCTAACCACCCTAACGCTAACCTAACCTAACCTAACCTAACCTAACCTAACCACCCTAACGCTAACCTAACCTAACCTAACCTAACCTAACCTAACCACCCTAACCTAACCTAACCTAACCTAACCTAACCACCCTAACGCTAACCTAACCTAACCTAACCTAACCACCCTAACGCTAACCTAACCTAACTTAACCTAACCTAACCCTAACCTAACCTAACCTAACCTAACCTAACCTAACCTAACCACCCTAACGCTAACCTAATCTTAAATAATCGCCTCCAGGTAAAGTAGGGGTGTTCAATCAACAGGTGAGATAAGCTGGGAGGGCTAATGTTCAGGTAATCCAAAATTATAGAGAATGTGATTTGTTAATGGTGAATGTGAGGAGAATAACATGAAGGTAAGAATAGAAAAAGCAGGAAGAGGAAGAAAGTAGGAATACTGGATCTATCGTAAATCCCACCTGGGTCACCAATATTCCTCAGGGGAAATCCCCAGGCCTCGTCCGCTCTGTAATTACCTCTGACTCAGACCTGTGGCTGACTCTAGGCTAGGCCGGGGCCCCGTTTGACACGTTTCCTCGTGTATGAACTTCTTAGATCGGTGTAATATGTCTATTGGTGCACCGATATGAAGCCTGTGGAATTAATAAGAAGATTTTCAAATTATAATCCCAGGAGTTCACTGTCCCAAGATTCACCGTTGACGTAAGTTGTTGACAAGCAAAGGTTGTCAACTGCTAGCTAAGAAAAGCGTTTAAAAGAGCTTAATGAATTGTATGATCACACGTACGCCTCAACTAGTCTTATATCTTGGTCGTGTAGCTGACGTGTGTGAGTCACGTTGTCTGAATTAAGATATTTTAAAACAGTCATAACTTACACGGGGACCTTATATGCTAGCGAGATTAAACCATAACAAGTCATCAGTTGTGGTGATGGTGGGGGAGGGGAGGTTTCTCAGGGAGGGGATGGTGCCGGGGAAACTTGAGGGAGGGGGTGCTGGGAGGCTCTGAGGGAGCGGATGCTTGGGGGTTCTGAAGGAGGGAAGTGTCTCTGTAGTAGGTTCAAGAAGGGAGGAAGTATATCCATGATGTCCCTTGGAAGTTAGGACACTGAACACCTATAGAACAAGAGAACTGACACATATAGATCCACCCCGTTGGACCTTTAGCGTGGCAGTGAGAAGTGATACCGCCCTCAGTGTCAAGACCTGACTGAATAACTCAGAATAGGCAAACTGTACTCCAAGCTTTGTCAATCAATTTGTTAAACTAAAATTGTTGATCTGGTATCTCAGAAAATTGCTCTGGATCACTGGACCACTTAATAATACCTTTACACACTCACACAAGCACTGAATACAACACCCTCGCCATACTGTGGAAGGGAGGGGAGGGGGAAGAGCTACAAGAAGATGAAATTCGATATGCTGCAATACCAAGTGTATCTGTGTGTTTGTGTGATCATGAAATATTATCAAATTGTTATTCCATATATCTGTTTTTATATATTTACTACTGGTTTTTTATTATAGTTATCGACCCGGTTCTTGAGACTAACTACACTATAATATTCACGTGTTCAAAGGTATGATTCCGAAGAATACAATCCGCTGGTAGGGGGGGGGGGGGGCGGGCACAAAGGTGTTGGGTGTAGCGGGTCGATCACAGATGTAGGGGGAGGCTGGGGAGGTGTGTGTGCCTGGGAACTCACTCACTCGCTCAGAGGGACACACACTGAGTACTGCCATCACGGAGAACCATCATACATGGCTTTTTAATTTTTCGATTGAATTTTAGGGATTATTATTTTCAGGTATATAACGACGTGGTATAAATAATTAAATAGTTTGGAGTTTACACACACACACACACACACACACACACACACCTCTAAGCTCCTTAACACATAATATATGACTATCCTCAGGCCCACCTCACAACCCACTCAGTACCAAAGACAGTGAGAGCCAATTCCTTGCTCCCTCACAAGCAAGATTATCCCTCAGTGAGATTCTTTCTCTCGTGAGCACCCCGAGCTATTCTTACAACCTAGTTCTCCTCCACCCTAACACCCAAGGCCATCTCTTTGAGCCAGCACTCTTCCTTCTGTCACCCGAGAGCCATCCAAGAGCCAGGTCTCTTGTTTCCCATCTCGACTCACCCTCTCCCCCTGGGCCTGGCATTCACGTCATAGATCTCAGAGTCTCTTATGACACATTCTTGCAGTAAGTTTAGATGGTAAAGTAAGTTTGGAGGTCACATCTGCTGAGTCTTTAAGGGTTCACGAGGGGAAAGAGAGGCGGGTAACTGATGGATTCTTAACTCGGTGTTGCTTACATTTTTTTTTATTGAGACTAAAGCCTTCCCGCAGCCCACAATAGACGGAAAAGGGTCGAGTTTCGTGCCCTAAGTAGAATTTGCAGTTATGTCAGCCGACAAGGTGCTTACTGGAGGGCAGTAATGTCCCGTAATACTACAAATCTCTGTTAACTGCAAAAGTCTCGCCTCAGCCACAATTTTTTTTTTTTTTGTAGGAAAGTTGGAACAACCGAGTCACAACACCTCCGAGAATATTTGAGTTTAATCGACTCTTGCCATTTGAGGTGGTTGTTGCCAGCGTTGTATTTTCTCAGATAATTGATGATTACTCTTACATCACACACCACCACCTGTGTCATGGCCTCGTGAAGTGTCTGTTGTTACTCAATAATCCAAACTATAACCGTGATGATAACTTGTGTTAGGTTCAGCATTTGTAAACATTATTGCGTCACCTGAAGCATAAATATTACATTTTAGTGGTCAGAGGTTTTTAACTATGTCACTCAGTAGCTTATGATCACCATTCTTGACTGACTGACTGAGGAAACAATTCTCTCAGCTCAGGGAAGGGACTTAACCACCAGCTCTACCTCACCCCATTTATAATTGTCTCTGAGCTCTCCTGCGACTCCCCCACTCACGTCACGGACATACTACAACTCCGGCTCGCTAACCACTAACACAGCTGATGAAAATTTCTCTTCACCCCCATAAGTGGTTTCAACAATTTATCATTTGAATTTGGACGAGATTAATTTATTTTTCAATTAACTTCCATAAATATCCTACTGTTAAATTCAGCGCAGATCTCAGCTCGCTTAAGATACAAATACGATGTCTAGTTTGTACAGAAAAATCTCCTTTACTAGTTCATGACCTATTTTTTCTTTTGTTTTTACACATTTTAAGATATTCAGTCAAACGTAATTAGTATGATAAATAGGTTCACAGAAACTTAGATCTGTATTTGCAATAAAACTCCCTTTAAACCAGACTTTGTGTGAAGAAGGGGGGAGGTTCCGCTTGTTGTAAATTTCCAGTTTTTCTGAGCAATTCTATGTTTATTGTACACTTGCAGTAGTTCGTCGCATCCTTGTTCCACGAAACAGTACAGGAGCATTTCATGTGACGTCATGACTTTTGTTTACTTGTCGAACTGTAGGTAGATTACGACGGGATGAGGGAGGAGATCAGTGGCATTCACTGGCCTGGCTCACTGAGAAACAAGATCGCAGATATTACACTGAATATCCTAACCAGTAAAGTGAACTATTTGATTAATAAATATATACCCAAGACCAAACCCACTAGCTCCAGGAACGCAAAGAGACTCGTTACACGTAAACCAGAAATTCAAGACGTGAGTTATGACAAATGATGAGTTAGACAGAAGAATGTATGATAGTTTCAGGAACCAAGCAAAGTCAGTGCAGAAGGACTGAAAAAAAGTTTCAGAGGCGGATTGCAAGCGAGGTCAAGTCAAACCCAAAGTCTTTCTACTGTTACGCAAAATCGAAATTAGAAACACGTGTGGGTGTATCGGATCTGAGGCTTGAAGATGGCCGTTACGCAGACAAGGTCAGGACAAGGCGGAAGCGTTAAACAAATTCTTATCCTTGGTGTTCTCAAGAGATGATGCGAACAGTCTCCCTGCTTTTGAGGAAAGACGGTTCATCACAGCGCTGACATACATTATATTCTCAGAAGAGTGTATTAGAAACAAATTGTCAAAGCGAAAGGTTCATAAGAGCCCTGACCCTGGCATGGCGCATCCCAGAATGCTAAGAGAGTTGTGCTGAGCCCTTTATGATTCTGTTCTGTAGATTCCTTGATGAGCAAAAGGTCCTCAGTTCTGGAAAATGGCTTATGTGAGTCGTGTATTCAAGCAAGGTGGTCGCCACTCCACGAATAATTATAGGTCAATGAGCTTCACCAGCATAGTGTGCAAAGTACTAGAGAACATTATACGAGATGCCATGACAGAACATTACTACAAAACAACCTTGTAAAGGACTGCCAACACGGTGTTATGTCGGGACGCTCCTGTTTGACGCAATTTCTAAGGTGCTGGATGTTTGGACACAGATTCTGGAACATGTGACAATATCGGCATTATATATCTGGACTTTGCCAAGGCTTGCAGCAACATTTTTGTTGATGCGACTAGTGTTACAATGAATGTCACTAGTGTTAAATTAAGGTCACGAGTGCTAAATGAATGTTACTAATGCTAAATAAATGTTACTAATGTTAAAAAATGTCACTAATGTTAAATAAATGTCACTAGTGTTAAATATATGTCACCAATGTTAAATAAATGTCACTAGTGTTAAATAAATGTCACTAGTGTTAAATAAATATCACTAGTGTTAAATAAATGTCATTAGTGTTAAATGTCACTAATGTTAAATAAATGTCACTAGTGTTAAGTAAATGTCATTAGTGTTAAATAAATGTCATTAGTGTTAAATAAATGTCACTAATGTTAAATACATGTCATTAGTGTTAAATAAATGTCACTATTGTTAAATAAATGTCATTAGTGTTAAATAAATGTCATTAGTGTTAAATAAATGTCACTAATGTTAAATACATGTCATTAGTGTTAAATAAATGTCATTAATGTTAAATAAATGTCACTAATGTTAAATGAATGTCATGTCTGAAACAGCAGTTCCATGCACATGACACACAATTAAGTGACACATGACGACAAACTTCTCCCAGTCCAGTAATACCTGTGCTATGTCCACAACATACAACACCATTTGCATTTGCGTTTTTTTTCCACTGGACCATTCACATAGTTTTCCTACCATTGGTCTTCTTAGCCCTGCCAAAGGGTAGCAAGGAAAATAATACATTTTAGTACAAGTTATTGCAGCTGGACAGCAAAGAATGCTGCTTCATTAAATACTGTATATACTGCAGGTATCTTCTAGGCACTCACTTGTAGGCTTCCAGAAATCTTTTGGTGTTCAATGAGGAGTTAGTGTACTGACCTGGAGTGTCAGTCAGGTAAGTTATACTTCCCACATAATACTCGTGGCCACAGTTTAGGGCCATCATTTCAGTCTTCAGTCTTCTAGGTAAGCTTCTCTATAACCTTTGATGGCTTGATAGCTTAGTTCCCTATACAGTGTCCAGACAATCAAGTAACCAAGAACAGGAAACAAAACAATGAGACGTCAGTGTACATATGACAACGAATATATTTCTAGTTAATTGAAGATGTAAGAATGTATGTCTAAATTTTAATTACAAACAGTTGCTAAGCAGAAGCATCCAGTCCAAACATAATCACAGCACATAACTGGAACACGTATCATTCTTCTAAGGTTGTGACACATTTTGCCTACGTGTTACTGTTCTTTTTATTTGTGTATACCCTTCAGGACGTTCTCTGTAAACCATTTTCTATGTTACAACCTCCTCACTCCCCTACCCCCCTCCCCACGACTGTACATGTATCAATACGATTACGGCGTTCTAAATTGTCTGAATTTATTTCCTCCTTGTTACATAAACTTTAATATTTTCACAAGCGTTAGAATGGAGAGGTGATATATTGGACAACAACGACACACCACACGCTTCCAAACATTACACTGTGCAATGCATTTTTGACATTGAAACAAAGCATAATAACTTCAGGGTGTTAGGAATTTTTATACTTTATAGTTGAAGAGTCACAGGTTAAATATGACGGGAGAAACTAGTGCCGGGAGCTCCACCAACACAACTATACGAGTGATATATGATTTTAGTTTAACAAATTTATTAACAAAGCTTGGAGTACAGTTTGCCTATTCTGAGTAATTCAGTCAGGTCTTGACACGGAAGGTGGTATCACTTCTCACTGCCACGCAGGACAGAGGTTCATACACAAAGGAATATATCATATTCATTAACAGTAGATTTAGGTCAGTCATATGTGGGTGATATCACTGTTCACTGCCAAGCAGGACAGAGGTTCGTACACAAAGAAATACATCGTATTCATTAACAGTATATATATATATAGATATAAATATATATATATATATATATATATATATAAATATATATATATATATATATGTAATATTCAGAAATTTCAGAGTGATTTCGAATGCCCCGCCATTGGCAACACTGAGCGTTCAAGGTCATGGGAGGGGAGAGAGCACTCCCTGCTCATAGCGAGAGATGGTGGAACTAGGCCTATATGATATTAAATGTAGTTTACCGATTTAATAATGATGCGATTCATGAAGTAAGGGACTATTATTGAATTTTAAATTATTATAGATCGTTTAGCAGTCTGAATAATGTTACGGGTGTCCCAAGGAGTTATTAGTTAGGCGGAAAATAAGTCACGTAGACCTAAGCTCACGCCTTGAGAGGACGCGACGATGCCTCTCCCCCAGTCCCGGAGAGCACTCACACAAACAAGACGTCCCTGCGCGTCTGTCCCAGAAATAGTCACGTGGCCTAGTCACCTGTGTTGCATTATTGCAGTATAACAAGTAAGTCTCATTCGATCTCAGACAGGGTTAGATAGGGCAGTGATAAAGTAAACTAGAGCTAACAGTGAGTTCATTTCAGGGTTTCCGTCAGAACCCACTTGACCGGAGTTGACTGCGAGAGATTGACTGCCGTTGATGAAAGAGAGAGCGGACCCATGGTCAAGCGTGGTTCGCATGACAAATTTAATCACAACAGAAGGTACCTTAAGGCTGAAAGCAGAGTGTCCTAAGGTCTCGGTGCTGGTAGCGGGTCGTGAGATGTGGGGTTTAGCAGATACTGGGGCAGAAGTGTCGCTAATTGATGAACTTTTCTACCGTCGGGAGCTGGAGCCTGCAGGCGTGGTGTTGCAGCCCACTCGAATAAGGGTAAAAGGGGCGTCAGGGTTTCCAGTGCCGTGTGTGGGGTGTATTCGGGTCACTATGGTCGTATGTGGGGTGGAAGTCACTGATGTGAGGATGTTGGTTTGTCCAGGGATTGAGACCCAGGGTAAGGGGCAATCTCATGTCGGGTTGTTGGGGATGAATGTGCTGGGGGAGGTTGCGGAGATCTGGCCGCACATGTATCACTTGTGCAGGGAAGCCAGGAGCACCGCTCATTGGGAAAATTGCTTGCATGAGGTTAGGCAGTTATGTGCAATAGAGGCCATCAGCCTGGGGTATTGTATGACAGAGAGGAAGAAAAGACCAACCATTCCTCCCCGGAGTACTCGGTTGCTGTCAGTATGTGTTCCCTCATTAAGCCAGGTAGCTAACAAAGAAGTAGTGATTGAACCTCTAACAATAGAGGATGAAGGTTGGATGCCTGAGGGTTTGATAGTGTTGCCGACAGCTGTAAGAGTGGTGAGAGGCATGACCCAGGTGTTGGTGGCAAATCTGTCTGATAGTCGTACGAGCTTGAGGGGCAATTGGCGGATTGGGAAAGTGGCTTCGGGGACGGAAGTCGAGGAAGACATCAGTGAAGAGGTGTATGTGAGGACAGTGCAACCGGATGCCCGTACGGAGGTCAAAGTGCACACGGAGGAAATGAATGAGGGACAAGAGAGTGCAGTTAGGTGTTTAATAGAAGAGTTTAGTGATATTTTTGAAGAAGAGGGCCAGCCCATAGGAAAGGCTATTGGGGTTCAGCATGAGATCCCAGTGACCACAGACAGGCCAGTTAGGGTGCCATATCGGAGGATCCCTCCAAACCAGGTACCAGAGGTGAAGCAGCACATTAGCCAGCTGTTAGATCAGGGAGTAATTCAGCATAGTGAGAGTCCGTACTCTGCCGCTATTGTAGTAGTGAGGAAAAAGGACGGGACGCTGAGGTTGTGCATTGACTATCGTGACTTAAATAAGGTCACGGTACGCGATGCGTTTCCTCTGCCTAGGATAAATGAAACTCTAGAATCTCTGACGGGGGCCCAGTTTTTCTCAACGTTTGATCTGGCGGCGGGATATCACCAGATAGAAGTAAAACCTTCAGACCGTCCAAAGACTGCCTTCAGCACAAGCTTCGGACACTTTGAGTACAGGCGACTGCCTATGGGATTGTCAAATAGTCCGGGAACCTTTCAGAGATACATGGAGCGGATTTTAGGGGATAAGATCTTCTCCTCGTTGCTTGTATACCTTGATGATGTGATGGTGTTTTCAAGTACAATAGATCAACATATAGTCAGATTGAGGGAATTATTTTGCAGGATGAGGGAGAATAACTTAAGATTTAAACCTAAAAAGTGTGAAATAATGGCTTCAAAAGTAAGTTATTTAGGATATCAGGTGTCAGCTGAAGGCATCACAGCTGATCCTGAGAAGATTAGGGTAATAAGAGATTGGCCAGTCCCTCAGACGGTGAAAGATGTGCGGTCTTTTGTAGGGTTCACATCATTTTACAGGAAATTTGTTAAAGGGTTTGCCCAAATAGCTGCTCCACTGCATGCGTTGATGCATGGGAAATCTAAGGATCGGGTAGATAGTGAATGGAGAGAGGAACAGCAACAGGCTTTTGAGAAACTGAAAGACAAGGTGACGCAGACACCAGTGTTGGCTTGCCCAGATTTCACTCAGGAGTTTATATTAGAAACAGATGCAAGTTTTCGTGGGCTAGGTGCGGTGCTGTCCCAGCGGAAGGATGGCAGGCTGCATCCGGTGTGCTATGCGAGTCGGGGCCTGAGGAAATCAGAACGTAACATGAACAACTATAGTTCTCGTAAGTTAGAGATGTTAGCACTCAAATGGGCAGTAGTGGATAAATTCAGGGATTATTTGGCAGGGAAACATTTCACAGTCTATACAGATAACAACCCACTCAGTCACCGGGAGAAGGCTAAACTAGGTGCCGTGGAAAGTAGGTGGAATGCGGATCTCGAGCAGTTTAACTTTACTATAGAGTACAAGCCGGGGAAGAACAACATTGTGGCGGATACTCTATCTAGAATCCCGGCGGAACAGGAGGAAGATAGTGAAGAAGAGTATACAGCGATGCATGTACTAGAGGAGAACGGGGCAGGAAGGAAGGAACTGTGGACGATGGATGGGCTGCGTAAGGAGCAAGAAGGCATGGACTATATGACAAAACTGCGAAGATGGTTGGTGGGAGAGCTGCCGGAGGATGAGGTACAGGTAGAGCTCCAAAATGATGATTTCCGCAAGATGTACCGAGCTAGGAAATCCCTGATCGTAAGAGAAGATGTTGTCTGGCATAGAAGACCCGAAGGGAAGAATCTATGGAGGGAGGTGCCAGTGTTAACTCCAAACTTGCAGGAGGCTTTGACTAGAGCCTGCCACGACGAGTTTGGCCATCAGGGGCGAGATCGCACCCTGTCGCTGGTGCAGGAGCGAGGGTTCTGGTCAGGCATGGGAGAAACAGTGCGAGACTACATAGCCAGCTGCGAGAGGTGTGGAGTAGCAAAAGATGAAGTGCCGAAACCCCAACTGCATGTAGGGACGATTGAAGCTGCCAAACCATTAGAGACACTGGCCGCAGATTTCACCTTGCTGGACAAGCGGCAAGGATTGGAGAATGTCCTGGTTATGGTTGACATATACAGTCGTTACACTTGGGCCTTTCCCAACAAAGACCAGAAAGCCTCGACGATTGCAAAGATCCTGGTGAATCGAATCTTCCTGGCAGTGGGTGCACCTGAGCGACTGTTGACCGATCAGGGAAGGAATTTTGGCAGTGCATTGGTCCGACAAACTTGTGCCACCTTTGGGGTGAAGAAAATAAGGACGTCAGCATATCACCCACAGGGAAATGGCATGGTGGAACGGTTCAATCGAACCCTGCACGGTCTGCTGGCCACCCTCGAGGCAGAGGAAAAGAATAGGTGGCCAGAGCATCTGCCGGCAGTGGTGTCACAATACAACGCGACTCCGCATGCCACGACAGGGTTTTCCCCATTCCTGTTGTTTTACGGGAGAGAACCAAACCTGCCGTTTGACCTTAGGCCGGAAGTAGACCCAGAGCCGGTAGATGAGTGGGTGATGGTGATTAGAGACCGGCAACGAAGATTGCAGGAAGCAGTGGAGATCAATGTTCGGAGACGTAAGGAAATAAATAGAAGAAAAAGAGAAGAGAAAGCCCACGAGAGTAGCTGGGAAGTGGGCCAGGAGGTTTTGCTGAGGAACAATGTAAAAATAGGCCGGTGTAAGCTGCAAAACCATTGGTTTGATACGAGATGGCACATTGTTGAGGTCCTAAATCCAAGGCCTGGTTTATATCGCATTGAGCCCAGTGGGGAAGAAGACCTGGAAGCGAGAGTGGAAAACCGGAGCAACTTGAAGGCTGCTCCAACCCTAAGGCATCCGGGAGACCCAGCGATGGATGAATCTGAGGAGGAAGACGAGGAGCCCCCACTCCAGATGAGCAAGATGAAGAGAAGTAGTTCAGAGAGGTCGATCGAGCCTGCATCTGAAAGACGAAGCCGACAAATTACAGTTTAGGTTGCAGGGTAATGAGAAGGGGCAGGTTGTCGAGGGTGAGTTGGAGGAGTTGTGAGTAGGGCAGGGGGGATTGGAGAGATGGTTAGGTCAGAGATGTGCGTTGAGTAGTGGTTGCTGTCATGAGCGGGATTGAGAGGACGGTTGTAATGTCCAGGGCCTCACTAATATGGACTGGTACATTGTCAGAGGGTTGGTCTGCCGGCATGAGGTTCGGAGACGTGGACTGAGTATTTTTTTGACACTGGTTCCTCTTAGCTCAAGGGCCAGGCAAAGGAGAGCATGTTTGTTTTGGACTGAGTATTGTTTTGACACTGGTTCCTCTTAGTTCAAGGGCCAGGCCAAAGGAGAGCATGTTTGTTTTGGACTGAGTATTGTTTTGACACTGGTTCCTCTTAGCTCAAGGGCCAGGCAAAGGAGAGCATGTTTGTTTTGGACTGAGTATTGTTTGACACTGGTTCCTCTTAGTTCAAGGGCCAGGCCAAAGGAGAGCATGGTTGTTTTGGGCTGGTATTTTTTTGACATTGGTTCCTCTTAGTTCAAGGGCCAGGCAAAGGAGAGCATGTTTGTGTTGGGCTGGTATTAAGTTTGACACTGGTTCTCTAGTTAAGGGCCAGGCAAAAGGGGAGCATGATGTTCTGGTTGGTTTGAGTTGGGCTAGGAAGAAATGGAGTTGCTGGCTGCGAGTGGAATAGTACAGAGTTGAAGGTGGGTTCTAAGTTGTTCTCTCAGCACATGAGGGCAGTGCTGTTTTTCTTTAGGGGGGTCGAGTGTTAGCGGGAGAGAAAAGGAGAGAAGAGAAGACAGGAATGCTGCGTTTAGCAAAAGGGGTAAGATGCAGTTTCTTAGAACAAATTTTTAGGGGGGTCGTATGTATGTTTTTCTCAGCACATGAGGACAGTGCTGTCTTTTTTTAGGGGGGTCGATTGTAATATTCAGAAATTTCAGAGTAATTTCGAATGCCCCGCCATTGGCAACACTGAGCGTTCAAGGTCATGGGAGGGGAGAGAGCGCTTCCTGCTCCTAGCGAGAGATGGTGGAACTAGGCCTATATGAGATTAAATGTAGTTTACCGATTTAATAATGATGCGATTCATGAAGTAAGGGACTATTATTGAATTTTAAATTATTATAGATCGTTTAGCAGTCTGAATAATGTTACGGGTGTCCCAAGGAGTTATTAGTTAGGCGGAAAATAGGTCACGTAGACCTAAGCTGACGCCTTGAGAGACGACCCGGCCTCTCTCTCAGTCCCGGATAGCACTCACGCAAACAAGACGTCCCCGCGCGTCTGTCCCAGAAATAGTCACGTGGCCTAGTCACCTGTGCTGAAATATTGCAGTATAACAAGTAAGTCTCATTCGATCTCAGACAGGGTTAGATAGGGCAGTGATAAAGTAAACTAGAGCTAACAGTGAGTTCATTTCAGGGTTTCCGTGAGAACCCACTTGACTGGAGTTGACCCGGAGTTGACTGCGAGAGATTGACTGCCGTTTGAGACTGCCGTTGATGATTGAGGGTGGCGATTGTCGCCATTGGACCGATCAAAGTAGGCCTGTCACTGTTTAGCGGGGTAGCAAAGGATCTCTTGAGTGAACGAGTGCTCCCGACAACTAAACGACACGGGACGCTAAAGCTTCTCTCAACTGTACAAGGTCTGATTGGCTCACTCCCGTCCGCTTTATGGACGCACTGGGAGTACACTGAGGCTATCTGAGTAGACTAATGGTCACACACGGAGACCGTGAGTCTAGGTCTCTAGGAGATACCTGGAGGAACATTTTCCCTCCCTTATTACGGGTGTAGTTTAATAGTTTCTAGATAATTTTGATAATATTGTTTTGAATGTTTGTGCCATCAAGTGGAACCAGAGTGATACTGTGATTTGATTCTTTTAATGCCTCTGATTGTTCTTCATAATTCTGATCTCAGGTATAACCTTGTTCCCCAGAGTAGTGGTTAGGTTAGGTTAGGAAGTGTGCATCTGTTGGGGTGCTATAATTTTGTTGAGTGCCCTTAAGGCCTATTCATTGTAGAGTATTTAATTTCTTATTTTATTACCATTTCCTCAGTGACTGATATAATTTTGTTGAGTGCCCTTAAGGCCTGTTCATGGTGCAAGCAACATTTCTTAATACTCCAAATTTATTGTTGCCTGAGTTTCTAATAATTTCTAGATCCTGTATAACTTTTATTCCCCAGAGTAGTGTTTAAGTTCAAGTTAAGAGGTGCGCATATTGGTGTACCATTATTTGATTGTGTTTGTAGTGATGGAGGGAATATAAGTGTCTAAATTTAACAGTGTGTCTCATTCATCCCAGTCACAGACGCTATCCTTCCACGGGTCACGGACAATTTATTTGTTAGTAGATTTAAGTGTTCTTGTGCTGGTTCGGGATTTTTCTCAAAGGGGCGCTTCCACTGCCATTACCATCTATTAATTTTAAATAAACCCCAAGTCAAGTGAGAAATTAAAGTCCAGTATACAAAAGCAGTCCTAGACTTTGTTATATTTCACACAAAGCCTGTTCAACGAGCTTGTTTGCCGTGGGTTCGAATCCTGGCGGATTGAGGTGTTGATTGTATGTAGAAGTCCGCGTGCTTTATTGGGCTAATGAAATATATATATATATATATATATATATATATATATAGTATATCTATATATATATATATAGTATTATATTATATCTGTATATCATATATATATATATATATATATATATATATATATATATATATATATATATATATATATATATATATATATATATATATATATATATATATATATATATATAGGTCAGAGTCATGTGTGCGATGTCACTGTTCACTGCCATGCAGGACAGTGGTTCATATACTGTACATTGGACGTCATATTTTAATTAAAGACTAATCAGTGTGGGCTAGCAAATTTTGGAAAAAAACAGCAAGTATGTCCTCAAGCACCCCTGATTCAATGTAGTAATTACAAAGTTCATGATACAATAAGCCAGGTGGCCTGAAGTCTTTGACGGTGTCACATTCAATAATATAGTGTTCAAGTGTATGCTTTAAAGGTTTATCACAAAGTTTATATGCTGAATGTTCCGGTATGGGTACAGCGTTACTAACTTGCCAGATGTGTCTGTATCCTAGCCTAATTCTGGCCACAACTATATCACATTGTCTAGTTCTGTCCTAATGCTGGCCATACCGGTACCTCTTGCCACAAAATTTGTCATATTTACTGCCAGGTCTCTCTGCATTTCTCAGTTCTTCTAGATCAGAGTTCATGATTCTGACTTGAATGTTTTTAAGTACAGCATTGGACAGGCCAAGGTCACGGTCAACATTTTCTTTCTTACACAAATTCGATACGAGAGTTGTTCTCATTGGCAATTATCACATTTATTTAAATATCACATACAACTTTAGACATAGAACCTGACGGGCTGTTCATTGATTTCAAAGCACTTTGAGAGTCACAGAATATAATCCCACCGCCATTTTCTTTAAGGTAGTCTGTAGCTAAGTAGATTCCAGTTAGTTCAATTTGTGTTGTGCTGGCCCAGTTGTTCAGCCTTTGCTTGTTTGACGCTATCATCCCTTTTTCTTTATATAATACAATTGCACAGCCTGTTCTACCTGTGTTTGTCTGCACAGAACCACCAGTAAAAGCATAAAATTCTCTTTATTTAATACTCACTATGTGTCTGTTAATAGTTTCTAGTGTGACACATATCATCACATCGGTGTTTAACATTTGCTTACTACCAACAGGAGTGTAATTAATAGGAACTGGTATATCCAGCCAAGGAGGAATGGCATTAATGGGTTTGTCTAGGGTAATTGGGACATCCAGTTTCAAGAGATATGCAACACTTTTATGAAGCCACGCCCCAAAGAGAATCTTTTGTGGAAGGTTAGCGAGATAGTCGGGATTACTTAGATAGAACATCAACTCAGTTTGAGCTGTAGTTTGGGGACCATTGTTCTTCAAAACTTTGACACAAAACATGGTATTAAGTAGAGCTATCCTCTCAGATAGGGAGGGCAGTCCGAGCTCTTTCCTCATGTTTACAATTCTGGTTGATTTTGGGCATCCTAGAATGATGCGCATGGCTTCATTTTGCACTACCTCAAGGCTGTTGAGTTGTTTAGGTGGAATAGTCACAAGATGGAGAGCATGATAGTGAACTACAGAACGAATGAAGTGAAGAAAGAAAGTACGAGCATAGGTGATGTTAATTCCATAGCCCTTGCCAACAAGGGTTCTGAGGGGTTTAATGCCCTGCATTAGTTTGGCACGAAGGTTGCCGACAAAGTTTGCATCATTCACACAAATTTTAAGATATTTATAAGAGCTACATAGTTCCAAGAGCATGCTGTTAATGTTAAAGCCAAGAGGCAGAGGGTGAGCAGGATGAGGATTGAGGACCTTCGTCTTGTCAACAGATATTATGTGACCACATTCCGTAGTACTCTGAGCAAATACATCCAGCAAGGCTTGGAGCCTGAGCTTGGTATGTGTCATAATGCAGGTATCATCAGTATAGCATATTACAGCCTCGTTTCGCTGAACTGGAATGTCAGCAATAAGCTTGTGCATCAGTATATTAAAGAGCATAGGACTTAACACTCCTCCCTGAAGCATGCCTAGCTCAAATGCTCTCATTCCGGTACTTTTGACATATATGAGGAGTATAATAGTATACGTGGCGCTTCATCAAGGTAATAACTTGCAGACAATCACATGTGCAGAGATTAGATGCTCGAGAAGCTTTGGTTGATGGCTAGAATGTAATGTAACCGTAGAATAATAAAGGGAGGATAATAAACGACGCATATGGAGAGGGAGGAGACTAGCAGTAACAGCAGTATTGTTTTGATTGGACAACTTACAAAGGGGAGCTGAGGAGGATTGGTAAACACTCTCCTACACTCAAGTGCGTAAAGGCAATATTCCACTTGAGGGAAAATACGACATTTGTAAAGGGTGACAAGTTGAGAGAAGCATATGAGAAGAAAAACGAAAGCTTGGTTTTTTGGGGACCATTTTTTACCAGGTTCAGGGTAGAAAATATAATGGTTAGATTGTGTGTAAGGAGGCAGGAGGGGGGGGGGGGGTTAAGGGAATAAAATCCGAGTGGAATTCGTTCAGAACTACTCTGTCACCGCAGCTGTACATAATTCAAATTATGGAGACAAAAGCAGCAGCTACAACAACAGCAACAATGGAAATTTGGATAAAAAAGATCAATGAAACGTTCTATTTTTTTTTATTTCTAAAACAATAAGAAAATATTCACTAAATTTATCGACAACATAATGAAAGGTGTGAGTGAATAAGGAAAGAAAGATTAACAGTGACAGGAACCAAATGAAATCCATATTTTGTGCCAAAGGTTAGCAAACGGTTTGTAGTGGACTTCTCCCCTACAACTGCATAGCCACAGCCACCAGCTGCTACCGCCGTAACCTAGCAACGAAACTAGAGACCGGTTACTTCTCGGGTTTTCCCAACATGACTCATAGCGGCTGCTGGGTATATAAGCTCTGTCTCTCCATTGAGATTCATTCTGACCATCTTCTACAACAAGCAACACCTCCTCCTCCGCCGCTGCCTGGCGGCCTTCGCTTCTCCTCGCCTGCCTGGTGGTCCTCGCTCCCGCCAGCGAGCATGTCCTTCTCTGAGCTTCCTCACTAACCAACTCTCATTCTGCCCATCTTCCTGAACAAGCAACACCTCCAGCAAGCTCCACGCTGTCAGCATTCATTCAACCAGGAGGCCAGCAACAGGCAACATCTTCTCTAACGAAGCTCCTGCACATCTACCTCCTTCAACACGCTACTCACCGAACGTCTCTACAGAGCAGCTCCTCACCACACGGCACCACCAGCACCAGACTGTAAATCATATAATCTATATTATACAAGAAAACCACATTAGAGTTTCCTTCCATCCTGAGTGCTAGACAACATTAATATCTCGATACCCCTACAGGTTCTCGAGGTGATCTGGAAAAGTTGTAAGCTTGTGATTATTTCCGGTACTTCAGATATACAAATAGACTATGGGTCTATTGTTGGATGGTTGAGGAGAATTTTAAGTTTTGGAGATATATTGTAAGTTAACAAATTTCCAGGAGTTAGGTAACATTGTGGCTATTGATAGTGTGAAGATCATATGTAGGACTGAAGTTAACTCCATGGCACAAGTGCTCAACTCATCAGAATACAAGAATTATATTTAGGCAAGTAACTATGGTGGGGTCTGGGTGTCAAGAGACCTGGTGAAATGTTGCGATGCTTACTGTTACTAACCATTAGCTTTTATTTTGAGTTGTGATGACACTTCAGTCTTTACGTATCCTTTCGCCACTGAATCGGCCTGATAGCCGCTTACGCGGTTGGTCACGTCTCTGTTACCCACTGTTATCTAATACTGGGCATGTATGATAAAAGGTACCGAGTTATAAATATGTTGGTTATATATATATATATATATATATATATATATATATATATATATATATATATATATATATATATATATATATATATATATATATATATACATATATATATGGTAAAGAATACTCCATCTGATAGTGTGGTGAAAAGCCTCATAACTAACTTAAAGATCGACTGGAGGAAGGGAAAATATATGTAGAGGTCCTCAGCAGGTCTGAGGCGGTCGACTTGCTGACGACAAATTACTTTTCATCACCAATCTGTGTGGACTCGAGGAAGAAAATGTGTAAGAAATGCTACAGACGTGTTAGTTTTTGATGAAGGTCGTCGAGGGTGTGTCAGAAAAGGTGTCCTGCTCATGTTAGAAGTGTGGTAGAGGAGATATGATAATAAAAGTAGTTCAGGAAAAAGTTAAGAAGCGTTAAAGTTACATAAGCTGACCTCACCGAAGAACCATAACAAAGCTTTTGTGATCAGCCACTATGTTTATAGCTTTCACGTTGTTTCTACAGGTCTAATTTCATCAGCCTATTAAGTATGGTATATTGTTTGTCTGTAAACATATTGGGCTTCATTGGTGCAGCAGAAAAGTAATAAATAGCAGTATTACATCTCCTGAAATAATAGCACTGATAAGTAAAAACTAAAGGTTAGCTAACGCTCTTTATATAATTCCTGTTTATGCTTAAATATCAGCTTAGTTTAGTATTTTATAAATCTTTAAAAAAATAATATAGATTCGTATCATGTGAACTGCGCAGTTCCTGTGAGGGTAACTAATTTTTTTTATAATAAAAGCATGAAGGCTAGTATCGTCTATCTAGTTTTCCTATACTAGGCCTATAGCGAAATTGTTAAACAGTATTAAAATAATGAATTTTTTATTTTATTATCATTATTTAATACACGCAAAGAATATACCAGTACTGATATTCCTTAGAAGACCTTATTTTTTCAAACTCCTGAGAATATTGCGTAGAAGGCCTAAATTTCCCGAGAATCAGGAAAATTCCAAGTGAAACTTTGGAATAATATAGTGCAGGCGTGAATTTTATTTGCATTTGAATCAGTATAAATTCAAATTGATGAAAATTTTGTGCTTATATCTAAAAAAAAAGTCAGCAATCGATGCATAGAATGATTATTTACATAAACAGTGTGATAATATATTATTTATAATTCAACCAGCTGCCAGATGTGGCAGCAAGCTGCAGTTTATATTGTTATAGGTACTTTGTGGACATTAAATAACCAATTATAATAACCGAATTCTCATTCAACAAAAAATTATTTTATCGTTAATGGAAATAAAACATTCCACTTCAATTAGGTCTAATTTAGTACCTATTGGTTGCACTTTCGTATGTTTAATATTATAACAGGAAAGGAAGTTTATATCCTTATCTGCATGACTTCCTATGACGGATATTCTCGAAACCAATACAAATTATACGAAATTTCTGTTAAAAAATATTGCGTGGCAAAATGATCCAAATAAATTATAAATGTCACCTGATAACGTCTTATAATGATTATTTTGACATTTCAAGACATCATTCGGCCGTAATGATTGCCGCAGTCCCACTGTCTACGGCCAGTAAAGCTAGAAAACAAAACTTCATCATATATCTAAGATATTATATTAATTTTTTTTATAGTTTTATATATTACGTGCAGTGGTTATTTACTTTGTTCATTTTGGGTGATATTTTTTAAACATCAAACAACACTAAGAAATACGAACCATCCGGTCAGATAGGGTCACTGTTCAGAACTTCAGTGTTCAGTTCACTTGTTCGTGTTATCAAAGACAGTTGTGGGGAAGGACTATGAAAGTGCAACAGGACGTCTGTTGTCGAATTCAAGTTTTAAGGCTATTCCTCGCATCAGTGCGGTGGAAGTGAACTTGAAGTCAATCATAACACATTAGAAAAAGGTCGAAATAATTATACTTTTGATGCAAGAGAAACCATGAGGAAGAAACTACCACTTTTTATATTGTCACCGGGTGTCGCTTGCCCTCCCTTGGAGAGGTTCGGGTAAATATTCGACTCTGTCTTATTTGTTACGATTTAATAATAATAATAATAATAATAATAATAATAATAATAATAATAATAATAATAATAATAATGATATTAAAAGCAAATTATAATAAATTTTATAAAAAAATACAAAATATAAATAAAATAAAGATCAATAGTGAGAAACAATATATGTATGTTGTGTTGTCAAAGAGAGAGAAACAATTGAGACCCTGCAATTGTGTGTAAATGAGGCAGAAAGTCAGATCAGCAACCTGGGACTTGGTCAAAATTTTTGTGATGCCATATGGCAGCAGGGTCTACCATAAGACAACAATGAGGGGTTCCAAAGAGGTGAGGTTAGGTCAGGTCAGGTCAAGTCATTTGTGAGGGAAACGACATAGAAGAAAAGTGTCTTAGAATTGTTTAAACTGTTGATTGCAAAGATAAAACTCCTAAGACTCCATGGTTGTGTGAAAGTAAAATTTTACCGGCACCTCTTATGGAGGGTGTTTTTAAACAGTTTTGTATGCTTCTTTTCGAGATATAGGCGAGTTAAGATAGCATCTTAGTCACTTGACGTGTGATGCAGCAGAGGTAAACATGTACCGTGGCCTCAATGGTTCAGTAATTATGAGGGAGTTTAAGTCACAGTTTAGTATGCTGATTACTTTTTTCTATTCAGTTTCGGTAATTATTGACGACTGACCCGCGGCCGATTTTTCATAGAAAACGATTATAAAATCGCCGCAACTTCACTACTTTATAGTGAACACTTTCGTAGTTTGTGCAAATGTGTTAAAAAAATTAAACCTAACCTAACCTTAGTTGATATGAAAAACAAGCAGCAGAAGTGTTGTTAGAAGACCTCACCAACCGAACCAAACAAACCTAACTTCTTAGCCGGGGGGCCTCCGTCCCCTGGACTCCCTGGTATATTAAACAGAAAGAACTTACTATTATAGGGTGTAATTTTAAGTTTTTTGTTGACGTGAGAGCAGCTGTCCGTACCAAACGGTTCTTAAGCATGTTTATTACGCCTGTGCCAAAAATCAGACGGCGTTTCAAATGCTTCCGTTAAATAATCAGGGCAAAAACTCGGATAATGACCGTCCGGTGTTTTACATCCAGGGATGAGACGTCATCGCTGCATAACCGCCGAGAAGACGATGTAGTGCGTGCCTAGGCTCATAATTATTTAGCAAATGAAGTAAAAAAATAAACTAAAAAAAATAACTCGTCCGTGGGTCAGTCGTTAATGTTAACCCCAGTTTCTTGTGTAAATGCTTAGTTTTCTAGATATAGGAGAGATAATATAGAGGTTAGGTTAGTTTCTTAGGTTTGGTTAGGTTAGCACACGATTTCAGCCGTTTTTATATTTTGTACCACCATAATACAGTATTCCCGGATCATATGAAGATCTTCCCCCCCCCCCCCCAAAGTATCCAACTGAAGATCCTCCCCCCCCCCCCCCAGGCTAGATCATATGAAGATCCTCCCCCCCCAAGTAGGTTTGGTTTGGTTAGGTTAGGTTTGGTTTGGTTTGGTTAGGGGGGGGGGGGGGGGTTGGTGGATCTTCAGATGAGCGCGACTGGGATTGATCATATGAAGATCCTCCCCCCCCCCCCCCCCCCCCCCAGGCTAGATGATATGAAGATCCTCCCCCCAAATAGGTTTGGGGGGGAGGATCTTCATATGATCCGTATTCCCTAGTAAACAGTGCGTTAATGTTCGAAATAAGGCAAACAGAGTATTGGGTTTTATATCTAGAAGTGTAAGTAACAAGAGTGCAGAGGTCTTATTGCAACTATATCTTGCGCTAGTCAGGCCGCACCTCGATTATGCGGTTCAGTTCTGGTGCCCCTATTATAGAATGGATATAAATTCACTAGAGTTGGTGCAGCGAAGAATGACAAAAATGATTCCGGGACTTAGAAACCTTCCATATCAGGATAGGTTAAAGAAACTTAACTTGCATTCCCTAGAAAGACGAAGAGTGCGGGGAGATATGATAGAAGTATTTAAGTGGGTGAAAGGAATCAATAAAGGGGATATAGATAAAGTTCTTATAATATCCGAGCAGGATAGGACTCGGAGCAACGGATTCAAGTTGGATAAGTTTAGGTTTAGGTGGGAGATAGGAAGAAACTGGTTCACAAATAGGGTGGTGGACGAGTGGAACAAGTTTAGCAATTTTGTAATAAGTGCGGGAACTCTGGAAAGTTTCAAAAGGAGGCTAGATAGATTCATGGATGATAGAGAGTGGTAGTAACTCTCGACAGGAGCTGCCATGCGCAGGCCAACCGGCCTATTGCAGACTCCTTATTTTCTTATGTTCTTATGTTAAAATCAGTGAAAACCGGAATATTTTTAAACCCATGTTCAATGTGAAACACCGGACGGTCATTGTCCGAGTTTTTGCCCTGTTTATTTAACGGAAGCTTTTGAAACGCCGTCTGTTTCTTGGCACACGCATAATAAACAAGTAATGGCGGCTACCCCCACTTTTTTGTAGGGAATGAAGGTGAGAGAAAATTAGTGGAGGGAAGAAGGGGATTAATGGTTAGGATATTGAAGAAATTTAGGAGGAGGTAATAGATGGTGGACTAACCGCCTTGCTAATGACTAGCAAAGTCATTGTGGTTGATTTTTTAGACATGTTTTTCTGGTTGGTTGTCCATTTTGGCAGCAGTGACATTAAACAGCCATTTGCGAATGTTTTGAAAGGTCATATTTCATAGTCCACCGACCATGCTAGCAAGTATTCTGGTCTCGGGAGGTTGTCTTTTGTCTGGCCGTAAAGATCAGGGGTGGGAATGGTCTACATGAGGTTTGTTACCGTAAATTTTTGGGGACCATCTATGGTTGTCATTCTCTTGGTGGGAGCCATTGTAGAACTTCTTGCTCGGATCGTTAAAGTTTTTGCCAGACTGCTGTCCAGGTCTGTAGTTGCTGGTTGACCGTTCTTACTTTCGGGTCTCTGAATTTCGGCTGTGGTTCTCGTGAAGGGGTGCTTTCACCTGTGAAGAATCTCGGGTTTCGTTCTGGAACACCTGTAGCTTTAGTATTTAGGCGGTCCTCGTAGTGTGAAGAGGTACTGCTGGGTATGTTAATATCGGTATAAGTGTAAGGGGGGGGGGGGGGGGTAAATCTTCAAACTCAAGCTGCTCCCCTCGTCTTACTCATACTTCTCTTGTCTTTTTCTTAGTTCCTTCAATTGTTCTTTCTACTTATTTCTGTTCATGGTTACTACATAACCTCAGGTCTTTTTGGTAGCATGGTGAGGGTCTAGGGCACATGGGTATTGTAATTCTGATATCAGGGTCACTGGGACGGAAATAACGGTGAACTACTGCGGGAAAATGAATACCCCTAATGTACTCTAAGAAAAGGTTTATTAATATGAAATCGAAGTAGGGAAAAATTTATCATTAACATTCAACTCCAAGGTGCAACTCCTCGGCAATTTACTCAGATGCTGTACTCTTATTACACACAACCTTACTGGTGTTACATTACATTACAGTTACCAGGATCCATTCCTTGGCTTCACTCACATTACATATAGACACATGACAACTCCTTGGCTTTACTCACATGCCATTCCAAGTGGGTACTCTGCCTTCTCCCACATTACTGGTGATACATTTCATTACCGTTACCAGGATCAATTCCTTGGCTTTACTCATATTACAACTCCAATCAGATACTTTACTTCTCACACCTTACTGGTGGTACATGGCATTATATTACATTACCAGACAAACTTACATCTGATACCTTAACACTGTTGTACGTGCATATGAGATGCACTCACAACACACAACACGTTATTACTGAAACCAACAACTTATACATGGGTTCACTACCCAACATGGGATAATTATATTCCAGAATTATCCCCAATCATATACAACACACACTGTGGACCATAACTTCCAGGAGCATCCCAGGGTAGGACACTGGTGGCTCACAACTGACGACCGTTGTTGTGGTCGGTTGTACTCCGACACGTGGCGGGTTTGGGGTCCAGCCCCATGATGCTGATTTGCAGTTTATCAGGCCGAATCAACGACATCGTCCCTATATCGCTCACTGCTAGGTAGCCACCGACTCCGGGCAGCCGGTGGGCGTTCAAAATAATCCACCCACAAGGAACAAGGTTGGAGGGAAGCGTCACGGGAAGCATGGACTCAAACACAACAAATCTTTCGTCTCGCAACGTCAGACGACATTTACTTTATATTACTGCTCACCCTGGGTGAATGACAATTCCACTGTTACAACATGAACACTGATATTCACACAATTGACTAAATCAAACTGAATGGCTATATCGGCGGGGAACACATGCTACATACCTGAGGAACAAGGTTGGAGGGAAGCGTCACGGGAAGCTCCCTCCTCACACAGGGTTTATAAACCCCTGAATTGCCAGACGTGGCTATCTTACGCAATGACAGAAATCACAAACAAACCAACTGTTACTCATTCAAAGATGACCCTCAGTTGACAAAGGTCTGGCGAATTACTAAGTTGATTTACGTAAACTAATTCAAGATTGAGCTTGCCAGGAGAAAGTGGAATAAAAACGTATTGACAACTGTCTTCGCAAAGGCGGGGCTTACTGGGATGGAAAGGCACGTTTCTTCCTAGTGGTAGCTAACCAGTTACCCATTCATGTTTTGCAGTCGTGGAGTATAATAAGAATCTTCAGAGTAAAACAAACTAGCCGTCAATGTGACCATGACATAAGTGATGTGATCAAGCATAGTTTTATTTTCTAAGATGCTTCTTTATTCTATCTGGGCATTTTTGATTACTAATGGATGAGTTTTCCTTCTGCACAGGGGTATCACTGTGAATTTGGGTTGACTGACTTGGATTTTCCATATTATTCGTATTTAATTACAGGTACCTTTTCTGTTTCCCGCTTGGTGGCGTTGACCTGTAGTGCACGTGATTTTCCTCGGTGTGTTGCTATTTGTTTAATGTTATCTTTTTACATAACATCCTCGTTTCCTATTCTGGTTGGAGGTCGGATGTCACTTGTATAGATGATGTACAGACTGCAGTATAGGGAAAGGACGTTGGCTTGAGTGACTCCGGTCATGAGTGAGAAGGTCTGTGCTGTGTGCTGTCTGAATCTCAGTTCAGCGTTTCTGCCGTCAAGAAAGTTGCACAACAGCTTTTCGATGTTGGCGGGAAGTCCGAGTGGGAGGATTTTAGACCGATATGCCATACTTTGTCAAACGTCTTTGTGACGGCTCGGAGAGTTAGGTCATAGTGGTTACCACTTGCTGTAGCTATGGCCATGTTTTCACATGCCAGGGCTATAGCTGTTGTGGTAGACGTGTATTTCCTGAATCAAATTTGTCTGCAATTAAATCTGTTGGTCTTTCCAGGTGAGTTCTCGGACTGAACCCAACACCAGAATTCCCCCGAGTCGTTGTATGTTTGTGAGGTTTGTTCTACAGTTTCGGTCCATTTGTGGTTGCTTTGTTCAAGAGATCTCGTTTTATTTCCTCAAGTATTCTCCGCTGTGTGTTGTAGCTTTTGATGTTCCATCCGTAAGTTTCGACTCTTCCGTAGCAGTTGGAATTGGTTTGTGAGGGCTATGAGTTCTGGCGTTTGTCGTGGATGTGAGAGTGTTCTGTTGTGTTTGAGAGGGGTGGCCTCTTGGTAAGCTGTTCTTATGGCATCACACAATGTGTTGATCTCTTTGTCTCTTGTGTTCACTAACTGTTTGTCTATGGGCTGTAGGACTGTCATGTCCTTGAACTCAAGCTTGTCAGTGGCTTTTACGTTGAATTGTTCCCTGTTCGTCTGTTTAGCGATCCTCCTTGGTGTTGCTGAGATGGTCATGATTATAGGTAGG
Source organism: Homarus gammarus (assembly GCA_958450375.1). Taxonomy (NCBI): domain Eukaryota; kingdom Metazoa; phylum Arthropoda; class Malacostraca; order Decapoda; family Nephropidae; genus Homarus; species Homarus gammarus. Next base: position 332,762 of record CAUDMG010003646.1, on the reverse strand, counting down.
TGGTCGCTGGAGGTTACAGGAACTTCAAAAAGGTAGTTGACTAGTTGTGATACTATCTGTTTTTCGTTATTGCTGTCTGGGGTAGTGGCCTAGTTCCCGTTGTAGAACATGGGGAAATCTGGGCCATTTTCTTTTTGTCTGGCGTTCAGGTCCCCTATGATGTAGGTTGGGTGGTGATATGATAGGAGTCTGTTAAAGTCCCCGTAATGCAGGTAGTCCCTGCGTGGCGGGAGGTAGGTTGTGGCTATTATGATTGGATCTGTAGTCGGGTTGATTTGGATAGTGAGTGTCTCAGAGATGAAGTCATGTATAATTCTGTGATGGATATCTTTTTTTATGGTAATGACTACACCGTCATTCAGCTCCGCTGACATCGGATTTGTGTGCCTTGTAACCAAGTAGTCTTATTTCCTCAGACGCTTTTTGGCCTTGAGAATTTCTAAGTATAATATATGGGTCAACTTGGTTGTACTGGTTGGACAAACTGAATTTGTTGGTGCGCCAATGGAGGACGTTATGTTGTATCATTTTCACTCTTTTACACATTGTGTTCATAATTGCTTAGTTATTCTTCCTTGCGGTTTTCTACACTGAGCGTCCATTCGTCAATTTGTGAATCAACTCTTGGTTTGCCGTGTAGATGCAGTGGTTGAGATCCATCTGTTTGTATATGATGGCTTAGTGAATGGTTTCGCCAGACCGTATGCCCACCTTTTCGTATGTTGGACTACTACCACTTCACGTGCGTGGGGCTCGTTGGTTTTGTTTTTCGCGTAAATGCGTAGATTCAGTTCTCCTGCTGACAAATTACCTTGGACCTGGGGGACAGGTGTTGCCACTGGTGTGTACGGTGTGTACACTTAAGTACCTACACACTCATCTTCCATTACCTCCTTTGATTCGGTTGCAGTCAGGATTTGTGGGAATAGGTCAGCTGTTTCTGGATATGCCAGTGCCATTGCTTGATTCTTAAGTTCTTGATAGTAGGGGAGTTGGTTGCTCCTAGAAGAGGCCTCCATTCTAGTTTTGGGGGTGAGGGTATACTGGGTAGTTTTATGGCGAGCAAATTGTTGAGGCGTAAGGCTTCATCAAGCACTGTATGAAAACAACCTGGGTCAGTAGCATTCATTGCATGGGCGTGCGCTATGCACATGTGGCAATGGCAGCCGTAGTGACTGAAGAGTTCCCTCCAGTCAGTATATCTCTGTATGATTGTTCTGTTATCATCTTTGCTTCATGTTGGGCTTCCTTTATGTTTTCCTTTCTTTTGGGGCACTGCATGGATATGGTACCGCGAGGACCCTGACAGTCAAGGCTTTTTAGTGGGTCATTACAGTCGGTCCAAATATGTCCTACAGGGGCGCATTTGGAGCAGGTCTTGTAGTCCTTGTGTTTGGGACAGTCCAACTCAATGGCATAGCACCTGAGGCAGGCAAGTATATGGTGATACTGTTCCTGTTGGATTTGGCGAGACGTAATCCCAGAGTAGCCGAATGCACGGAGACCTACGTTAGCCTCTTTTTCCGCCGATTCGGTGTCTTTGAAATCGAGGCAGATAAGCTAGTGCATCACAAAACCAAAAGATGAATCCAACTTTGGTGGGGTATTTCTCACCCGTGCATGGGAGTGAGAGTTTGTGTGCTCGTATGTGAAATTATTCTTGTTTGAGGAGTGCAAACTTCCAAAACATTTTGAAACTCCTCCTCCTCCTTCATATTTTTATTTTACTGTTATCGATGCAATGAACTGGGCTCTAGCTGTTGATAGATCCTTCGGTTAAGTTCGGCCAAGGACAATGCGGAACTATACTGATGTTTATATAGGGTGATGGAGCAAAACAACAAAAGTAAAGTTTTGGAAAAAGTTGAGTACGGAAACTAAAAAAAAGTAAGGTTTTCTAGTGTATTTTGTGGTGTTTCAACCGGATCTGACCTTTTCCGTCGCAAATGAGCCGTTATGGAGATATGACCCCCCCTCCACCCTCACTAACAGTATTGGTTGCACAAAGTAGAGGGAAATTATGGGGTAAAAACACGCAAAACTGACGAAAAGAAACCTCCTAATCGGAGAAACCAGAAGGATCGTAACTAACATTCTAGCTGTTAATTAAGTTTTTTTTAACACCCTCCGTTGTGTTAAAAAAAACTTAATTAACAGCTTCTAGAGCAGTGGTTCTCAACCTTGTTTGCACCATATGTCAGAATGTCATTCCCCCCTCCTTTCCAAGATTGTCTGCCTCAAAAAGTGCATTCCAAATAATATGCATATAATACTGAAAATCCTATATTTTTTCCATATTAGTACATATACATTTACAATTTTACATGGATTATTTTTATAGTGGAGTTTTACAAATTAAATGCCAATTGAAAATGTTGATGGATTTATAAAACTTGAATAAAAGTAAAATAGTTTTTTATATTTATAATGAATTACTTAACAGACCAAACTGAAGCATAATGCAATAAACAAAAAGTTCAATAGAATACCAGGATATTGTAAATTTGTAATTAATTTTATTCAGATGAAGATTACAGTCAATGAGAAACCTGTGATTGTTTTTTCTTCGCCAATTCTGGGATACGCGGAGGAGTGCTTGAAAGGGCACAACGCAGGTCATTTTCTACCTCTAATCTACTACGTTGCTTCGTTTTAATTTGCAACAGAGTTGAAAAGCCTGACTCACAAAGATATGTCGACACAAACGGAAGCAAGACACGGATAGCTCTTTCTGCCACTTATGGGTAGGAATCGCACATCAAGGGCCAAAATTCTGTGATTGATTTCTCATCGAACATATCTCTTGCTCCCGAATCAGTTCCCCCCCCCCCCCCCCCCCTGAAAACCTGAATTCCCCCCCTGGGGGGAATTCCCCCCTGGTTGAGAAGCCCTGTTCTAGAGGATAAAGTGATGCTATTTGTAGGAGGAAGTGGTAGATTACAGTACCTGTATAGTCTTCTGATCGTTGCATTCAGCTTGGAACATGTACCGGTATGTCCTTCTTATTGCCAGCACGAAGTATCCAATTCTTGATATCCTTCCACAGTCGTTCTATGTATTACGAATAGACGCCTGTAACACTTCACAGAGGTTGACAGAATACCATGAGCCTTAAAAATGTCAATGGGAGCGGTTTCATTTTCAAATGCACGATGAATGGTTTGCCAAGCCGAGGAAGAACACGCTGTGTAAAGAGAAAACATATTGCAATTAATTAATTAAATTGGCGGGAGTCTCGATGTCACGTGATACGCTTGGGCAGGCTTTTGAATTTGAATTTGTCAATTACAAGACGGCTACTCTGCGAAGGCTGATCTTTCTCGGATTGGCAAACCATTCAAGTGTGGTTTTTTTGTGTGTAAATAACGCCGCTGCTATTGATATTTTCAATGCTAATGGTGTTCTGTAAACTTCCGGAAACTGTCCGAAGTGGGGAAGTGTGATGCATACTGCCATTATCGTGAAGATAATCTTACCAGTTGGATTTTTGCGAGATTCACCATACACATGACAGTGTATCTACTCATCATCCCATTCTAATTATAATCCCCATCATGATAGTTTGTTTGCTTAATAATTTGTTTTTAAAGTTTAAAGGCAAGTCATTCCCTGTATCAACAATACCTTGTAAAAAAAAAACAGATTTCTTTAGATCCCTTCACCCATTATTTTATAAAAGATTTAATCAACTTTTAATCAACCTTACCCTTTATACTCGTATTTATATGACTTTCCAGATCCATTAACTTGTAAATATTGTATCCATGTATCTCGTGTGTTCGGGGAGATTGAAATATACTGTACTAAGAAAAAAAATCACCCATTTCCTCTCAGTATGTTGTGGTGCCTCTGAAATAGTTTTTCACTGTCAATGTTTCCTTGAATCATGTCTTCTAGCTGTCTTCTGTTTTCTAATGTTGTTACTCCAAGTCATCTTAATTTTTCTTGAGATTAAATTTTGCAGTTCTATAGCCATCGTTGTTACTCTTCTCTGTACTTGTTCATTGGTAAGGTAAGATGACCACGCCTGTACCGTGTACACTGCATATCCAGTGTAGAATATCGTAAAGTTTTCCATGTTCATACGATTCAATGAATACCGAATTATTCGTGACATCTGAATTGCTTTTTTGAATTTAGATGTGCCCCAAGGCCTTATTCTGTACTTGTTGTGGTCAAAGGCATAACTCGTGTTCTTGTACATTTAACCCCAAATATTTGGTGCGAGGGGGGAGGGGGTATTGGTCACCAGATTTTTATTTAATACCCGGTATCGTTCGTATAGTTATTGAACTGAATCTTCATCAGGATTACTGGCATTTTATAGTTGAATCTGCATTACAGTTATTCTAATCGAATGATCATTTTGAAGGCTCTCAATTTTGCTGTCGGCACGGCGTAGTTAAGTAGATAAGAATTTAATTACATTGTTTGGTATAACGAGTTTTCTAGGATTTGATGAAGGATCTGAAATAGGTTTCATTACAGTGCCACTCCTGTAACGTTACATACATACATAACTTATACTGTACACCACATTTTGGTTGTTCAGTTCACTCTTTAAGCAAAGAGCACCGCTTACACACTAGGTTATTAAAGGGAAACTTGAATAAACCTTTACCAGTGTTCGGAAAACCTCACGATATCAAGCAACATACTATCTTTGGGAGAACTAACTTCCAGGCACATAAGCTCCTTTACTTACAAATGTTGTGTTATTGTAGTTGATGGGAATATTGGATTTCAGTCGTGGTATCAGTGGGGAGGGATGAGAGAGGTAGGTGCCATTTGGGTTTTATGGATTATTTACTTCTCTCTCTCTCACACAGTTGTACGTATTTCAACATCACGCATTTGTGACACATTTCCAACAGTTTCCGCTAGGCATAAAGACTATATTACCGACAGACAGATGCCACAGAACCTACAAATATGCCATGCCTAACCTAAACCTAACCTAAACCTAACCTAAACCTAACCTAATCAAGTAACGTTAGGAGGAGAGGAATTAGCCCGCACGCCCAGACGAGGAACCTCTTAATTTTTCCCAGACTAATTAAGTACCTCCCATGCCATTAGCAACTAGAGAGAAAGTTTTGGGGGAACAGGTGAATTATTGAACGACTCGTCCTGCTCCTCTGTGTGTCTCTCGTTTGGATCACAGATGTTGATCACTGGGAACTGCTGGAGAGAGAGAGGGGGGGAGGGGAGTGGTAGAGGAGAGGGAGGGGAAAAGAGAGAGGGAGAGGAGAATAAAGAGGGGATGAAAGAGAAAGGATGGGAGAGTACAAAAAATGGGGAAGAATGACAGGGAGATAATATAAGAAGGATTGAAAGAGAGAGAGAGAGGGAGAGGAGGGGAACAGGGAGAGGAAAGCAAGACTGGTAAGAGGAGGAAGAGACTAGGAAGAATATATAGGGAATAACACACAAACTCTTAATAATTAGTATGGACTATGGTGGAACTTTTTAAGAAAATTTGTAGATGAATGATATAATTATGAGAAAGAACGAGTCGGAATTATACCAGACAATAAATTAGGAAAAAAAATTAAATTAAGAAAGAAAAATGAGAACCAATGATAATGAGAAAGGGTATAAAGGGGAGGGACTGTGTTGATTCTGGTGAAGAAGAGAAGGAAGGAAGAGTTTAGAGGGTAATAAAAGTGGTGGCTATTGGATACGAAGATAGGATAATAAGAATTGAGTTTTAAAGAAGAATGTACGAAGATTGTATTGGGGGAGGGTTGGGGGGAGGGGGACTCCGTAAATGAAACTGAGGAATTTTTGAGTGGAAGAAGACACGCAGGTACGAAAGGCAGTGAAAAAATTGAACGGATAGAAAAGATGAAGGAAATGAATTGGAGGATGGAGAGAAGATATACTGAAAGATGAACAATTGATGGGAGATTGGTTTTGGAGAGAGAGAGAGAGAGCAGGGTAACATCACATAAAACATTACAGTAATATTATAAGCCGATTATGACAGAGAACAAGAGATGCGACTAGACCTGAGTGTCAATAAACCGTGTGACTGGAGAGGAAGTCGTATTGTTTACACTTTACACTGACAAGGAAGTAAGGCAGTCAGTCGTATCTGGTCTCTGTAACAAGTGCTTAAATGTTCAGTAATTTTTCCAAAGAATCCTGTAAGATATATTACCAAGTTGTCTTTTTATAGCCCGGAGATTTTTTTTTATTTATATTTTTTATTTATTTATTTATTGTTTAAAGTTGGTGTGATAAAATTGATAATTAAGTTGGTTGTAGAATGGAAATATGCTATGATGAGGGTAGTCAGATGCCGGGGTACAGAAATTATGCGTTACTGAGGCTGAATCATGATAAAGCATTACCAGCAGTTACCGCATACATAAGTACAGTACTGTACTAACTTCTATTGTTCCACACAAGAAAAATGATCACATCTGTAAATCGAGGTTGAAATTATGAACTAGGCGACATGCGTTTACATAATTATACCAAGCGTGATGTCGCTCGCGTAATATTGCCCGTCTTGGTTCATGACGTTATACAGGTAAGCAAAGTCTTATTGAACTTGAGGCTAAGTCAAAACATTCTCTAGATATACAGTATTAACCCTTCTTTCTACCAGCTGGTAAGTTAGTATCACTAGTTGCAGAAATTGTCCGATATCCAAATTAAGTTTACCTTATTGTACACCCTGGCTAATCTACCAATATCTGTTTACCGATCTATTTACCTATATATTTCTGTCTATGAAGTTATCTGTCTGTTTATCTAATGTCTGTCAACGCAACTCAATATTTGATAAAGTAGGATGGAACAGACACTGATAACTAAACTAAAACCATTAGTAATAATTATACAACGCGCACGTTAAATACATTATCAGTCGACACTTCCGGGATGTGAGTTCCTTGTAGATATGTTTACTCTCTTCAGTGTCTGGGTGTGATAACGTAGCTAATCTCAAGGCCGATGAGAATTAACGAGAAACATAGGGACCTGTAGAGATACTTGGGGAAATTGCAGTTGTATTTGTTTTAACATTTAGAGGTTTAGAAAAAACTTGAGACGAATATGAGAGCATTAACTTAAAATGCTCCTTGGAAGTCGTGTACCGTAATTAATCCATTATGTACATAAACATTGTGGGTATACAGTGTACTGTACACTGAAAGACAAAAGTCTTGTCGCGAAGTTTGGTGAAAACATGCAGTATTATGCCTAAGGGCTAAACTTTTGGTGCGCTCTGTAACTGTGGTAGGGGGCTCGCATAATGTACTAGTAAATTTAATCTTCGTACAAAACCACGACATGACTTTTGTCTTTGATTGTACATATATATTACAGTTGTACAATGTGCATAAACAGTACATCATGTATACAATATGCACAGACAGTGCATATATAAAATGTGTATAGACTGGAGGTATAAAATGTGCATAGACAGTGCAGGTATGCAATGTGCATAAACAGTGCATGTATACAATATACATAGACAGTGTAAGTATACATTGTGCATAGAGTCGGTATACAATGAGAATAGACAATGCAGATATGCAATGCACTGTAAGTAGACAATGTAAGTATGCAAACAATGGTAAACATAATCTTAAGAAAGCCATCATAAGGTTATATCCATTAATAAAATGCAGTACAAAGAAAGTGACGAATGCAGATTACATAGAAGAGAATAAATATGCATAAAGGAACGTAGAAATGTATTGTTCTTAGTCGTGTTTGGGGGAAGTACTGACAAACTGAAAATAGAATATAAAGGTCTTTGAACATTGTTAAGACCTTAGGAGCATCTTAAATCTCTCTGCAAAGCACCAAGGATCTTTGGCACGTCTTTTGGAACTTAGGAACGCTCTGAAAACTTTGGGACCTTGGACTGTATTGAGAAGCTTAGGAATGTACTAAGGTGATTTGGAATTCAGTGTCATACTTAGGAATGTAATTTTGTTTTAAAGTAATCGCTTGTGGTAGGATTTAAAATTCTATGACGAGTATTTATACTGTAGAGAAGCTCTTTTTTCGCAGTAGTTCCAACTGAGTAATATCAAATACGTTACTGTTATAGCATCATTATACAAAGCTTAAGCCAACTAGTCAGTGTATTCGGGATAATAAGTGCTCCCCATCTTGATATTTAACTAAAACAAAAAAGATTCTTGTATATTACATGAATAAATGAGTGATTAAATTTCAAGGCAACGAACGAGTCGTGTATGGTAGACAAATGGCCAGCACTGATTTATACGTTTGCAAGGTTTATTTGGGGCTTAGTTTATTTTTCAATAAATACGTAAACGTCTTTGATAATGAAGAAAATTAAACAATATCGTGTGATTTTCGGATATGAAATAATTGATTTAATACATTTGTTAATACAACTTAAGCACCACAAGAATGTTTTTGTATGTAGAGGAGTATCCCCTTAATGTGCGCTCTTTGGTAGGATTGATCCGTTTTCTCTGGACTAAATGTTTCGTAACCGTTTTCTGTAAGTCCCGAGTTTAATATTTGGGGTAACTGATAGAGAATGCCTGGGATATTTGTACCTCAAGCCTTTGTTATAATGTTATTCAAGCATATAAATAAACACATTGTTGTTATATATTCTTTTCTGGATAGTATGAAGGTCAAGGTTACTAATTTTTTTATATTTTTATTTAAATCTTGGTTTTAAAATTACACCAAATTGGTCTGAGTAAAATCGAGTGAATTGTTCCCTCCGCTCTATTTTTTTTAACCTTAATTTACTAAATTTATTAGAATGAGTAAAATTATCATTACACTAACTGGCCTTAAATTTTTATTACGTTTGAAGAACTTTTCGAAATAGTGGTAGACACTTATATTAAATTCAGGTTTTCTTTTCGAATGTTAGAAGATATTTATATTTACTTATAGTGTACAAATTTATGAGTGTTAGCAAGGTGGTAAAGGTGTCTTTGTTTCCAGAATGGCTCGAGGACGGAGCGGCCGAGCAGGGACCGGGAAGGGCGGAGGAGGAGGAGGCGGCGGCGATGGAAGACCAGCTGCGAGCAAGGGCGGAGGACCAAGAGGACGTCTGGCGCGAGGACGATGGACCGAGGACACCGCCGCCACCACCCACCGTCTTCCTCAGGTAAGTCCTCACTATTGACACGCAGAGAGAATTGTATACACTGCTGGGCCCTACTTCTCAAACTCAGATATTTTATGAGTTCCTCCGTAGCTTTGTATTAAAGAACATATACCGTCCAGTGGGGTGACTTAAATGGGTTCTGTTACTTAAATGGTTCCTGTTACTTAAATGGATCCTGTTACTTAAATGGACCCTGTTACTTAAATGGACCCTGTTACTTAAATGGGCCCCATTACATAAATGGGTGTTGTTACTTAAATGAACCCCGTTACCTAAATGGACCCCGTTACCTAAATGGGTCCTGTGACTTAAATGGGTCCTGCTACTTAAATGGATCCTGTTATTTAAATGGATCTTGTTACTTTAATGAATCTTGTTACTTAAATGGATCTTATTACTTAAATAAATCCTGTTACTTAAATGGCTCTTGTTACTTAAATGGGTCCTGTTACTTAAATAGATCCTGTTACTTAAAAGGGTCTTATTACTTAAATGGGTTCTGGTACGTAAATGGATCCTCAAATATATTTAAGTCTCCCCTTATAATTTTCCATTTTATTAAAAGAGAATGTGACTGGGAGGGGAGACTTGCTGTTTTACCAGGTACTCTCCACCGTGTAGTTTGTCTCCATATATCTCACAAACCATGCACCCGATCTCCATAAAATTCCGTTTATTTATTCACTATGACGAGACGATGTGTAGAGCGTAAAAAATTTGATCTACAACGAATTCTCTTAGAAATTTGGGACTATTTTATGGAAAGTCCTTATTTTTTCTTCTTCTTAAGGTTGTACTGTATTTACTTGCAAAGTTGATGTCTGACGGTACAGTACAGTATGTTGCAACTACACGGGTCATTAGGTGGCATATGTTGCTCTGGTGTAGTTAAGTGGACTATTGTACACATAATGATGTAGGTGTTTATGTACACTTGTTTGATGACCCAGGTGTTGGTATGCACATGTTAAGAAGACCCAGTGTTGCTGTATATACTATATGGTAGGTGTCCCAGGTGTTGGTATGCACATGACAGGTGACCCAGGTGATGGTATACACATGACAGGTGACACAGGTGTTGGTATGCACATGTTAAGAAGACCCAGTGTTGCTGTATATACTATATGGTAGGTGTCCCAGGTGTTGGTATGCACATGTTAAGAAGACCCAGTGTTGCTGTATATACTATATGGTAGGTGTCCCAGGTGTTGGTATGCACATGACAGGTGACCCAGGTGTTGGTATGCACATGACAGGTGACCCAGGTGTTGGTGTAAACATGATAGGTGACCCAGTGTTGGTGTAAACATGATAGGTGACCCAGGTGATGGTATACACATGACAGGTGACACAGGTGATGGTATACACATGATAGGTGACCCAGTGTTGGTGTAAACATGATAGGTGACCCAGGTGATGGTATACACATGACAGGTGACCCAGGTGTTGGTGTAAACATGATAGGTGACACAGGTGATGGTATACACATGACAGGTGACCCAGGTGATGGTATACACATGATAGGTGACCCAGGTGTTGGTGTAAACATGATAGGTGACCCAGGTGATGGTATACACATGACAGGTGACACAGGTGATGGTATACACATGATAGGTGACCCAGGTGTTGGTGTAAACATGATAGGTGACCCAGGTGATGGTATACACATGATAGGTGACCCAGTGTTGGTGTAAACATGATAGGTGACCCAGGTGATGGTATACACATGATAGGTGACCCAGGTGTTGGTGTAAACATGATAGGTGACCCAGGTGATGGTATACACATGATAGGTGACCCAGTGTTGGTGTAAACATGATAGGTGACCCAGGTGATGGTATACACATGACAGGCGACCCAGGTGTTGGTATACACATGACAGGTGACACAGGTGTTGGTATTCACATGACAGGTGACCCAGGTGTTGGTATGCACATGACAGGTGACCCAGGTGTTGGTATACACATGACAGGTGACCCAGGTGATGGTATACACATGATAGGTGACCCAGTGTTGGTGTAAACATGATAGGTGACCTAGGGGATGGTATACACATGATAGGTGACCCAGTGTTGGTGTAAACATGATAGGTGACCCAGGGGATGGTATACACATGACAGGTGACCCAGGTGTTGGTGTAAACATGATAGGTGACCCAGTGTTGGTGTAAACATGATAGGTGACCCAGGTGATGGTATGCACATGACAGGTGACACAGGTGATGGTATACACATGATAGGTGACCCAGTGTTGGTGTAAACATGATAGGTGACCCAGGGGATGGTATACACATGACAGGTGACCCAGGTGTTGGTGTAAACATGATAGGTGACCCAGTGTTGGTGTAAACATGATAGGTGACCCAGGTGATGGTATACACATGACAGGTGACACAGGTGATGGTATACACATGATAGGTGACCCAGTGTTGGTGTAAACATGATAGGTGACCCAGGTGATGGTATACACATGACAGGTGACCCAGGTGTTGGTGTAAACATGATAGGTGACACAGGTGATGGTATACACATGACAGGTGACCCAGGTGATGGTATACACATGATAGGTGACCCAGGTGTTGGTGTAAACATGATAGGTGACCCAGGTGATGGTATACACATGACAGGTGACACAGGTGATGGTATACACATGATAGGTGACCCAGGTGTTGGTGTAAACATGATAGGTGACCCAGGTGATGGTATACACATGATAGGTGACCCAGTGTTGGTGTAAACATGATAGGTGACCCAGGTGATGGTATACACATGATAGGTGACCCAGGTGTTGGTGTAAACATGATAGGTGACCCAGGTGATGGTATACACATGATAGGTGACCCAGTGTTGGTGTAAACATGATAGGTGACCCAGGTGATGGTATACACATGACAGGCGACCCAGGTGTTGGTATACACATGACAGGTGACACAGGTGTTGGTATTCACATGACAGGTGACCCAGGTGTTGGTATGCACATGACAGGTGACCCAGGTGTTGGTATACACATGACAGGTGACCCAGGTGATGGTATACACATGACAGATGACCCAGGTGATGGTATACACATGACAGGTGACCCAGGTGATGGTATACACATGATAGGTGTCCCAGGTGTTGGTATATACATGACAGGTGACACAGGTAAATCATAATATACAGGTAACCACAAGGAAACAAACCTGAAGTTATCTAAGGTTTTTTGCTCGTAATCATCTCCTCAGGGAGTACACTGCCTTAAGTGCTCCTCTACGGTGCTCCCTCAAGAGGTGAATAATCACTAAAGCTCCTGCAACTTTTTCCTGTTTGTTTCCTTGTGAACATATAGTTACATTTTAAGATACTTGATACATTTATGCACGTGGGTTTGTGTAGAATGGTTTTTCTTAACTCCCGTGCCGGTATACAGTATATTTTGTAATAAATTCTCTTTGGTTTTCATCACCGGAAAGAAAAAAATGCATCATAACACTTGTCTGAGTTTATGTTGAGAAAAAATATAATGATAAGTTATATCACATGTAGCAAAAACAAAAACAAAAAAAGTTGTAGTGGGGAGATTTTGTGGTGTGTGGTGCAGCGGCCGCTGGAGACAGCAATGAATCTTTTATATCATTGGCCGATAAGGCGTCTTCCGCTGAGTACAAGGAAAGGGTTCTGCTCGAGAATAACAAGATATCGCTTAAGCGCAGAATCATTTCCCAATCGCTATTTATCGTAGTTGGGAGATTTACATAAATGTATAGCATATGTTTAACCCCCTCGTGACGTGCGCTCTTCAAGGTGGGAAACCACAATAGAGTCGTGTTGTAGTCCTTGTCTCATGCCAGCTACTGATGTGGTTGCCTGAGGAAGTACTGAAACATACTTATTGCGGCTTCAGCATGGCGGTTGGTTACGCCTGTTTTGTCCCGCGCGCTTTGGTTTGGTATCTTGATGTAATTTATGCCAAGTTGCCGCTTAATCTGTGTTCCCTTGTGGCCTACACCCAGGCCTGATCGGCTTGCCTCGGGACCACAGCTACGGGGGGAGGGTACGGCAAGGGGGAGGAAACAGGAAGAGGAGGATGGTTAGGTGATGAGGTTCAGGAGAGGGAAGAGGGATGGGACGGTTGAGGGAGAGAGGACCGGAGTGTACAAGGAAAGGGACAATGGGGAGGTGGACAGGAGGAAGAGGGACAGTTGGGAGGAGGACAAGAAGGGAAAGTAACCGCAGGAGCAGCTTATGAGGAGACCGGGCAGTAACGGAAAGAAATAATAATGATAATAATAATAATAATAAAATGAGACGTCGGAGATCAGAGGAATACAAAGGATGGAAAGGGAAGAAATATGGATAAAAGAGGGGAGGAGGAGGAGCAGAACCAAAATGTCGTGTCTGTGTCAGAGTACAGGAAGGAGAGCGGTGAGATGTCATGTGAACCTGGGACGATATCTTAACAGCTCACAGCACTTGACAAGAAGAAGGGTTGAAAAAAGTATCGGGAAATAGAGGTATGGAAGGTAGAGAGACGAGTTTATGTACAGCAGTTAGCAACACTACTAGGAAACTGTTATTAGTTCAGCAACACAACACTCGTGCAGAGGAGAATGACAAGACTAATCCCAGGTATTAGGAACCTTGAGTACAGAGACAAGTTAAAGTCTTAATTTGCACTCCCTCGAGAGACGTGGAGTGAGGGGCGATATGATCGAGGTGTATACATGGAAGTCATGGCTCAACAAAGGTAATATAACAAAGGTACTCAAACTATCCGACCAGGAGCGAACTCGTAGCAATGGTTTTAAATTAGACAAATTTAAATTTAGGCGCGAGATAGGTAAATATTGGTTTGAGAACAGAGTAGTGGATGAGTGGAACAAGTTACCGAACTTCATCATTAACTCAAACACCCTGGGTAGCTTCAAATATAGGTTGGACGGATATAATGAACGATAGGGTTTGGGTGTAAACGGGACTGCCCAGTATGGTTCAATAGGCCCCCTGCAATTTCCTCCATTCTTAGGTTTTATGTGTCTCAGGTACTGGTAGTGGTGGTCAACCCTGGTCTTTAGCAACACTTCCCATTCATTACCACATTTAGCCACATTTTACTCACTGTCACACATTACTATCACAACTTAGCATTATAACCAAGTTAAACCAAAAGCACAATCATTAGTAAAGCACAGTCAACATCACGACTACAATCAACCATCAGCACTTTCAACAACAATCACAAGCAAGAAACATTCCTCTTTCAACAACATACCACAATCATCAGTAACACACTTTACCAGAATCAATCGTCCTCAGTCAACACAACTACCACCACCACCACCACCACCACAGCACAACACAAGAGTCATCATAACACAACATCAGTGTCAGCATAATAACTTCAGTCAACACAATCAACGACACAATACCACAACAGTCACTAACACAACACAACAATACAAGGCCTCAACCCCCAACAGAACAACACAACACTACAATCCCCAACACAACGCCACATCCTCCAACACAACACCACAACCCCCAACACAACACCACAACCCCCAACAGAACACCACAACCCCCAACACAACACCACAACCCCCAACAGAACACCACAACCCCCAACACAACACCACAACCCCCAACACAACACCACAACCCCCAACACAACACCACAACCCCCCAACACAACACCACAACCCCCCAACACAACACCACAACCCCCCAACACAACACCACAACCCCCCAACACAACACCACAACCCCCCAACACAACACCACAACCCCCCAACACAACACCACAACCCCCCAACACAACACCACAACCCCCAACACAACACCACAACCCCCAACACAACACCACAACCCCCCAACACAACACCACAACCCCACACAACACCACAACCCCCCAACACAACACCACAACCCCCCAACACAACACCACAACCCCCACACAACACNACACCACAACCCCCCAACACCACAACCCCCCAACACCACAACCCCCCAACACCACAACCCCCAACACAACAACACACTGGAGCCTGGAGGGCGGCCGCGGGTTGTACTCCAGCAGAACAAAAGGGGCGGGGAAGTTTTGGTCCCAAGTTCAGGCCGGAGTTATTAATAATCATGGAATGACAGAAATTTTTTCCCCCCGGCTGCTCCTGTGCGCGGGGGAAACATGCAGGAAGGAAGTTGTAGGGGAACGAAGTAAGGAAAATTGTCTTGAAAAGGGGAACTAGGGACAGTTGTCTTTCAAGGGAAACTAAGAGAGGTTGTCTTAATGGGGGTAATTGTTTTAAGTGGTAAGTAGGGGATTGTCTTGATGGAGAACATGGGAAAATTCTTACAGGGGGAACTATGAAAAAATGTCTAGAAAGGAAAGCTAGGGAATATTTTTACAGGGGGAACTATGAAAAAATGTCTTGAAAGGAAAGCGTGGGAAAATTCTTACAGGGGGAACTATGAAAAAATGTCTAGAAAGGAAAGCTAGGGAATATTTTTACAGGGGGAACTATGAAAAAATGTCTTGAAAGGAAAGCGTGGGAAAATTGTTTTGTAGAGGTAAATAGAGAAAATTTTTCTTATTTTCTTTAAGATCATCCAAAATTGTGGGTCTCTTGCTCACATTCATAGTCATATTATAATCCAGTATACATATGATAGCTTATTCTTATGTATACTGTATCTATGTATTATATTCTAGTGGTAATCATCTCTTGCTCTTATACACTCTTTATTCCTTATCGGTTTTACTCTTTTATTATTTACGTCTGAGTTTGAATCGTATTTTTTTTTTTAGGGTCAACCTTCAGTATGATGCTTCTATTGTTATTTATTATTATTATTATTATTATTCACTTGGTCGAGGTTTTAGCGGGGGTTGGAGGGGGGAGGGGTAGTGGTAGGGAGGGTGGAGGGATTGGTGGGGATGGGGAGAGGGGAGGGATTGTGGTAGGGATGGGGAAGGGGAAGTGGCATGGAGGGTGGAGGGATTGGTGGGGATGGGGAGAGGGGAGGGATTGTGGTAGGGATGGGGGAGGGGTAGGGATGGGGAAGGGGTAGTGGTAGGGAGGGTGGAGGGATTGGTGGGGATGGGGAGAGGGGAGGGATTGTGGTAGGGATGGGGAAGGGGTAGTGGTAGGGAGGGTGGAGGGATTGGTGGGGATGGGGAGAGGGGAGGGATGGGGAAGGGGTAGTGGTAGGGAGGGTGGAGGGATTGGTGGGGATGGGGGGGAAGTGGTGGGGAGGTGAGTGAGAGGTTGTGGTAGTGAGGTGGGAGGGAGGTTGTGGTAGGGAGGGTGGAGGAATTGATAGGCATTGGGAGTAAAGAAAAATAAAGGTGGAAGAAGAGAAATAAAAATAGTTATACTCGATGCCTTTTCTAAGACTCATTGGGTTGATTTCAGTTTTGGTTGGGTAGGTTAGGTTAGGTTAGGTTAGGTTAGGTTAGGTTAGATTAGGTTTGTTAGTGGTTTTAGAGCTTGTGATCTGACCCGTACTAAGGTTCCGATAAGATTACGGCAAACATTTCAATTTCTGTAGACAAAGTGAATTAAATTAGATTATTGTTTGACAGTATTCATGGGACGGTGTTGGTCGGGAGTGTTTGGTAAGTACTTGATGATAAATGTGGTGTTCATGTCTTTCCGTACACTCGGTGGCGGCATTATTCTCCCACCAACTAAAAGTTTATCTGAATGTAGTAGTGATAATGTCCTTCCGTCCGTCCGTGTGTGTGTGTGTGTGTGTGTGTGTCTGCCCCACCATGGGAAATTTAGTTTCCACTCGATAACTTTCCATTGATTCGTTCAAGTGACAGGCAATCGTTCCTGGTGTAGAAGTTTATTATAATAGGTCCTTACTGGTGGGTGTTGGTTATACTGCCACTCTATGTGATTGTTAGCCATCCTCGCTGACGATGCTTTATGAGACTGTTGTGTGATAATTTTCTCGAGGCGACTATACGGTATTTATCAGGTGTCCTTCAAGAGAGTTGTAGCAGTCGGAAAGTTCACCCATGTGAATGTCGTCGTTGTTCTTTGCGTCTGTATTGTTCTGGCTAAATAATCTTTCATTTTATATTACAGTTTCCAGTGGTTATCGTTTATTTATTCATTATCATTATCTCTGCTGATAACCTAGATGTTTTATTCATAGTATTTTTTTTTTACAATTTTGTAATCATATGTTGTTTCTAGAGCCAAATACCTGTACGGAAACAACTAGTTGACCAACACCACAGCACGTAGCTGTTCGGCATGTGATTAGCTTAATGGTGTAGTGAGATTGTCCTGTGAACTGTTTTAATTTACTGTAAATAATGATCTTTATTTGGTGAGCTTACCTGTTGTGTATACTCTACAGTACACTTGGCTGAGACTGTTTTTTGTTAAGAAGATAATCGTTACATACTTCAAGTCTGGACCCCCTCCCCACCCCCCACCCCTTCCCGCGCTGTTTTGGGGATTTCGTGTCTTTTTAATTTCTTTGCCTTCTATTTCTGACTAAGAGACAATATAGTGACCATCATGAGTCAACTGTCTTGTGCCCGGAGTTATGTGATATCACAGGACATATGATAAAGGATATATTTATATTTCCCCGTCATCCTTTTCTGATTCTTGTTTTGTTACAGGTAATTGAATATACTGTAGTGT